>VZTX01015547.1:59450-72123 GCA_013400915.1 Pardalotus punctatus | reverse complement strand
CCGCGGCCAGCCCGGGCCGGCCTCCATCCCCTCCCCCCCCCACATCCCGCACCCCCCACATCCCTCACCCGGCTTCCAAAACTTCACCGGCCCCACGGGCGCCGCCATCTTGGGGTGAGAGGGCGGCCGGAAGCGGCGCGCGGCGCCCACGTGACGCTCCCCGCGTTGCCATGGAGACCGCGCCGGCCCCTCCCGCCTCACGGCAATGACAGGACTTTCCCTGGAATAAAGGATTTTCCTTTCTTCCCTCACAAGCCTCTAGGGCCAGGTCTTTGTAACCAAGAGACAATGGAGTTGTTGTTGACTGTTTGACTCCGGCAAACTACGATGCGCCTGGGTGAGCTGGCATCACTACAGTGATTGTCCGAGGAGCAGCGGACCATAGGGCAATAAGGTGCAAATTTGGATCAGGGGAGGCCCTGGCACAGAGATGCTGTGGCTGTCCCATCCCTAGATCAGGGAAGGCCCTGGCACAGAGATGCTGTGGCTGTCCCCTCCCTAGATCAGGGAAGGCCCTGGCACAGAGAAGCTGTGGCTGTCCCATCCCTGGAAATGCCCAAGTCCAGCTTGGAGAGGACTTGGAGCAACCCGGGATAATGGAAAGTGACCCTGCCCCTGGCAGGGGTGGAATAAGATGAGCTTTAAGGTCTTTTCCTGCCCAAACCATTCCGTAAATCACCTGGGGAGCACATGGGATTTAACGGTATTGAAAGATCACTTCCCAAAAGCCCTTGCTCATTAATTAATTAGAGCTGATTCCTTCTGCAGTGAGGGATGCCTCCACACTACCCACGCCACAGCTGCTGCAGTTTACACCAGACAGCCGAAGGACAAGAAAGTAAATCATCACAGAAATAGTGAATAGATCCAGCTGGGCCCCACCACAGCTCCTTGCAGCCTGTTTAAACCACAAACACACCCATGAGAGCCCATGGAAGTTACTATTGAATCAAACTTAACAAAGGTTTTGAGTTAATTAAGCAGAAGCTAGAGGAAATATAAAAAATAAAAAGCCCAAACAACTTCTAAGAAGTTCAGTCATACTGTCAAATATTCATGCTTATGGGAAAAAAAATCTAATCACATTTAGGTTCTTATAACTTCCCACGCTAGCAGTGCAGTTAGGTTATTAAGACAAACTGCACTTCACAACAGTCTACCTCCATGGTCACTTGTTATGCTGAGTAACCACTTGTAAAAGAGGTTATTCAGTTATAATTTTGATATTCCTAAAGTTCTAGGTATCTGTTTCAATGTACTTCAATATTGAGTCCACTGTATCAAAAATAAACACAACTTGCAGTATTTTGTATCATCAATATATTAGGAATTGTTGAGAAAAAGTCCTACTAATGGCACATGGAAAGAGCTGCCTGTTAAAGTAATGAGACAAATAACAGTGGAAAATTTATATTTGAGAAAATATATACAGATTATTATGAATAAGATTGCACAAACAATATTTTGCATGGACTACAACACTATGGGTTTTGTCTTTATGGAAAATATAGCTAAAATAAAAATACTCATTTCAAACTTATTTACATCTGTGTGGAAGTTAAGACTAGAAAACTATAAACTACTGAATATTTACAGATAAGGAGAATCAGAATTATTACATTTCCATGATTGTAAGTGCAGAAGAAAGAGTGCCCAGATTAGTTGCATATTAATCAGTACAATATTGCATTGTCCATAAAGACCACTTTTCTAAGATCCATGTGTCCAATTTAATGTTGTCCTGCTGCTGTTTAGCTGAAACCCATGTGAAATTCCCCTGCCAAATTTTAATCTTCCCCTCTGAAGCCCAGAACCCACAAGACACTCACACAAGCATATACCTGAGTATTTTGCAGTAGAAGAGCCACAAAAACAACTTCAGAAATGGTAAATCTTTACTTTGACTAATGAATATCTGCACTGGCAGGCTGCTGGAACTTCAGTACCTCAATGTGCAGCTGTTTGGGAGGATAGCTTATTCATCTGGATTTTTCCTCCAGAAACAAATGGATTAAAGAAGAATAATACAAAAATGAGCTTGAATGAAATCTTAAAAATTATTTTGTTGCTGACTTCTGTGTCATTGCATTTCTGGTGAAATTAGGACTTTTGTGAAGAGGCAGCAGCTTCACAGATTTCAGAGCTACTGAGCTTTTCCCACAAGATCAGACAGCAGCAGCAGCCACAGAGAAACCAAAAAGATTATGTGGTAATGCCAAGAAATTGATCTGATTTGGCTTTACTACAACCATAGTGGGTCCTTTAGAATGTATCACTTAAACACATTAATTGCATGATGGCCAACAATCCAAATAGTCTAACATACAGGTAATTTGAAATTGAGCCACTGCAAAAACTTTGTTTGCCTGACACGTTAGTACATTCTGCCTGCCAGCACAACTCTGTGTGAAGAAAATGTAACATTTGAGGAGTAGTAGTTTGGTACTGACCTACTAGTTTCTAGACTAGGGTTACTCTAGTTTTGTGTAGTGAAACAGTTGGTGGAGAGGTTGTGCAATGCAAGACTAAGACAAATTTCAGCACCACACAGCAATCCTGCTTTCACCCTTGGAACAGACTTCTAAGCAATATTAATTTCAATACCTAGAATTCTTAAAAGAAAAAGGGTTGAGCTACTGAACTATGACACTGCCAACCCATCAGCTTAAAACATGCAAGAACAGGTTGAGAAATGAAAATTTAACAGAATAGTAGTCAATAATGGCTTTATAATAGTCTTCAAACAAAGCCACAATTCCAGTTTCAGTTTCTCTCACTCTGAGGTTTCTTTCCCAGCTGCTCTCACAAACACTGGATAGTGCTGGACAGGGATGGATGGACGTGGTTCCTGAGGTTCTGCTTCTCACTCTGCACAGACATGCAGTTCATCTCTCTATGATCCAGTGTGGCCTCATAACCAAGGAGCCATTCCTCTTAGTCAGCGGGGGAGAGGTGTGCATCGTGTTATTTGGGGTGTACACTGCCTCCCTGGAGGCGTGCAGCCAGCTCCTCTTCCTCTTCAGATCTCCTACAAATGCTCTCAGATACAAAAATTCCATTCTCAGGAAGTGTTCCCTGGTCACGTCTCTGGAAGCCACTGTTATCCTGAACAGCTGGTCCCACACCCTGTTCTTCTTGCAGCTGGAAAACTCTTTGAGGTTGATAGGCTTTGACCGTGAATGAAGAATCCGAAATTCCAGGTCAAAGTGCGCAACTGCGGGGCCTGACAGGATCAAAATGTTACTGCTGTTCAGCTTCCCATCTGTCCACGTAAAACTAGTAAAGGAACGGTGAGAAAATTATGAGTTAATTCACAATAATCAGTAAACAAAGGATTCACTGAAAATTCTCCTTCATCACATTCAGTTACGTTGTTCTTACAACCCAACTGATAAGCAGTGGACTCTTCTAAGGATAAATGTTGGACATAAAATCTGTAAAGAAAGCAATTCTCCAACATTACTGGTTTTCCTTTCCATGGAGAGAAATCATGCTAAGCAACAGAAAGAAATTGGCACTTGCCTGTAGGAGCCTGTTGTCACTCTAATGCCATCGATTAACATGAACTTTTCACGGACTTTTCCAATGATTTTGGTGCCCGACCTGGTGCAATAAGTGCTCCCTGTGATGACTCGAACTCTCATCAACTGTTAAAGACACAGCAAGAGTCAGGTGGGTTGTGAAGTTCAGTGATTGCATTTAAAGGAGTAACACAGCAATAACCATCCCTGATGAAGTGCACACTGGCACAAAAGTCACTCGCTAGGATCCAAGGGATAATTTTGTCTTGTTTTAGTAGGCAAGGAGGTGACATCAAGGGGAAAACCCATAAACTGTGCAGAATGTGACTATGAAAATTCCTGTCACCTAATCACATAGGGATGCAAATTCCATAGACTCCTGAGAACCTGCTTCTCCATCAGCCTTCAAAGTCTTGGTGAGCCCGAGCAGCTCCAGTCATGCTTTAGGAACTGGACATTCCTCCTGCATTTCCTTGAATATTCAATTAGTATTTGTACTCAGAAAGCAGCTGTAACATCCATTTTAAAAGGTTTCAGATTTTCCATTAGTTGTTGCCTGATGTAAGAATAGTTAAATCTTCTAAGAAAGACCTGGAGCTACATAACCCCCAATTTAAGTTGGCAGCAGGTGTAATAATTTCTTCTTTTGACAGCTCAGAGATCACAGTCATAAGAGGATCAATCCCCTACTCCTGTAAATATGACAAGGCTCACCTTTTCCTGCTCAAGGTCAACTCCCAGATCCTTGCACATTTTCAGAAAGTGGGAAAATGAAGACTGATCTAGAAGGATATACACTTTAACTTGCCGCTGGCTACAAGCTTCCAAGAGGTCTGTGAAGATATCGGTATCTGTGAAGGAATCCATAACCAGGGCAATCATCTGGAATGAGTTTCAGAAGAAACCATTAAGCTTTTTCCAAAGCATCCCAAGGAACATAGCAAATGAGAAGTTTGACTTTCAAATTAAATATTCCCCCCTGCTTTTTTACAGGTGGTTATGGAACATGGAACGGTCTTCTGTGACAGAGTATTCTTCCTCACCCTGAGACAGAACTAGACCCCTGTTTTTGCCCTATGTTAGGTAAATTTGGTCTCTTAGGCAAGAGGATTCTTCTCCTGAGAACAGATGTCTTTTCCCCAAAGCATTGCCAAAAGAAAAACGTGAGCTTATTTCCAATACTACAGTTTTCCAGAGTTTTTCAAACTTTTCAAAAATGAAGAGACAGTAAAAATAAAAAAAAGTCACCAGCATCTGACTACTCTCTACATCGCACCTCTCTATGTAAGATAAAACTGAGGTTTGTCTTGCACTTATTATTCAGATTCTCATATTTCAAGTCAAGACCTGAGTAAAACCTCCCTTGAGAGCCAGCTCCTATCCCCACAAACCTTCCCTATGGGATGAACCCCAGGGTTTGCCATAGATCCTCCACAGGACGGGGAAGCAACGGCTGCTGCCAGCTCAGAGAGCCGGGAATGGGCACACTCGGGATGTATCGCTCACAGGACTCAACTCTCTGAGGAAACTCAGCAGTGCCCGGACAGCCCGGACTCGGTTTTCTTCAGTATGGGGGGGAAAAGTTGGCAAATAAGGAACCTATTTAAAAACTACAAAAGATGGGATAAAGATATAAAGCAATAACGGAACAGTAATTAAAAACGGGAGATTATGTAAGAGTAAGTGAAGCGGGGAACACGAGGTGGCCGCGGGAAGCCGCGCGGGGAGGCGATGGCAGGGCAGGGCAGGGCACTCACTCACTCACCTGNCGCCGGCCACCAGCTCCTCCAGCGCCAGGCGCTGCGCCTCGCTGTACGGCCCGGCCGGCGGCGGCCAGCGCCCCGCGCCCTCCTCCAGGCACTGCGACAGCGCGGCCATGGCCGGAGCGGCCCGGCGCTGCCCCGGCTCTTTATAGCGCTCCGCGGGCTCCTCCGCACCTCCCGCCCGGCCTCCGCTCCGCCCGGCCGCTCGCCCACGGGACAGTCACGGGTGGCACAGCCGGCAGCCTTCCCCACGCCCAGGGCAGCGCCCGCACGAGCGCCAGCCTCTAAGGAGGAAGGGTAAGCCCTGCCCTGGGCTTGCTGCCCCGGCCGGATCAAAAGGTTGGAGAGGGCAAATGGCCCCAGCAGGAAGACACCGAGCGTCGACCAAGTGACTTAGTCACCCCGATTTAAAATGCCAAATAAACAGAAAACAAAGCTCAGCGATGATCAAGTGAAAACCCCATGGCAAAAAGGAGTTTATTTGTAAACTGTTTCTTGTTCCTGTTACAGTACCTTAACAGCTGCATAAGTATAATAAAGTTAAAAAGCACATAGAACAAACAAGGTGATTTTACATATATTCAAGAACTGCAGAACTTGCGCTCTTAAAAATACAAGATATCGGCTTTGAAGGTGTCTCTTGGCTCCCTCCCTGCAACTTGCTTTGCTGCCAAGGTTCCAGATTCAGGGATCAAGCAATAAAGTACCTTATCATTTTGAACAAGTGCAGACAGAGCTCTTTTTTTCCCCACCTCCAGCTTTAGAGAAGGAGTGGCTGCTTTGAAATCCAAAAAGTAAAAAGTAGCTAAGTCTCTTTGTCCATAGAGATTTCAGACAGAAATGCCAAAGTTAGTTGCTCTCAACACTTGCAGACTTTTTGAATTATGGATATTTTTAGTCATTCATTCATTCATTCAGTATTCAAGACAACAGCTGAAATGTGCCATCTGCTGGACACATATGCCCCTAAATAAGAAAATACATAACCCAGACTCTGATTTGACTTGGCATAATCCAGTGTGGTTGGTCACTGAAGTACTGAGATGCAGGTCTAAAGAAAAACAGTACAGGTCAGATCTCAGAGACAGACTGCACACACTGCTCAGATAAGAGACCCAGCAAGCACAGACGTGCACAGAAAACTGACAACAGTCATGTAAAGGCTTTGCAAAGCAACTAAACCTAAGGTCCATTCAATATTGAAAGTATCTTCAAAAACTAGAGTGGCACTTCAGCTCCTCAAACCAAGTTAGTAATGGATAAAGGATAAACAGAGCAGGAAACACAGAGTATTTCAGACAGCACAGTTAAAAAGAGAAAAATGTTTATTTAACTCTTACAGTTACTTGTAAATTAAAATTACCCAACATAACCCATAACATTTTGTAGTGCATTTGTCAGTTTTCTTTTGAGCAGGAGCTTTGTCACATGCCCTCAGTGGTTGTCTTGCCTCCAAGTTCACTGCAAAAAAGGAAGCACAAACATACAAACACATATATATCTCTACAGAAAGGCACAAGAGTGATCAAACTAAAGGGCTAGTTAGCTCAGTCTGTTTCAGAAGGCTTAAACAATGGAAAATGAATACAGTGTAAGACAAGTACCTGCAACTGCTCCAACAGACCCTTCACAGCTTTAGTGGAAGCGTAACATATGTATCACAGAAGTTAGCATAAAATCAGCTTTATGGCTCTTTGCAAAAGCTGGTTCCCCTCATGTCAAAGATAAAGTAGAAATAAAAGCCAGCATTGGAAAAAAAAATGAGAATTCCTTGATGTAAGCTAAATCTCCAAAGCCTCCCTGAGCACATTCACTCTGACTCAGATTTTTCCAAGTTTACATATATTAAAACTAGGGCTTTACCAACCCTAGGAAGCAGTAACAAGTTCAGCTTTGAGGTTAAATACCCAGAATTAAAATTATTTTCACCACTAATGCATACAAGAGGAACCTGGTAGTAGTTACTGTATAATACCTCTTTCATTGCTTACATTGCATAGCATAACACAAAGTGCTGGAGAGTGATGTACACACGTATTAACAAAACCAAAAGTGCTGGACGGAAGTGGAATAATCTGAAGGTATAAAGTGGCAGCAACTTGAGGCTGGGGTTTGTGTGCTCTGTGCTCACAGCAGGAATCATTTATTGAGGGAAAAGAGCGAGGCATCGCGGAGGCTGCGCAGGCTGGTGCTGATGTCCCGCCTCTGCTTTAGGCTGCACCTGCCAGGGTACTGGGTCATGTAGCTCCCAGGGACACGGCCCCGACGGGACAGGATATCCACCATGTGGCTCAGCTTCGACCGGATCGTGGAGTAGTGGAATTGCCTCTCTTTGTGCAGTTTTTGGAAATATTGTGCCCTGTGACTGCTGGAATATTCAAAGGACCTGATAGAAGATATTGAGCCGGTGGAGCTTGCTAGAGAGCACTGGGATGATGATGAAGACAGTGATTGCAGACTAGAACTGGACACAGCCTTCCCAGACAGGGAATATTCTTCTTTTGACAGCTTTCTGTGAAGGAGGGGTGTTTCTGTGCCCTCCTCTCCCTTGGTCTGTGTCACTGCAGTCTTCAGCAAAATTGATGTCTGAGTGCCTGTCACTCTAGCTGTGACAGAAGCCTGAGTGCCAGTGTCTGCTGTGGCAATGCTGGCCTGGGTGGCTGCATTACACATGGTCACAGCTGCCGTCTCTCCCCATGGGCCAGTTTGAGTTGATGCACTTTTCCGTTCCATTGTGGCTACTTGATTGCTGAATGACTCCTCTTCACACAGGCAAGAATGCCCTAGGTGACAAAGTTTTCCTCCAGGAGTATATTCAGTCTGATCTGTTTTTTCCAACAATTTCTTTGGAGTGCTAGACAGTCTGGCAAATTCTGCTCTCAGGTTGCCATCCACAGTATATTCTTTAGAGGACTCTGTTCTGGTCAGCAGGTGATCAAACATCCCACTGTTCCTGAAGCTGGACGGTCGCTTAGGGCTGATGGGCAGTGACTGGGCATAAAGAATCCTGAACTGGAGGTCAAAGTGTTCAACCACTTGACCTGACAACACCAGCAAGTTGCTGCTGTTCAGCTTCCCATCCGACCATGTGAAACTGTTGAAAACAAACCAAGATTCCCAGTTAAACTCTGGTGCATTTCAACAGATACTGCTAGATAGACTTAGAAATTCCATGCATTAAGGAAGGTAAGAAGTCAACAGATTATCCAGTCCTCCAGGAAGAACTCTACTTAGCCATGGCCAAGTGCTTTGCTAGCAACAAGTTGTGGAAACAAGTTTTCCAAAGATGTTTTCAACTTTGTGTCAGCCCCACTTGGACTCAGCCGGTCCACCTGTCACTCACCAGCACCAGGCAAACAGCAAAGTGAATACATCCTTCTTGCAGCAAATTCCCCTGTCTACAGCTTCATTGGGCACCAGCAGACCCCAATACTTGCCTGTAGGAGCCCGTTGTCACTCTAATGCAATCAATTAACATGAACTTCTCCTTGGCTTTCCCAACAATTTTGGCACCTGACCTCATGTAGTATGTGCTCCCCGTGAGAGTTCGAACTCTGAGCAGCTGGTTCAGAAAAGAAAAGAAAAAAGTAGCATCAGATTTAAGTTAACTTCCAAAAACTTTTGATTAGTAATTCTACTTAAAAGCAGCTATGCACACTGTGGAAGATAGGAATGAAATGAACTTTTTAATACAGACTGTATATGAGTGTTTTTAGTCACACAGGGCTAAATTTCTGTTAGATTAGGTGAGAACAGTCAGTTCCAATTAATTACTGCCCAAGAAAGTAAGAGTGATTTTCCCTATGCCGAGAAACTTTTAGTGCAATGAACATACATCTGTCCAAGCCAAGCCATAACACAACCATGTCAGCTTATATCCACAGCAACTAAGCAAATCACATCATCCAAACCCTTTTAAAAGAAAGCAACAAGGTATTAGGAAAGGAATCAGATGATACCAGAGCTATACCACCCTTGAGCTTCCCACGTTTCTGTTTTCCTTAGCAAGCAGTTCCTTGAGCCAAAGGATAGAGCTATTTAAATTTTGCAAAATTAAATGCTTGAAAATTGTTGCATCCTCAGGACAGGGATCCCAGTGCACAGTGCATCCTGCACATGGGGCTGGTGCACAGCATGGTTGTAGCTCCTACATATGGGCAGCACAGGGTGGCAGATGTGACTCTTCTGCAGGGTTTTTGCTGAATTTGTGAGCAGTTTCACATGTTGGATTAGAGGCTGCACTGAAACCACGCAATATTGAGCCTTGACCTTCAGGAGCTGAGCATCAGTTCAGAAAAACCCCTTTTCTTTTAGTTATCAAACAGGTGGTTTTAGCCTTTCAGGGCAGTCTGATGCTTTTTAGAAGGGTTTCTTTGATATGCATAAACTGTACCATAAAAATAAAAACAAACCACACTGACCCACATTTAGTACTTACACTCTCCTGCTCAAGACTAACTCCCAAATTGTTGCACATTTCCAAGAAATGGGGTAGAAAGTCCTGATCAAGAAGAATATAGACAGGAACTTGGCGGTTGTTATAGGCATCCTGGAGGTCACTGAAGATCTCAATGTCTGTGAAGGAATCCATCACAAGGGCAATCACCTGCAAGGAAAGTGACACCACTTACTCAAGGGATTTATTTACACAAGGCCACTGCCTCCCCCAGCCATTTTCTCCTGCTGCTATCATCAGGGCCACATGCACATTTCCCTGTCCTGCTGCACAGGTTCTGGCAAGTTCTAAAATATTTCTATATTCCCACAACATTCCTGTAAATTCATTGTGCCCCAGAATGCAAAGCATAAGCCTGAAGGGCTTTTTTTTGTACACTTTCACATCCTCTTTTCCTACACAATCCCCTGTAATGTGGCCAAACTGGGGAAGCTATCACAGCAGAATCAGGACTCCAGACAAACCATCTCCATGCTGTTCTCCCAATGTTTCAAACAGCTATAGGAGAATTAGCTTGATTGGCCTCCTTGCTGTCACAACAAACCCCAGCTGATTTCCAGACTCTTGCTAGTCTCTAAACTATTACTATGCATCCCATGCCTTCACAAGAAATCCCTCAACTCACTCAACAATTCTTTAAAGAAAGCAAATCCTAAAACAGGAAGATTACATGAGCAATCCCTCCAGCTAATTCAGAGCCACCTCACACACTGATTTGGTGCTAGAATCCTCACCATTCAAAACCACCTCTATGTAGGGACACAAAGGCATAAAGGATTCAGCTTCATGACTGAATTTTCCACTTTCCTACTATTAGACCAGCATAAAGAACAATGATTATACAGGCACTGTGGGTACCTGGCACCTGCCCTTATCAGATGCACAGTGCTGCAGCACACTCAAGGTGCATAAGCACGCAACTCAGCTGCTCTGTGTGTGGCATGGCCTGTACTCACAGGAAACATTTCCCACAGGAACAGGCTGAGCTTTACATTCCCACCTCTGTCCCGCTCCCAAAGGGATTGGTTCCATTTGGCTGAGTTCTTACATAGAATATCAACAAGCACATGGGTATTTCTACATAAAGTTACTTTGTGCTTCTTGCGTGTGTCCTGTGCTTCTCACCACCCAATCTTATCTAAGTGTTGAAGGAAGATAAAAACCCAATATGATACTTTTGACAAGACCAGACAAGTAAGAAAACCACTCCTGAAAACAAAACAATTCACACGAAATCCTTGGGAACACTGATGCCTTCATATGACTACTCTAATCACAGAATGTTCGAATTCTAATCCCAGAATTAGCAGCTGAAAAGGAAATACAGTTTTGCCCAAAGTGTTAAGAGGAAAGAGAGAAAACCCTTTTCTCTCATGCATTCGGGGTGGCAAGGATAAAAAAGCAGCAGTGACTTGAACTAATTTCATTTAAGTGACATTGAAAGATATTATGCAGCATCTGAGGTTTTTCCAGTCTTCACATTAACTTGAGGAACTCAGAAGTGATTGAGCAATATCACACAGTATCTGATATTCAGTAAATTTTAGGGTGTCAAAAATGTCCTTTATGTCTACAAAAATGATCCCTCGATCAGGTACAGACACAGATAGGGCAGGAGCAGCTTGCCTGGCTCTTGGCTCAGTGTGAGGGAAGGTGTTTTGAGGGATACCACAAGGAACAATGCTACAAACGTGTACAGCTCTTTGGAGGAACAAATGTTTTTTAAGGTGTTTACTCGAGTTTCCAGGCTGGTCTCGTATACCTGATAGGGATTGTTTGAGTACAGAGCTTCCTCTGTGACCATTTCTGGCAAGGAGCCCATCGTTCATGTCATCCTCACACACTCCCTCAGCTTCTGCCCTAAGAAGGGAACAGGGACTAAGCACAGTTCAGGGTGTGCCGTGTGCGAGCTCATGTTACACGAAGAGACAGGGGTTGCTTCATCTGGCCACCCAAAGAGGAAGCTACACATTTAAATTTTAGCTGAGCCAATTGAATGGCTGCTGAGGAGAAGGGTGGTTCCCGGCTGGGGACTACAATTGGAGGCTATAAACTCAGGGAATACAATGAGTTACAGGGAACAGTTACAAGTTACTGCACCACGTGATTTTTAAACCATACCGCGCATCAGAACAAAAGCGTGCACTCCTGTAGGAGGAAAGTCCTGTCAAAAGCAGGTCTGTACATCACTTGGGGACAATTCGTGAACTAAGGAAGGGAAATACCATCATAGTGTTACACTATAGGTAACCTTCTTCTTTAAAAGAGGCCTTTCTGTATCACACCATTTAAGGGACAGTAGGAGGTTTCTGCAAGCGAATCTGTCTAGCCGAGTACATCAGTGAGGAACCTGGAATAGGAGACCTTTTGCTCCGAATGAGAGCAGCTGGATGCAGCGGCTGTGCTGGCCACGGCAGCAGCGCTGCGGGACGGGGAGCTCTTGGCGCATCACCTGCGGAGCCCTTTGCCACCCAGGAAAGGGAGAGCTCGCAGATGCAGCACATACAGTGCCACTTTTTGTGTATTTTCCAGCTTGTCCTCCTTAACGAGGCACTGTCTGCCCGACGAGGGTTTTAAAGCCAGTTGGAGATTTTTGATGGGCTCACAGACCCACGGGAGAGGGGCCCCGGGCAGGGCAGGGCACTCACTCACTCACCTGGCGCGCGGAGCGGATCTGCCGCCGCACCGCCTCCTTGCAGCCGTAGATGCTGTCCCCGCAGCCGGGCTGGAAATGCGCCTCCACCCGCGTCAGCCCGCGGAACGCGCCGCTGCCGAAGCCCGGCCAGCCCAGCTCCAGCGCCGGCGGCTCCAGGTCCGAGCGCTCGGGGAAGTAGGTGAGCGACGAGGCGTCGAGCGAGGCGCCGGCCGAGGAGGGCTCGGCCGCCGGCTCCGGGCCCGCGGCGGGCGGCAGCGCGGCCCGCGCGATGTCCTGC
>VZTX01015547.1:0-59162 GCA_013400915.1 Pardalotus punctatus | reverse complement strand
CCGAGCCGGGGATACACAGCCGTGCCCCGAGCCGGGGACACAGCCGTGTCCGAGCCGGGGACACAGCCCTCCCCCGAGCCGGGCACACACAGCCCTGCCCCGAGCCGGGCACACACAGCCCTCCCCCGAGCTGGGCACACACAGCCCTGCCCCGAGCCGGGCACACACAGCCCTGCCTGTGCCCTGCTGGCCTTCACGGGGCTGGGAGGGATCGCGGTGCTTTTGCTCTGCACAGAATCAACCCCCGAGATGGACGCTCGTGATGATGCGCGTTAACAAATGCCGGAGCTAAAGGCTCGGACACGTCCAGCTCCACCGCAGGCAGGCACAGCTTTGGCTTTCCCGCTTGTAGCCAGCACCAACTGCCGTTACTTCACAGAATCACAGCATTCTGTGGTGGAAGGGATCCCCAAACATCATCAAAGTCCAGTTCCCGGTCATGCCCCAAGAATCCCAGCATGTCCCGGACAGCATTGTCCAAAGACTTCTTGAGCTCTGCATTTGAAACCAGAATTTACACCCACCCACCACCTAGATTTCCTCTTCTAGACATCCCCTGGCTGTAGACAGCTGAGAGGCAGAGACATTTAACACAGTCCTAAGACATAAACCAATTAAAAAAACCTCAGTGGCATTTTTGTATTATTAAAAGAAATTTAATATAATTTTTAAATTAAAAAATTCAATCTCTCTATTAAAGACACTGAGTCAGGTGCTAATACTGTCAAACATACCCTTTTGGCATGAGTTTTACATAAAGTTTAAGATTTTATGCATTGCTTCAACATGTTAAGAAACCATCTTCATACTTACAGTAGCAATAAAGTCAATTCCATACAATATCAAATATCCTTTTTTTAAAAAAAGTTTTAAATATATTAGACTCTGATTGCCAAAATGCCATTTTATACACAAAGCTTCTAATACAATATACAGTTCTTACATTATTTTTTTTCTTCACATAAAATACATTTCATCAAGTTTTATTTGTACATCGTTTACTACTGATCAGTGGAATTACAAGTTATTGCAGAAGGCTTGCCGTCATCTCTTACTGTCCTGTACACGCAGCAGTCCTGCCGAGCTGTACCAGGGTCATCCACACTCCTGTAATCTCACACTGCAATCTAAAGGCTGAAGACATAGTGGTGGCAATACTAAGGCTGCATCTGCACTGTTTAAAAACCCGTATCTCCCCTCCAGCTGCGGGTGGAGACCATTGCATTGGTGTAGCTTTGGGAATAGGTATCTCAAGCAGAGTCTCCTCTACTACAGCTTCCACAGTTGAAATACAGAAAAATATTCCAGGTCGTAATTGTGCCACGGCAGACGTTGCCCAGAGAGCCCAGCGGTACTTGAATTGTGTGAGGGAACTGAGAAGTCCATTATCAGTTTGCCAACATGAAAACAGAATAAAGGTGAAGAACAACCAGGGAAAACTGTTCAGTTGTACAGCCATGGGCAAAACAAAATGTAAATGTGTTGTGTAGTAAGAGGTGAGAGCTTACTGCTCAAGTGTGTTCTGGATTCTGCCTGTAGAGAACTGATACACCAAAGTAGTCATGTCATTTGTTAAAATAGAATGAAGCCCACATGCACTTCCTTTGTGTGTATTTAGGAAGAGAGAACTGGCGATCGTGAGAGAAATTGAAAGAGCAAATAATAATGTCAAAATCTGCATGCTCTGAACTGCTATGCCCTTGCAAAAATCTCCAATTAAAGATCAGCAAGAACTGTATGGTCACCACAAACCTTCCAGAGATGAGTTACCTTTAGCAAGTATAAGGCACAGAAATACCCAGGCATAGGGAGAAGCTTTCCAGCAGACAGACAACAGTTCATCCATGGCTCACTGGAGACCAGTGCTATTGCTTTCTCAGGATATTCCCTTTTCCATGGTAATGCTGATTTAGTTTCAGCAGGGATGATGAGGGTAATCAGAGCTCCAACACCGATGCAAAAGGACACTAGACAAAAGTTGTAACACCATTGGGGAGCTTTTAAGGGATTTGAACCCCACAAAATAAGACCCTGCTCAATAAACTTGAGAATTAACTGCCTCCACTGAGTATTGCACTGAGTCATTATTGCTGCTGCCCTGCCATGCTCTTCTCCTTCCCTACCAGGAGTTCCTCATCCAGGTGGTTCTTCAGCCACACCTCCAAGATGGCACAGAATCACATCAGCTAGAGTCAGTTCTTCCCACAACTGGGAGGCTTTTAAGGGTCAGGAGCACCAAAGAAGTGAAATTAGGTGGGCTGAAATCACATCATGTGGTATGTGAAACACAGATCCAGGTCTGATTTCAAACAGATCCCAGCAATAGTACTTAAGCCCTTATCTAACATTTCAGTGCTGGGACTTCTTGGCTGAGCTCAGTAAAGTAGAGACACTCTATTGAAGGACACCTTTTCGCCATCTAAAAAATTTCTTTCAACATGGAACGTAAAGCTGCTCTCATCAACCAGTTAGTTTACTAGAAACAGTACAAATCAGCACACAGGAAAATGTTGTGAGGAGAAGGGTTATTCTTGTGCAGCTTTGTCTGCAATAGACCTGTCAATACATTCACATTTTCAAAACTCAGCAGTCTCTATGAACAACTCCAACCTTTGGTTCACTGTTAACTGAACTGGGACGCTAATCTGGCCTTGAATCTGTAATCAGATATTTATTGAGCCTAAAACCATTCTGTATATCATAAAAACCTCAAATGTTCCTCTAATAAACTAAGTGCTAGATATGCCAGTCACAACATGATTTCTAGTTTCTACAGCTTTTTAGCCATATTAAGATCCAATGAAACAGCCTAGTGCCCTCTGAGCTTAACACTGGGATGGCCTTTAAAATACACAGATATCAAAAAACCACTATTGTTGTAACACTGCTAAATTTTACAGTGAAAAGCCTTATTCCTAGAGGTAGGCTGCTACAATGCCCATGTAAGAGAATCTGTGTGTTTTTCATGCCCCCAAAACGCTGTTTTTCTGCACAAAATAGTTCTCACCAGAAGCAGGTTAATTATTCACTTTACAGAATCCCTCATTCCAGACCTACAACCAACAGCTCTGCCAGTGCTCCACAGACAGTGACCAATGTCTCAAATGTCACCACACATAAACAGGAATCCATTCCAGGTCATTCTTCAACAGCCTTCCAAGTCACACCCTGGTGCAACTTCAGCCCAAAGCCAGTAGCAGGTAAATACTTGGCAGGGCTGTGAAACATATCCTGGAAGATTTATCCATTACTGACTTTTACCATTAATAACTCTCTCATCTGAATGATAATTACTTACATTTTATGAGACACCACTAGACTTCACAGCTAGAATGAGCTCCCAGAGTTATACATATAAACAGAGTGAAATACCAATGAAAGCCAAAAAGCTGTTTGTCTAAAATGGACTGGTTTCCTGCAGTTTTAACATATTAGCAGCTCTCCATGAAAGCAAGCCCCAGACTTCTTTACACTATTGCATTCAATGATCTCCTTTTCATTTCCTTGGAATTAGGCAGGGTTCAATAGCACAAAGTTGCTCTGAGAAGGAAAAGGGCCCAACTCCTCCTTCACCAGGAGGGAAGGCAACATCTGGGCCCAAATTTTGCACCATATACAACTTAGTGGATAGTGGCACCAAAATTTGTTACAGTGAGTTTAGAAATCTCATTAGGATGGATGTGGAGAGACAAACCTCACCACCATGGGAGAAGAGAGGCACCTGAAGGATCATCTCCCCTGTTCTGTAATAGCCAGGCCACACTTGGTGTTATCCCAGAAGAATTTACTCAAGGTAATCAGAAGACCCACTGTCAACCACACACAGATGCAGTAAAGTCTCTCCAGTTACCAAATCATCCTCTTCCTACTAGAGAATGACTTAAAAAAATCCCTTAAGGTCAAGCACGGGAAGTATTTTCTAGTCCTATGATTCACAGATGTGTTTCAACAATGGAGAGATCCGAACTTCTCTGAATGCTTCAAACTCTGCCTTTAGCAGAACTGGAGTTTTAAATGAACCAGATCAACTGCTACCACTGTCTAGTTTGCACCTAAAACTGGTGAGGAAAGAGAATTTTCTCTTCATACAGTTCAAACCAGTAAATTGTCAGCCTGGTAATGACCTCACAGGTCCAAAAGTGTCTCCTCCACCCGCAGTGGTGGTGACCCACAGCCACCTCTGCGGCCTCAAGGAGCCCAGAGCCCTGTATTGTAATATATCCAGCCCCAGCAATGGGTGGATTTGATAGGGGGCAGAGAGTAGCACTTAACAGTCACTGGCAGCCTCAGTCAACTTTTTATAGCCTAAAAAAAGTTAAGGCTGTGAGGATCCCCACAGAGGGAGAGTACGTGTGAAGGGGAATATTAATGTCCAAGAGCCACCAGATAAAAGGAAGATGGGTGGAAGCTGCATTTGCTGTTGCTTGGCTGAAACACAACTACGTGAGCTGGATTTAATCCACTGATGCCTTACAGAGCCTCAAACAGGTTTATGTCTTCAGAGTTTGGTATTTAAGCTGCCCAAGAAGACACATATTCATGCAGGTGAACAGTTACTGTGTGTGACTAACAGAGGGGCAGAGAAGGGGTTAAAGATTTACAGTTGCTTCTTAGATACAACTGCAGTGTGGCCAGTTCTTCAGAGCTGTCCCACACTCTCCTCTCACCTCCCCCAGTACACAAAGGCTGAACTTGCTGCGAAGCCAGTGCCAAGCCCCCAGGTTACACCGTGCCAGTGCTTCCCAGGTGGGCTGTCAGAGCTCCCATCAACTACACCAAAACACAGCGCTGGCGTTGCAGCTGCTCCACAGCAGAGAGGAGACATTTAAACAAAGACATTTAAACCTTCCTCTGCCAGCTGCTATCCACTGCTGACAGCTTCAGCAAGGGAGCTGGAAAACAGAACAAAACATCTCCTGTCTTGCTGCACTGTTCAACTACCACAGCGATGGTTAAAGTTATTTCTCAGCCAAAGACTGCAGGTTAATGCAAGTGTTGTCACATCTACGGGATTAGAAATGCTTTCATGGCGTTCCTGGATTAGTGTTGGCAAGCCTTTCCTTCCCATCCCTCCTGAGCCCTGTGGTTCTGGAAATCCAGAAAAAATCAGAATGCAAAGCATACTGCCCCTAGTATCTGTGTTGAGCGTACAGAGTAAACAAACAAATCAATAGGAAAGTGAGATCAACAAAAGTCTTTTCAGTTTTAACAAATTAAAAGTCTAAATAGTACAAATAAGTTTTTTAAATTACTTATCCCAATATAGACCTTTGTGAGTGTTTTATTGCAGTAAAATTCTATTGCCAGGGCCCCTTTATTGCAACATCAGTTTTAAAGCCTATTGAGTGAAGCCTGTTCCAGGAAAAGTTCTGCTTCAAACCTGATGGCAGTCTGCAGTGATGAGCAGAACAGGACCCAGCCAGTGCACAGTTTGTGGTGGTGAGCTGTCACTGCAAGGAGGTGACACCTTGCAAACTTCCTAAGTGCAGCATCTGTGCTTGCTCGTTGCTCAGGCCCAGGAAGTGCTGGATCCAGCTGTGTGGAAAACAGCTCTGTCCACTCTTGCAAACCTCATGAGGGGGCTGACCTCCCCTCCAGGGTATGTGCATCACTCAAGAGTGAAAACACAGGTCTGAACTGTCACCTCCCAGCTGCTCGGTGATTTATGGCAAGAGGCTCAGACACAAAGATTTGAATTCAGATCCTTTCTTTGTTCCAAGGGATCTCATGACTTCCCAAGGATGGGGAGGCAGCACACCATACCTTCTTCCCCGAGGAGCAAGACTAAGGAGACTCTTTTGACATCATATTGATGTGCACTCCTTCCTCTCCCAAGAGCCTTGCTCCACCTGCATTCTCATTCAGCTGCAATGGAAGTAATTGGCAGGGTAAAGTACAATTCGAGATGAATGAGGCTGCCACAGTCAGGATGTCCATAACCAAATTCTCCCTTTGGAATGCAAACAACCTGGCTGCTGCGATAGATCCAACCAGCCCACCCACATCTTGTTTCCTCTGGGGTGAGACAGGCCAGACTAGGAAATCCTGCAGCACCCGTGCACCTTCTCCTCCATTTCCTCCATGGGAGCTTTGAATTTCAAGAGGGGCGGATCACCACTGGACACTGTGTAATACACTGAGGTCCCATTGGAGCTGTAGGGAGAAGTCCTGGATTCGATTAAGTGCGACTTGGCCTCTCCCATGCTCTCAGCAACTCCTGCCATGCCGGTGCTGAAGTGGGTGCTGAGGAAGGGGTGCTGGAGGAGCTTGGCTGCAGCTCGCTGCCGCTTCAGTTCCGACAGCGTTTGGTGGTTGTGCTCCTTGTAGGTGCCCCAGAACTGCGGGGCCTCGGGCAGCCCGGGGGTGCTGTAGGTCAGCATGTGGCCGGGGGTGCTGTCGGGGTCAGCGTGCATGCTCCAAATGTCCCCGTTGGAAAAGGTGTACTGGTAAGGGCTGGCAGATGCCATCAGTCCGTTCTGCAGCGGGATCTCGGTGTCACACTGGGTGCTTTTGTTCGCTAGCTCGGGGAGGAGGGCGGAGTTCTCCAGCACTGAATTCTGTAACAAGACATGAAAGAGCATCTTCCCCCATTCTCTGCAGCAGGGTGCACCCCTGGGACAACATCCTAAGCCGGCTCACACTCAGCCTTTCCACCAGCCAGGTGCTGCAGCACAACACTGAATTCATCCACTTAACAGGACCCTATAATGCTGTGAGCCCCAGCCAGGAGCTGGTTCCCAACCAGGACAGGCAACCTTAACTCAGAAGGCCTCACACACAAAAAACCCCATTAATCTGTATAATATGACAAGAACTTAATTAAAACCAAGTAACAGCAAAGCAACTTTACAATTCTTTTGTGCTTACCAGTTTGTGAGCTTTAGAAAGAAAGGCACAGGCTATTTTTTTGGAGCATCCTGGTTCATTTTTATCTCAAAACTATGTATGCAGCTGTAAATCCAAAACAGCCTTTCCACTTGAGTGGGACAGCTTATACCAAATGAGAATTTGGTCTTTTGCTTACATCTAATGGATAAGGTCAACAAATTTTTCAGCCACCTTCCACCCACTGCTACTGAACCTGCACTACCGGCCCTCTTCAGTGACTCCCATGAAAGAGAAGAGATTCCTTACAGGGTCTGTATTCTCTTGGTCAGACCGAGTCTCCCCAATTTCTCCAATGAGACCTGAGTTTCTTCCTTCTTCTGATGCCCCCAGTTGCTGCCACACCATGGCCTCCTTCTCACACTCCTTCCTGTAAAGGTTTGTCCGGTCTGAAAGGCTGGCCCTCCTTACCACCTTCCTGTGGGAAAAGGGGCATTGAAGCTGTGAGCAGGACATGACATTTCCTCTTACCCTGTAGCTCTTCTCACCTCCTCTTCCTCCTCACGCTTCACAGCCTCTCCCTCTGGAATGGAACGTGGATTCAGCTTCCTGGCACCCACACACAGCAAAGGCACCAGTGTGGATACTGAAGGTGGGAGGAATTTTAAGGAGATCTAAACTAGCACTGCAAATCTGTGTTAGAGCTCATACAGGTCACCTTATGGACCTATTCTGCAAACAGTGGAGAAAATGTGGAGGGAAATGGCCCACGGGCTGTTTAGGGAGCTTTGTGGTCTGCAGGATTGCTTTGGTGTCCAGTAAACATCCTATAAAGATCTCTGCAAATTGTGTCTGGATACTGCATCTTGGCCATGTGACATACTACTGAAAAGCTCAAGTTAATCCACTTGAAGCTCTGATTCTCCAACACCAGTTTCAGTGGTTTAACAGGGTAAATTCTCACCATTTGGTCCTGTGCTCAGGGCAGTTCTTAAAGCACAACAGCACAAAACCATTTTCTCCCCAAGAAGTAGCACCTCTTCCTAGTGAAAAAGCCACTCTTCAAAGGAGCTCTGCTTTCAGCAACCTAAGTGAGCTACTGCCTTTCATGAGGTCACTCAGAAAGGACAGATGGGTTGTTTCCATCAACCTCGGGGTGCTCTGCAGCCACACCTGGGTGGTCAGGCCCGGGTGACCTGCAGGGAAGAGCACAACTCACCCCCGGCTGCCAGTGCTGGAGGTCCTGCGGCTCAGGGAGGATTTATGCCTCATCTGAGACTTCATGATCACATCGTGTTTGTGTTTCAGCTCCAGAAGCAATACTTTGAATTCCTCCTCTTCACACAGATCTATGGCACACACAGACCAAGCCCTTAATCAGACAGTTCACATTAACACCGTGTTATTAATTGTGCTTTCCTACTTAGACACCCAGGTCTTAGGGCTGCATGCAACAGCAGGGAGGCTCCCAAGCATGAGGGATAACATAAGTGAAAACACACAGGAGGAAGACTTGGTGCTTGGGAAATGTTTTCTTCCTTGTTTTTATGAGCAGGAAGAAGCATTTTCAGTAGGAAAAAAAAAAAGTAAGAAAAAAAGTAAGAAAGTGCTTCAAAACTTCAGTCCCAGTTAAAATAACTTCAACTTTGACTCTAAAGACACCTAAAAAAACTGTGCTAATGCTTCTGAAAGCACCATGTGAAGACTCCAGCCATTTCTTAGACACTTCTTTTTTTAAGTTTCGTAAACTCACCTATTGGCATCTCATCCAAAGATGTCCTGGCACTCAAACTAGCCCCATGGGATACAAGCAGTTCAGCCATCTGCATCTACAGAAGGGAAAGAAAGCCAAGCTGATAGAGGTATCTTAGGCAATTTAGGCTTTCCTCCCCGAAGCTGGAAGGCTGGAATAAGATGAGAAGCAATGGCATGCAGGTTCAACTCGCCCCAAGTAACTCTGGTATGTGTGTGATGTTAAACTTTGTTGCCACCACCCACCTGCACAGACATGCTCTGCCTGAACTTTCTCAGCAGCCACTTCTTTTTGGAACCCAAAACGCTGTCCAGAAAGCCCAGCCCCAGTACAGATTTATTCCATTTGCAGAGTACTCCACGGTTTGTCCAGGCAGGAAGAAATACCACCCTCAGCCATGACACTGGCAGCGAAATCCTTACCTGTCCCCAGAAAGCAGCAGCATGAAGAGGTTCCCAGCCATCCCAGTCCTTCACATCCAGGCTTGCCCCCTGGTCAAGGAGCACTTCAGCTGCATGCAGATAACCATTGGCTGCAGCTATATGCAGCTAGGAGACAAGGAACAGAGCATGAGCCACCTGCAAGGACCACGAGTGGTTTTATACAGCAAGTTTCAGAGGATTTCTTGGATAATGTTTGAGCCTAGAGCTGGGCAGGCAGCACGTTTCACCCTGGGCAGATGGCACCAGGTCAAAATCAGGTTGTTCCTGCTACTAAAGCTCAGTATTGCCTGCATGTAATTCATGTTTGGAGAGGTAATTGCTTAACAGTTCTTAGAATAACTTAGATATATGGATGAGAAAAATAATGTATTCACATTTTAAATCAGGGGCTTTTAAGTGCTTTCCAATCTGCAGGGAAATGGCACCATCAAAACACAAGCCTGCAATGCAGAACATCTTCCTCTGTAAGCTCTGCATTCCTCATGCCAGAAGAATGTCTCTTCTTCCCCACTAAAGTGCTGTGGATGTGATTTTTTTGGATCAAATTTACAGCCTGCTTTAGTCAAGACTCTCTCTGCACAATTACACTTCCAATCACTCTAATTATTTTCACCATTTGAAAAACCAAAACATTTTAAACCTTGGCTAATTTCAGTTAAGGGAGTATGGTTTTTTCAGATATTGGCTTCCAACTACAGCCACCACTTTAAAGACATCAATAATGGCCTATTTTAGTCCCCCAAACTTCTTATCTCTGAAGATTTTCATAATTGCAGTGTGCTGTTGCATCTCTGAGCAAAACACTGACCCATGCACTGCTCTGAAGGGATTAACTCCACTCAGAGCTCCTCCCATTTCAATTGTGCTGAATAGGAAAATCAAAGCTTCTTTTCAAAAAAATTTCATGGGGATTCCACCACACAAAGTTAAAACCTCATCTGGAAATAAATTCTGATGCTTTCTGGCAACTCAATTAATTTCTACATAAATTTTATGCCACTCAGTCATACCTTCTAGAGGCCACATGAATTAATTAGGAATCACTTGGGGGTGATACAAAAGGGGGAGCCAAGAGGTCTCCTTAAATTTATGTATATAATCCTTGTTAAAGGGAAAAATGTGTTAAGAAAATTAACTGCAATAAAAACTTCAGTCTCCCAAGCTTATCTTGGAGGGAGCCTGCCCACCCCTTACATTTCTGGTGTACGCTAAAGGTGAATTTAGATGAAGAAACTGGAATGCACTGCAACGCCCTGGCCATCAGACACATGAACCAAGTGCCTGTATATCACTTATGTCAGAATCAAGCATCAAAAGACCAAGGTTGTGAGAAATTCCCAGCACATATGAGCTCCTTACTGAACCTTCCCTAAGCTGGAACTGCTGTAAGACACAATTTAGGAGACACCTTTGCGGGGGAAAAATAACTAGGATTGTTCAGCCTTCTCAGTCCCTGTCCAGACAAATGAGATGTCAGCTTGCCTCGTGCTGTGCACTTGTCCTGGGTGCCCTCCTGTGCCCAGGGGCAGGTGCCACCTCTGTGAACAGCCACAGCAGCCACTGACTCTGTGTGAGCCAGGTCCTACACGAAGCAGGAAGGAGGCAGAAAGTCTCCAGAGTGCCCAACACTGGATCCTGCTCCATGGAATCCAGAGGACTCTGACATCTCCTCCATAGGAGTTCAGTCAGTCCACAGGACGAGAGACAAGCAACAGGTTACCAGGAGGTCTTTAAGTCCCAGTTCCTGCAGGTCAGCAGATGTGTTATGTCCTGCAACTCCTCACTGTGGGATTTCTCCTCTCAGTGACTTGCACATGTTGATTTTGTGTAACTCCTGCTCCAGGGCAGGTTTCATAACCTCTGGGCTGAAGGAAAGCAAAACTGAAGCCATGCAGTTTCACTCACCAGCGTAGCACCTTGGGCATCAGTCCTGTTCAGGTCTTGTCCAGTCGCAAGTATGTCATGGATGTCACAGATCATGACCTGCTCTGGGGCAGCTCGCATCTCATTGATCCTTTCCTGGGTAATCCCTGTGAAAATTCCAGTTAGAAACAGCACAGTTGGAAAGTTGTCTCCACTGGTTGAGGAAAATAAGATTTATGATCCTGGCCGGCAAGAGCTCACATCCTTTGCAGAGGATGTGTGACTCAGGGGACTGTCAGCCATCCTTCAGCCCCATGATCTCTAGACAGAGTCAGGCCCCAAGAAATTATGTCAGGAGCAGCTCTCTGCTTTCCTCCAGAGGCAAATCAAGAGCTAAGAAACAGGGTAATTTTTAGTACCACTTTGACCCACTTTTGTATTTTACATAAACTCAATCTCCTTACCTTGATAGGCCATGCAAGTCTCAATGACATCCAGGGTTGGCTCATCTTCACAGAGGTCATATGGCATGTTGCCATCTGCATTTACTGCCAACAGGTCTGCTCCACTGCAAGGGGAAAACAGAGTTACACAAGGAAGGACCTCAGACATTCTAGAGAAGACAGTGCCAAACAGTCGGATAAATGCTTAGGAAAAATTAACTGGGGTTTCATAGTTGCCCAAATGCTACCAAGATACGTATAAGATAAGAAAGGTTTGAAGCAAAGCTGTGGAGCTATAAATGCGGAAGATTAATTCCAGAACTGGATGGAAGGCAGCACACTACACCTCCTTCCCGAGTCAGTAATGCAGTGTTCTGCAACTGCTCCATTTTTATAACCCTCATCCAAAAATTTCCCAACCCAAGTGGGAACATCCTCCAAGAGATGCTTGACTGCATCCTCTTCTTCATTATACAGTCAAAGAAGGGCCAAATTTTCCATGCTCATCTCCCAGATGGCAGCAGCACAGGGAGAATTCTCCCTCCCCGAGGAAGAAGCAAGCAGGTTAACGCTCCCAAAGCACCAGCACTCTGGGAAAGGGAGGAGAGGGCTCCACGCACAGGCACAACCATCTGCTCCAGGCAGGATTCACCACAGCTGCTCCTGAAACAGCTCAAAGCACACCTGGTTTCCTCCTCCTTGCTGGCAAGTCTAGAAAGACTTGAGCTTTGGGGCCTTGGTCAAGCACCCTGTGTCCCCACTGGGGAACAGACATTACAGGAAGTTTACTGATCACTAATTAAGAGCCAGTGAGACAGGTCACAAAGTTTACCCGGGTTTGGGTTACACAAACACACTGCTGCCCTCCTGCACCATTGTCTGCTTGGCTGGGGCTCGGAGATTTGAAGTGGTGTTTTAGGAGCTTGAGGGTGGATCCTGCTGGCTGCTCCGGTTTCTGCCCACCGAGCGAGCACAGCTCCACAAGCACACACAGACACACCAGAACACAAGCAAAAAGGGGTGAATTTTGGCCCAGTCTCCAGAAGCTTTATGAAAACAGCCTAGTCATCTAGGCTTTTATTGTCTCCTGTCTCCTCTTCCTCCTTCACCCCATTCCCAACCAAGCAGGGAGCATCCCCCATGAGCAGCCTGAAAGCAGGGAATAATCACCACTGCTGCAATCTCCCAAGGTACTAAGCATTCTCAGTTTCCATCCCCAGAAGCTGTGCGTAGAATCAGAGCCACAGAAAGGACAGATTCAAAAAGCCACCTACTGCTGGATGAGGATCTTCACCAGGTTGATATGACCACACGTGGCTGCTGCGTGCAGTGGAGTCCACAGCTCGTTGTCCTTGGCGTTGACATTGGCCCCGTGGTTGAGGAGAAGCTTGACTATGTCCTCATAGTTGTCTATGCAGCACTGGCGAGGGAAAAATGCAGACAGATTGGGGTTTTTTAAACTTTGGGAAGATAAGGGCTCATAGCTCCTCAGATGTAAAATAATAAAGGGCACCTGGACATGGAGACCTACTTTATCCTGCACTGTCTGGCAAGAAGCATGTCCAGCAGAGTTAAACACCAAACTGAGCACCAGCAGGTCAATAAGGCACCATGCAAACAAAACACCTTCCCTGGACAGACCAGAGGCACTGGTGTTTTACAGGGCCTCCTGGTGTGGGGGCAGAACCAGCAGGGAAGAAGAGCAAACGTGCTCACAGCTTCTGTTCCACTGGGTCTTCCATATTCAAGAGCAAACATAGCAGAAATTCAATGTAACCAGTACAACCACATACCAAGGGATGAGCTGACAAGCTGACATTCCCTTTTCTTAGGGAAAATCCCACACACTGGCATGTGATGAGCAAAAGTCTTCTCTGGAGCTCATGCTACCTACCACAGATATCTGGAGAGGCACAAACTGGAATTATGAGGTACTTTGCAGGGCACCTTTCACTTCCTGAAAAAAATCAGCTTCCTTCCTGCATTTAGGGTGTAGCTCCAGAGGCAGCAGGCCAAGAAGGGCCCCAACCTCTTTCCTTTGGTGAAGGTGGAATTTGCTCTTTGATCCACCTCTTGTTCACTCCTAGACATGAATTTGCATGTGATAAAAACATTAAAATAAGATTCCTTCTTGTGCAATATGTCTGTTTGTGGTCTATGCCTTAGTACAGACACACACAGCTGAGCACACAGTATGGGCCACTAATGGGGCTGAATTCCACCACACAACAAGCATTTTAGCAGCTGAGTGACAAGGACCCTTCAGGTATTTCTATTTTGTTCATGATTTGTACATGGAAGGGAGGTTAAAGTCCTGCCTGTCACACAGCCAAATTATCACAGAAGTGGAAGGAATTCACATCCACTGGAAGAATTCTCATGTGTCCACTGAAGGGCTTCTCTCTGCTCAGGGATTCAGCTGATTTAAGTGGATGCAAAGCTCTTACCCAAACTCCCGAATGCACCTTTACAATCGCTCAGTGGGCAAGGTGGGATTCTCCAGGCTTTAGAGCAGAGCTGGGAGAGCAAGGAGGCTGTCAGTGTTTCTCTGTTCACAGGATAACATCTCTTTAGAGAGGGGGTGCTGATCGTGGTGGGGACCTTTTGTTCTTTTTGCATTTTTAAACAAACATTCATCCAGCTTTGAAGAGAGCAGGCGACTGGCAAAAGGACCCAAAATCCCAAATCAATGGGAGCATTTACAACAGGGAGCAGTGGCCAGAAAGCCCCAAGTGCTCCTGTGACAACCACACCACTGTTGTTTGTGGCAGTGGAGGCGGCAGCTGCCAGGCACAGCCAGTCCCACGTGCCTCAGAAAGAACAGAAAAAGCCTTATGGAAACAGCACAGAGCTCCAAGGAAGGCCACAGACCTACACACCCGTCCGTGTTTCACTGGTGATCAGCTGCTGCCATCTCATAGAGGCTTGGGAAGTTCCTGAGCCCACAACGAGCAGTAGGGGTTCTTCAAGCACCTTGTGCATCGTTTAAACCACTTTCAAAACTCGTGGATTGCCATGGTCTCTAACTTTGAGTTAATCTGCTGTAAGAGTTTATAGCCCAGTCCTACAAAAATTAAAGTGTGGGAAAAACGTTGTTCACATGTGAAGTCCAGCCCTGACTCCTGAGCTCTTATTATCACCGAATAAAGTCTGAGATGCAGCAAGAAAAGGGCTTGATCTCAATTTGCTCCCCACGAAACGGGATTGCCAGCACAACGTGGTGATTTAACCGAGGGAAAAAACCAAACCAGGAATGTAAGAGATCTCCCTGTTTAAGTTGGACAGGTCTGCTCCGTGGGCAGCAGGACACCCCAGGGAGGTGTGAGCTCCTCCCACGCCTCACCTGATGCAGCGCTGTCAATCCGTCCTCATTGCACAGGTCGGGGCTGATGTTGCTCTTCAGCAGGTAACACACTGCAAGGGAAGGACAGAGCACAGTCAGAGCAGCCACCCTGCCACAGCTCTGGCTCTCAGGCAGCCCTGAGCACTTCAAGACAACACAACCCACACCATCAGTGTGGGCAGAGCTGCAGGAGCCGGCACTGCCTTGTCACCGCAGTGAGAGAAGAGACTTGCTGGGTTTATCCAGCAGAGAGCACCAGCACACAATTTTCCCCCAACTTCCTTCCAAAGGAGACTGTTAATACAGTTAAAATTTTCATACAACTGTGCTGGAACAGTCTCCATTTTTACAGTGTGCTGCACAATGCCTGAGTGCAACCTCTGCATTCTGCAGCCCAGGAGAGCTCAAAGGGGATTTTGGGGTTACAACCATGAGAGAGATCCCTCCCAATGTGACAGGGATGAGGTCTTGCCTCAAGAAGTAATCTATCCATGATGAAAAACCAAATACATTCAGGGCTCTGACACCTGTCTGAATACACCAGGGTTGCTTTGGACACTTCACTTGAGCTGCTGGGTGTTTGGAGAAAGCTTCCCAGAGGCTTTCATTTTTAATCACGGCTTTGGGGGGAAAGGGTAAGATTTATTCCATTAAAATGCAAATTTCCAAAACACATGAAAAGTCATTAGCCCCTAGGTGAAAAACAAAGTTTGCTTTGAGGTACAGATCCTGCACAGGACAATAGCAACAAGGTTGGCAGAGAGCATAAATTAATAGCAACACCAGAAACACTTCAAATTCAACACTGCTGACAGATCTTGATGACCCATACCCATCTTCTGTTGTTCGCTTGCTCATTCCCTGCTTTTTCTCCAGAGATTTCACTACCTAATGCTTTTCCTACCTCAAATGTCACTGACAGCACAAGCACAAGCCAGAGGTTCATAATCATCTCCCCAGGGCCAGAGCAGCAACAGATATTCACGTCACATCTTATTTGATGGCAGGGATGCGAGCACTGAGTGAAACCAGAGCTGCACAATAAGGAACACTGACAGAGCTGAAAGGGCAATAACCATCCCCAGAGCTGGCAATCAAAACCACTGCAGGGCTGCTCACTCCTGCAGCCTCTGAGCCCTGTCCTGCTGTCAGAGGGAGCTCCTTCCCCAGCCTATCCACAGGGAAAGCCCTCTGCAGGGCTGTCCCTGCGGACAGAGCACTTCTGGCATCCAACAGAACACGGAAAACACACCCACCATGACATCAGTGATGATTTATGAGGCTTTGTTTAAAAGGTCTGGAAAAGGCACTTGCAAGAAAGGCAAATCGAAAGCAAAGTGAAATTTTGATTGGAAGCCACTGCTCTGACGTTATCACAAAGGAAGGCAGAACCAGACAGAAGTGAAATAAAACACTTCATACAACAGAGTTGTTTCACCCAACTCCAAATGAATGCTTGGATTTACTTCTGCTGGAAATAATTTCAAGGCATTGACACCTGCTCAATGAAACTGTTGCAAAAAAAGCAGAATACAGCAAAGGCAAAACTCATCCAGCACCACAGTGAATCCAAAGCCTCTGGTTTTTTTCCAGCTCAAAGGCGAGTGCAGGAAACCCACGCCTACACTGGACTCACACCCACCCCCAACACTTGCATGCTTAACAGTAATAAGAACACTGAACCTCAGCCAGTATATTCAATTTAATGACTCTGCTTCTACTGTTTCTGGCCAGCCCTGAGCTCTTGCTCTCCTAATCCAAGCTGAGTGATAGACGAGTCATTCACCAGTGGGTCTGGCTGTCTTTTATTTACTTTGGATGCTCTGCCATTAGGGTTTTAATTCAATCTCAGTCAGTTAAGTGCCATTGTGTACTAATGACACACAGCTTCATAATCATGTTTTGCCTGATTATGGAGATTTGGACAAGTAGATGCTGGCAAATTAACCTTGTAAGTGCTGTTTCTCCACAGGAAGAAGCAGCAGCATCAATCCCAGCTTGTTAGAGGGTTCTGTGTTGAAGGCACTGTGATCATGGCTTGACAGAGCTTGTAAGAGGCCCTGAAGGGGCCAAGATTCACAGCAGTTCTAATCTTACCCTAAAGAAGCTTTGAATTCTTCACTAACCCCTGCAGCAGGCCTCATGTTCCCAGTGCAGCTTCCCTTGGCTCCCTTCTGCCCTCAGGACAGGCTCACCTAATTTCCCACTATCTCCCAACACACTGAAGACTGGCAAGCACAAGACACCAGAAAAGGGCACTAAAAGACAGATAATGAAGCTAGGTATGGATGTGGTACAAATGAGTCCAGGCAAACAAGTCACCAAGAGGCGATCAGACTCCTTCCTGACCAGCCCGAAAATGAAGTTTGCATTTCAGGGCTTGGCAGGGGAGCACAGGGTCAGGCAGCTATGAGCCCTCATTCCTGCCCAGCAGCCCAGTTCAAGTGGAACACAGCCCCAGTCCTGCCCAGCAGCTCCAGTTCAAGCAGAACACAGCCCCAGTCCTGCCCACGACCCCAAGTTCAAGTGGAACACAGACCCAGTCCTGCCCAGCAGCCCCAGTTCAAGCAGAACACAGCCCCAGTCCTATCCATGACCCCAGGTTCAAGCAGAACACAGCCCCAGTCCTGCCCAGCAGCCCCAGTTCAAGCAGAACACAGCCCCAGTCCTATCCATGACCCCATGTTCAAGCAGAACACAGCCCCATTCCTGCCCAGCCCCAGTTCAAGCAGAACACAGCCCCATTCCTGCCCAGCAGCCCCAGTTCAAGCAGAACACAGCCCCATTCCTATCCATGACCCCATGTTCAAGCAGAACACAGCCCCAGTCCTGCCCAGCCCCAGTTCAAGCAGAACACAGCCCCAATGGCACAGAGCAGCTTCATCTCCCCACATTCCCTGTGAGCTGCAGAGGCACATGCAGGGCAGACATGGACACCTTCCCCATGCCCACTGGCCAGGAACAGCCCTTCCCAAAGAGCCAGGAAGAACAACTCCTCCTTTCTGATCAACTCCGGGGGAAATGTGCATTTGTGGGTTTTCCAGTGCCTTATGAATAGGAAAGGGGGGCACAACTGTGATGCTCTGCCGTGCTGCAAGCTGAGCCCTCAGCTGTGGCAGTGCCACCGACTGCTCTGCTGCTCCACACACAACATAAGGGACGGGGACCCGGGCGTGCAAAACGCTTCTCTCTTCAAGCCCTGCCGGTGTCACACGCTTCTCTGCAGAGCCCAACACCTTCTCCCCACCTCTAGGCATGACTGATGCTGCACAGGTAGGAAGCAAACACTTCAGCTCCCAAGGACACAGATTAATCACTCAGCACCAGCTGATCGCCTTCTGTCGGCTCAAGCCTCAGCCCCCACTCGAGGAAGGACAATCCCCCCATATGCCCATGGAACAGCACGGAAACGAGTCCTCTGCAAACCCCTGAGCCTGACAGAAGGGGCTCTTTGGGGTCACATCAGCGTGTTCAGCAGCATCAGCCTCCACTCTAACACTACGATTAACTTCTTAGAGAGCTCAGTGCCAAAAATGCTGAGCTCTGTCAAATCTGGGCGCTGCACGTAGGCGGAGGCAGGTGGGGAGCAGGGGCTGGCTGCGTGGAGATTCTTTATTACGTGTCAAGCACAAGTTGTGGGAAGCGGCTCCAAATGCATAGCAAATGAAGGAATGAAAATGATTACAATAAGAGCTGGATGAACAAATTGTTGTTAATAATTCATTGCAAATTATATTAACTGAGCAATCACTCAGATGTATTTTCCATTATTCTCCTTGCTCTGCCTATAATTGAACCTCTCACACACCAAGATGGTGTACATTAATCTTCAATTTATATTTTATCATTCACATCTGTGCTGTGTTAAATGGAAAAAGCTCCCACAACAGCTGTGAAAATACAGCCTCGGTTTTGAGCCGCCCTCCATCAGATGTCCTGGGGCCTTAGAAAGATTCTCCTTCCCAAACACAGCAAACCACTTCTCAGGAGCCCCCTCTCCTCCCAGCCTCACTTATTCTCCCCAAAAACTAAAAAGCAGGAGAAAGGCAAAAACAACACTGCAAAGGTCCTAAGGAAAATTCAACATGGGGCAATCGATTCTCCCACCTGAAGAGATATTACAGTGCTATCATTTTTTATTGGTGTTACTTCCCACTGAGTTTACACTAGAAGCAGCTGTTCCAGGAAAGTTCCTAAACCAGAAGGAAAAAAAAAAAAAAGAAAAAAAAAAGCCTTTGTTAGTGCAGTCTCCCCTAAGTCAATAAGCTACACCATAAAATTCTGGATACAATTACACTCCCATCTATACTGAGCACTTGCATACCTCAAGCATTAATAACTCGTAAGAGGAAAAGCCAACTGGAACTGATATGGATACCATGGAGGGGGAAATAAAAACCCAACAGACACCTTCCTGATAGGAGGTCCTGATTCCTCCCAAAAATGTATAGTGGCAAACTGCCTCTACTGGCAAACAGGCTTACCTGTGTGCTCCAAGTTTACATACAAAGGCCATGACTTTTTAAAAATCCAGGTTTATCTTGATCTTTTGCCCTCAACAGTTTCTTTTTGAAGTCATTCAAACTCTTCTAGTTCACCTTCTGGTGAACTAGTCACTAGGCTGCCTTTAAAAGGTGGGGTCTCTATGGCAGTAGAATAAATTCTGTATGTTCACACATGATTTCACTGAATAAAATGAAATTTCACTTGGGCTAATAAAACATTTTTACACATCGCTCCAAGTCCCTTTCCAAATATAGCTTTAGTCAGAGACCCGGTGTAGCAGAAGCAGCTCCTTCCAGCATTATTTGTAGTGACATACACACAGGGGTGGTGGCAAATGTCTGGGAAGACTCATCCCAGCCTGCCAGGCATGCAACCATGGATGGGCTCAGCTACTTCAAAGCTGCATGTTTACTGCTTTGGTTTTGCAGGGATATTTATTACACAGGAGAAACAATGCCAGGAAAACAGCACTGAAGCTGAGAGTGCTCTGCCAGCTTCCTAGCACGGCATACAATGATATTCACATTTTACTGCATATTGAAACTCTGAGCAATAACAGGATGAACTCACTCAGCCTTATCCTCCACTCCCTACAATGTACAACTGATAGCCCATGCTGGTCCATTGATAAACTCCACAGCTCCCTGAAGCTTTCTGAAAGACAGAAAAACCCCTCAGAAAGCAAAATGCCGCACTCAGACAGCTTCAAACGTGTAGTACGCCTAAAAATAAATATGGCCCAGTTTGCCTGCTGAGCCAGCGACCGAGACATCCCATCCTGATTGATCACTGAGCTTTCTCGGGAAGGTTCAAAGCCTGTTAAACACTTCCCACCCAGTTTATAGCCGGGCACACACATTGCTTCTAATAGATCCACAAAATCTGGGAAGTCTGGAGCGAGGCCAGCAGAGCCCCATCTGCTTCGTGCCACATTCACACGGACACTGCAGGCAGCTACACTGAGCCCAGGTGCTGTTTCTCTCAAGGAAAATCTATTTCTGACTTTGATGCTTCTTACTTAAGAGGGCACAGCCCTCCTCAGCCCCAAGGAACCTGCTTCTCATGGCAGGCTGCTCCTGCAGGGGGCTGGGCTCACACAGGTTTTATTCTGACAGCAAGTCGTACATTTATTTAATGCACAGGGTCCAATTATCTCTCCCCCTGTTTGTGCATATTTCAATCGATTTGTGCTTTATGCTTTGACCGCCACCCATCACTGTAGCACCAGAGTAACAAAAGGAATGCTACAAAGGGACAGCCTCCTACGTGTGCTTCTCGGATGGATGGGCCACAGCCTGGCCCCCACACCCTTCTGTATGCCACATTTTTCTTGTTCTTGCAGGACTGCAAGCTCTGATAATCCACTTAGTGCTAGTGATGATAAAGCATCTTTCTTTAATGGCTGCCACCCACTTGGGATTACTGGGATAAGGAAGTGTGCAGTCACATCTGCAGCCACAGTGCTCACAGGGTACAGCAGAAACAAAGTCAAATTTATTTCAACAGGGAAAATAAAAATTAGAGGGTGCTTAGGACACACCTTTCTAAGGAATAATGTCATATTCAAAAGTATCCTGATCCTCTTCTCCTGTCAGACTAACAGTGAAATTGGTCCACACTGGAAATGTTAAGTACATAGAGCAAAATTAAAGTCAAAGATTACTTCCCTGGTTTCCCATTTGTCATCTGTTATTGGAAGAATAAATAAATCACTTTGGGATGGTTTTTAAACAGATGATGGGATTTGAAAGGGATGAGTGTTTTATATAACCTTTGGGCTCAGCTGCCTTCAGCAGGATTGCTGTGGGCAGGGAGCCAGGAAAGCAGATTCTCCACTATCACTGTGACAGAAACACCTGGGCTGCCAAAGAGCCTCTTCTCTCTTTACGAGCCATTTCGGAGTAGTTACTTGAGCGGTCCTGATTTAAAGAGTACTAAAAAAAATATATTAACTCAGACTTCGGGAGGCATGGACCAAGCAACCCAAGGCCGAGTTTCCCAAGGATGACTCAGGAGCCTGGCAGCTCAGCCTGACTCAGCCTCGGGAGCAGAGCAGTGCTGGCTTTTAGGGCTTGATAGTTCACAGAGAGAATGGTCTCCCTGTGGTTGAAGCCCACGAGCCAGTGGTCTGGGCAGGGAACAACACAATGTGTAGGATGATGGGCAGCCACGTCCTCCAGCAGCAGCTTGATGGGCACCTGCATCCCCCATCTCCTGAGTTCACATCTGGAATTTTGGGTTTGGTGGGCCCAGCAAGTGAGCAACACATTTCTCTTCCCAGGCAGAGCGAGACAAAGGGCACCTACAGAGTCAGTAACGCAACCAGGACCTCCTGTTCTCCTACTCCTCTGGCTACTCCAGCTTTCCTCCTACAAAAAGCACTTCTTGGAAGTCATGACAACACATGCAAATCCATTCAGACAACACAACATCAACATGTGCCTTTTATCTGAGCAGCACAGAGGATCTCACTTCTGTATGTGTTCAGAAACAACTTTTGATGTGTCAGACCAAAATCCATCTACTGAGACATGCAGCAGTCAGCACCTGTCTGTATTAAGCTTATTAGAAATTAAGTTACCAAAAAGGAAATGCATCATAAAAAATTAATTGGCTTTAATAGAAATGACGGCCTAAGACGTTTTTAGATAAAAGGGAGCAATGGTGTCAGGAGGGAAGCTCTGCAGCTGTCTGAGTCCATGGAGAACTTCCCCAGCTACATTAACACAAAAACATAACAGGTGATCAGAGGAGCAGAATTGCAATGCCCCCCTCCAGCCTCCACACAGAGCCACACTATCAGTATATTCGAATGTGCTCTGTGCAGCAGGAAATAGTTCCTATTGCCATTTGAAAGTGCTCTTAGGTTCCAGAGCCAACAGCTTCTGCCCCAGCTCGTGTTTCAGGCATGCCACGGCCCCAGCTAAGCAGCTGTACGGTGACCTGAACTGCATGAATGTTTGTAAGAGTCTCAATTATAAAACAGGAAACTTTCTACTTAGAGTAACGGAAAAGAGGTTGTGGTGGAGGGTGGCAAAATAGAGATCTGCTTTTCAAGCTGCCCTGAGTTAATATCAAACAATTCCGTGCAGTGACAGCATGCTGAGCACATCCCAGGAGCTCACAGCAGAGGAGCCTCTCCTCCTCCTGTGCTCCTCAGCCTGCCCCACTTCAGAGACTCCCGTTCTGTGTGGGGCCTCTCTAACCACACCTGGGCTTCAGAGAACCCTGGTCTCTTTTCTCCATCTGCTCTGGCTGTTTCAGTACCTTTTCCACTCTGGCCTCAACCAACACTGCTTGGTTATCTTTCTCCCCCCCTCCAACTTTGTCTCCTTTTCGTTTAGGACGCATCCACTGGGGATGAAGATCTCTAAGAGCCGCAGATCCATGTCACACCCTCCGGTCTGCTCCCATGGATGGCTGAATTCCTGAGCCAGGGTGCCACAAGGGCAAGGTGTGAATGCCAGCGAGGGCAGAGTGCCCAGTGCAGCCCAGCTGGGTGTGACACGGCCACAGCAGGAGCTGCTGCCAGCCCAGATGTGTCACACACCATCACCCACGCGGGAGAACACAAGGGACGTGCCAGCAGTTAAAGAGAAATCTGCTAAAACCTCACCCTCTGCTCCTCAGCACTGCTTCTAACTGGAAATTGCCATGCCGTGAAGGAAGGGAAATGACTAGAAAAGCAGAAAATCACCCCCCACCTTTTTTAATATCAGATAAAGGCAGAATGTGGTTTCATTTTTAAAAACAAGCATCACAGAAAAAACTTTCATGCAAGTTTAGCAGCAACCTGAACTTCACCAGAGAAGCACTGGCAATCCTTGGCAACCTTTCTGCTTTTGCAACCTGTAATTATTCAGTGGCAAAATTTACACATTTCAGAGATTTGAATTTCAACAGCACCTTCCATCCAGAGATCTCCTAAAGTGCTGCTGCCGTTAGAGGAGTGAGCTCCAGGCTGTCTCCTGGGATTTTACAATCAGTTTTTGCCTCGTTTCACAGCTGTGACATCTCAACCCAAGGAAGACCAAGGCTCTGGAGGCTCAGGGACTTTTCCTTGCCAAGGTCACAGTGACAGTCCATGGCACAGCTGTGACTGCCCTTGAGTCCCAGGTCCCAGCTCTGTCCTTTAAGCACAAGAAAACTCTACTCTGCCCCATCCTTTCTGTTGTTCAGCCAAGAGCAATTGGACAAAGCAGCTGAAGCCTCAGTGCAAACAGCTCTTTTTTATCCCTACTCTCACATGCCCAAGTCCCAGAAGTTTGCCATTTTTAAGGGCTGATCACATCTCACTATTTCCCCAGATTTTCAAACCAGAGCTTTTTCAACCTTCATTTCAGCACCTGTCACACAGACAAATCACAGAGGCCACAATTTCTTCCATTAACAAAACAGTGCATTCAAATTTGCTCTCCAGGTCAAACACTTGCAATGCCAAAGCAATCCCCAAATTCCAGTGTCCCTTGGTTGCCAACAAACTCTTGCCAGAGAAGCCAAGAGAGTTTATCTGTGAACATCATCACCAGAGGTATTCAGCCATGCATGGAAACCAGTTCATGAGCTTAAGAGCTGAATTAAAAGTTAGCACCTGGGCTTTGGCAGAAACCCAGGTTTTTCACAGCTACAGTAATGCTTATATTAAATGAGACAGAGACTGCAAAAAGGCCTTCGAATTTGGTCAAAACAAGCAGGCACACTGATACAACCTGGCTTGGTCTATAACCTGACTGTCGAGAGCTGTGCACACAAACCACTTTGTTTTAATAATCATCTCACCTGCTCCATCACACAAAATCAAAAACTCTCTCAAACAACTCCTGCCACAAGCTCCACGTGATTCCTGCTTGCCACCACCTCAAGAAGCAGAAGATGATGTTCCCAGGCTGGGTGATGCAATGCAGCTTTGACACTGCTGGGAGGCCTGGGGGAGGCAGATCTAGAGCTTGACAGGTCATTTAGACCTTAGAAAGGCAAAAAAAAGCCCAACTGGCTGTCTTCACCCACCCCTGCCCTGTGCACAGACACCAAAGTGCAGCCTCATGTGAACTCAGGACAGCTTTTGCTGCCAGCTCCCCTCTGCTGAGCTTCCGGCACTTTGATGCAGAAAAGAAAGGAACTGAGCACAGGGCTGGGAGCACTTTCCTTTTTCACCTCACTTTCAAAAGCCACCTCCATCAGCTTCGATCTTTCATCTGCACAATACAGCCTGAACTCAGCAAACCCCTTCAGATTAGTGCTGGGCAGAGAGAGGACCTGCTCCCTCTCCGTGTCCTGGTGGGGAAATAGGGATGCTCCCTCAGGAAGGAGAGCTGTGGGGACCAAACTTACAGCAGCTCAGACTGGGGGGGTGAGCTCAGGACTTTACCAGCCTTCAGGGGCAGTCTGGGAGCCTTCTACTGAATATAAAGAGGAAAAGAGCTGAAAGTCTCCTCCAGAAAGGGCTTTGCCTTAGGGCTTCTAAGGTCACTGATGTGAGATGAGAACTTCAGTCTCTGTGCATACACTATTTATTTATTTTTAATTTGTTACTTTGTGCTTACATACTGTGCTTATTATTATTATAATTACAGATATTATATTATGTGTTATATAATTATACTACTATTATATATATTAACAAAATAGATGGCTTAGACCACCAAATTTAAAACTATGTCACTCCTGCAGCTCTTACCCAGGTTTAAAGCACCCCACTTATCAGAGCAATATCTCTGAACACTGAAGCCACCACTCCTTGATGCTGGGAACAAGGAGTTACAGGCAACAGCAGGGAGCAGAGAGAGCACAGTATATCCCACTTACAACCACAGAATTGCTAAGATTGGAAAAGATTTTTAAGATCATCAAGTCCAACCATCTGTTGACTTCTCTCCCTTCATCCCTGTGAGAAGACTCTTGTCCTGGGACAAAAGACCAAGTCTCCATGTCAGAATTGCAAATGAAATGCCTCCCCCAGCCTCTGCAGCAAGCAGCTCAGAGGAGTTCTAGTTTTCCTTCCTGCACCACTGGAGAGCAACTTCATTTTGCCAAAGTATATCACATTTCCCAAGAAAACGGCAGTTTGCAAAATAATTAACAGCCATTAAAATTCCCCATTAAGTTTTGCCACTAGCAACAGCAGGACCATTCTCCTCCCAGCGCGGTGAAAACTCTGCTTATTTCTGTGCTAAACCCAGTGCTGTTAATGAGCCATTTTATCCCGTCCTGGTTGCTTCTGAGAGCTCCCTCACCAGCACATCCCTCCCATCGGGGAGTTTTTCATTACATATTTAACACTACAAGAGCCTCAGCACCTCGGACCACCTTTGAGCTGTCACAGTGCAGGAATGGTGACATCCATCTCCTGGGCTTGAATGGCAAATTGCCCTGAACTCACCACATCCCTTACACCGAGGAGTAAAGGGGGAGAGAGCCTCCTCACTCTCTCCTGCCATGCTGCTTGAGGACAACAGACTACACGATCAAATTAACTCAAATAACCCTGGTTTTGAGCATTAAGACAAGAGGAAAGCCAGGCTCCAGCTTTGCGTCATCTCCCCCTCGATTCCGCAGTCTAATATTTTGACTTGAACATTTGCAGTACCAACAAAATGCTTTGGTAGCTCAGCCCACCTTGGTAAGTTCATTAAAGTAATTAACACTGCAGTGGCTGCTTACATCACTCCGCTGACAGCAATAATTACAGGTGGCAGAGGTGGATGCCAGTGACAGCAAAGGGGACTGGGAATGCACAGGAATGGGCAGATGTGCCATTGCTTGGGCTGGACTCAGCACTGCCCTGCTTGCTGCTGCTCCTGACCCCAAAATTCAGCATCTCCAGCACTGAGTGTAACTCAGCAACTCTGGCAGCTTCTGCTGCTTTTCTGCCAACCAACACCCAGCAGGAGAGGCCTGGAACATCCTATTAAACATGTTTTTGAGAGCAAGCCCTTCATTGACAAGAGTGGGGCTGGCTAGCCAAGGTGACAGGGCCCCTACAGACCATCCCAAGGACAGGAATCCAAGTGCTCTGGCTCCATGGAACATTTCATCCCTTGTGAAATGAAGTGGGAGGGTTGTACCCTCACTCACTAAACCAGAGTATAACCTTCCTCACATGACTCCTGTCCTGAAGGAATGGGCAGAGAGCCACAGGCTCAGGGTGACTTGTGTCTGTTTTGGGAGATGCAGGAGATCTGATCCTCATTGCTAGATCTGTGATCAAGTACAAGATCCCTCCCCAACTGTTCTTGGTTCACCCTTGTCTGGGAAAAACATAGGCTTAAAGAAAATTATTATTTTTCCAGTCATCTGTTTGTAAAAAATGCTTTCAAGACGTTTCCCACACTTCACAGACTGGAGCAATCCCACTCCAACCCTCCATCAGCACCCAACTAGTGCTACAACAGAGAAATCCTGCTTCTTTCTGTTCTTCTAATCATAAAGAATCATTCCCAGGGAACGGAGCCCACCCCACCAGGAGCATCCAGCGAGGACTGGATCTCACATGAGCAGCTGCAACCAGCCCAGTTGTATAATGGAAACCTGACCTACAAACCCTGAACCAAATTCTAGCTGTTCCCCTTTGAAAAGTGAGCATGTGAAGGCTGCACACATCTTCTGCCCTGGCTGCTGCCACCTCCCCCAGCTGTAACCCCAGGCTGGCCCCACATCCCAACAGGACTGTAACCTCTCCTCCATCCAGCACACCTGGGAAGAAGGGGATCACCAGCAAAAAGTGAGTTAAAATGGGCCCTGTTGCATAAATTGCATCATCTGGGCAACCTACAGCTCAAGGAAGGACGTGTTTTGGTGGCCAAGCTCTCCACACATCACCACCCACTTTTGGGCTGAAGGACACACAAAGGAAGAGCTTGGTGCTGCCTTTTCCACCACCCCAGTCCCTCAGGAGGGCTCTTTCTCTACACAGACCCAACACACCAGATTGGTTGGAGGTGTTTTGTGCCTGGGATGCACAACAAGGACATTAAGAGGAACATATGCACCAGAAAGTCTAAAAAATAACTCCCATAAAAGCAGAGAGGAAAGCTCAGCACACTCAGGCAAATCACAGCAGCTGGGAACTGCAGAGTCACCGAGGAGGGGACAAGAGGAAAGGCAAAGCCATCTCCTCCTCCTGCCCAGCACCAGCCAGGAGAGCCCTGGTGAGATGGGAATTCAGACAGACCTGAGCCCCAGAGCAGCTCAGCAAGATGCACAAACCTTCCCTTGGGTTTCACTCAGCAGTAAAATTCCAAGAGCATTAAAAGAAGATTCTTCAAAGGAACAGGAGCTCTCATAAGGAGGTGCTCACACTGTCAGCAGTTTTGAGATGCTGTGCAACCATCTGATCCCTCCTTCCCCCACCCAGAGTATTTAAAATCCAGGAGTTTCTTCAGAGAGTCATTTGAATGACAAGGTTTCCCAGCTCCTTGGCCAGAAATCCCTTCCTTTCCTCAGATTTGCTGGAAATAAGGAGAAATTTGTTGTTGATGAAGCACATTCCCACACTAAAACACCAGCAGTGATGGACAGGGGCCAGGCTACACTGACCCACTGACCGGTCCTTCTTGGCCACACTCCTGGGCCAGCTCCCACGTGTCCACACCACACAGGGTACAGCACCTCACAGATGACACTTCCTTCTGACAAGAAAACAGCTGGATGAAAACTGCCCAGTTGTGTTTATCCCAAGAGAAAAACCAACCCAGTCTGCAGTTGGGAAGGGGCTACCTGAGCCAGTTGGGAAGATGCCCCTTGGCCTCCCCCTGCTTTGCCCAGTGGTCAGTCTGAGTGTGTTACAGACACCAGGAGCACAGCAAGAGAGATTTTAGACATCATACATAACCATAGTGGATAATAACTCACTAAACACCTGATTTACCTAATGATTTTACCAGCAACTTTACAAAATGCGGGTGATTCCAGAGGCAGTCGGTGCTTTGCTGCTGCCCAGAGTCACAGGAAGCACAGCCAAGCCCCAGAGCAAGGCAGGAACACTGAGATTTCCCCCAAGTGTTCTTATCTTGTCTCACAGTATCGAAAGCTGGGGCCTATTGAGAGAAAACAAACAAGCCATGGCATTCACTGAACTCTGCTGTGGCTGGGAGTGCTGTAAATCACGTGCAGGGACAGGCTCTTCAGGCACAAGTGACAAGGAAGATGCATCTGCAGTGATTTTATGGCACATCAGCATAGAAAATGGGTTTATGCTCCTAAAACCAGGTGATTAAAATTCCAAGACGTCACAGATTTTAATCCTGAGCTATTTTTTTCCTCTATTCTATGCTGTGGCATACATCGCTCACATCAAGAGAGCAGAACTCTCAAAAATCAGATGTCCTGAAGCTAGAGTACAAGAAAATTATGTTTTCTACAGCAAATCAGCTCAACAGAGGTTCAATAAAACATGATTGATAATTACTGTTTTCTTTCTGTCAGCTAGTAGCAATTGTCTTCTCCTTAAGCTTAGTGCATTTGCCAATTTAAAACTCATCTGTCCAAAAATTAAACAAAACATCTGCCAAAAAAATTCCCAGTGAATATTGGTTAAGATTTACAAAGTTCTACAGCAGAGTGTCACCTGCTACAGCATCAGACAACTCAACAGTAATTAGGGTAGAGCTGAGACAGCCTTGTGGAAAGAGCCATCAGGCAAATGGAAAATGGATGGGAATAGCTAAATCAGTTTAGATTTCCCTAACAGAGGTAGATCAAAAGAAAACTAACCCGATTAGGAGGCAGAGAGACACTGATCCAGATCCATGGAGCAAATCAGAACAGCTATAAAGTGATATTTATGCCTGTTTTCCTTGCCAGGGCTACACAAAGCACCAGCATGTACCAGTAGATCTGGCCCAGATTTATGGCTAAGGGTAGATTTTAAACAAGGACAGCTTCTCTTCCCCAGCTTACTTTCCCAGTTAAGCAACTGTCCAAAAAAAAAAGAAAAGAAAATTAAAATAGGCCATAAAAAAAAGCCTCCCAAATTTAATTAAATAGAGTAAGTGCTACTCATTGTCTGCTGGCAGTGCCACCCTCCCTGCTCGGGGCACCTTGTCCTGGTTACAGCAGGTCAGGGTTGCATTGCCAGAGCCAGGCTTTTGGCTCAGCCCAGTTCAGCCAGCAGCAGCTTTGGCTGGGAACCTGCCCAGGTCCCTGAGCATCCTGCTCTGAGGATGCAGGCCAGGGGGGTTACACGGTCCCTGTCCCCAGGCAGGGCACAGCAGTGCTGGTCAGTGCAGGAATGCAGCACACCCTGCTCAGGGGCACCGTGCCTGCCTTCCCACGGACAGCCTGGCACAGATCCTGGTCCCTGCACCTCCCTCAAACCCTCTGCTGCCCCAGATCAGCTCACTGCTTCACAGAGCTGCCAGCACTGCTGCCCAGGGGCTCATTGTAGCTGAACCAGCCCCTCACTGGGTGCCTGGGTGCTCCATGCCCAGCACAGGCACCAGCCTCTCCTCAGCCCCAGGGCGAGTGCCTCTGCAGCCACAGCCACCCAGGCTGGCAGGGGAAAAAGCTCCACGAAGCCTCTGCAGCCAGAGCCACCCAGGCTGGCAGGGGAAAAAGCTCCACGAAGCCACTGCTGCTGTCCCCAAACCCCAGGGGAACGACTCACTGCCCTGAGATAATGACAGCACAAAGAGCTCCTTGCCACCAGCAGTCTCAGAGAAGGCCACCCTGGCTGTGTCCCCGTGTGCTCTTGGCAGCCCTGCTGCTTTCCAGAGCTGGGCATGTCCCAGGGGATGCCTGAGCACAGGTACACAGCTTTTTACCAAAGCAAATGCACTCCCAAGCCACTGGCTCTTTTGCTCAGGTTAAACACCTGTGCCCCCACGGCAGCGTTTTACACCATCACTGTACAGCACCAACTGTGCCAAGAGGTTTTTGTTGCTGAGGAGGCTGTCCCAGAGCCAGGGCAGGCTGCAGCACTCACCCAGCTCCTGCAGTGTGTGCATCCTGCTCTGACAGGAGCTCCAGCCTCCCCTTCACCTTCACTTAACCCCAAAAGCATCTCCATCAACAAACCCTCTCCATGCACAGCTCCATGTCTCATCCCCCTGGCTTCTACCCCAGCTGGGGTGAACTCAGACATCCCAACAGGAGCAAAGGGATGCCCACAATAAAACAGCCCATGCCCAATGTCCTCTCATGTTTTAGTGAGAGATAATAAACACAGCCAAGGCTTTGCATGAATCCCACCAAAGCTCCACATTCCTGCACGAGTCAGATACCAGCTGACACCTCCCAGGGAGCTGCAGATGTTATTGGAATCTAACACAGAAGGGGTTTTGGGGCAGAGCAAAACCAACTTTGCCCTGCACAGTGCCAATAAACACCCTTCTCATGTGCTCCAGTCCCAAGAGTCCACGGTCTCCGGGTGACCAAGCTGTTATTTGCATGTCCCTGTCACACAGGAACCAGTGCTGGGGTCTTAAACTTAGGAAGCAGCTCCTTGCAGAGGGCACAGCAGGGACAGCACAGCTGACAAGCGAGGTGCCACAGCCACCAGCAGCATGGGACAAGGAGGAGTTTTCAACAGATGTGAGCAGCTCAGTGGGTAGGTAAACAGGATCCCCACTTTTTTCCTGTTCCACCACTGGAAAACCCACAGGCCCTTCCTGTAGGAAGGGAAGGAGGAGGGTGGGGAGCCCACAGCACTGGGGTCAATTCCCAAAACTGGGAACAGGCTGTCCCAGGGCAGCACTCCTCCCCATGGCACATGCAGGATGTTTCCACTGCTGCTGGGAACTGATCAGGGCGATCCCTGAGGAGTCAAAATGCCATTTCAGTATATTTTAATACCATGGGGCAGGAGTGCTTAACCGGGTGGTTTCACCCCAGCATGCAGCAGGAATGAGCTGAGTGTTTTTCACATGGGCTCTGTATTCCTGTGGAGCACAGTGCACCAGGTGGCCAAACCCAACTGACCGTGGGAGAAGTTAAAATACCCAAATATCTTCAGAGCTCTGTGCCAGAATGGTCAGAAATCCACAGGCTGCCCTTAGTCAGTGGTAGCTGAACGTGCTCCTGTCAGAGCTTGGACCAGGACAGCTGAGTGAGCAACGTGTTGGTGGAAGATCTGAACCCCACGAGAATGACACGAGGATCAGGCAGAGCCAGATGGCCACAGCTCTGCCCTGCTCCCCTTGCCCCCTGTCTGCAACCCGAGCTGTCAATCCCACCCTACAGGAGAAAAATCAGCCAATAAATATTGCCCTGGGGCTACAAGACAAGGCTTTGGATGTAAGCGAAGCAAGAAATGTTTCCTGTTCACTTGTTCCCTGTAGGGTAACTGACAGATCAATGCTGCAAACATTCCCATTACTGAGCACATGGCAAATCCTAGAGCACTGATTGATACAATGCAATGATGACCCAAGCCTTGAACTTTTTTCTACAGATTCAGTGCTGACCTGTACTCAGACAGCTTTCCTGGCTCTGGAGAGTGACAGAAAATTGCCACAAATAAGAGTAATTTGGGTCAGGGGACAGAGCAGCAGCTTTTCAAAGCCATTTCACAACTGCATGATTGAAGTTATAAAAAAATAAATTTACTATGAAAGCACAGAGAGAATCCTGCTTAGATGCCCTTTCAGATGAAATTTTAAACTCGTTTGCCTTTCTAATAAAAGCAAAATGGACTTCCAGCACCTCTCCATGACCCCCTGTCACCTACCAAACCAGCGACGCTGTGGTTTGGGCACTGTATCCAGCAGCAGGTTGGAAGTTGGCAAGTTATAGCCTAGACTGGAACTTCATATCACATTCAGGACTTGCATCACTGTTGTGCCAGCAACATATTCCTCCTTTAGGAGGAAAGAAACCCCTGTGATAAGTGCCTGACAGGCAGGAGGATGTCACTGCAGATCCACGGGGACTGTCCTCCTTCGCTGGAGCTCTGGCTCTTTCTAACGCCTGCTATTTCAGGCTCTTACACCAAAATTTTAATTAAAAGAAGAGGCCCATTTAAGCTCCCGTGGAGCCCTGCTCTAGCCTTGCTAATTAAAGACAAACTGACAGGATCTGAAATGATAAAATAAACCAGGTCTGAAGAGTTTGAGAGGCACAGGACGAGTCTGAGCTCTAAGTAGGTTGAAACTTGCTCTCCATGGGAGCACTGTGTGTTGTCCAGCCCCAGGGTTCTAAGGGAGGTCCTGGTCCTTTGAGGACCTCAAAGTGGACCAAAAGGCTGAGAGCTGGGATGGATTTCCAGGTGAATTCCTTGTCCCAAGCCATTGGGCAAACCACAAACATCCTGCAGCAATGAAACCTTGGTGCAGCAGAGCTGCTCGCTCCCATGCAAGGACTAAAATACTCCTCATTCAATATTATTGAACAGGGTAAAAATTTGCTGTTGTTGAAAAGGATGGGTTTGACACAGAGAATCCTTCAGATTAGGTGCTTTAAAAGACCATGAATATGCCAAGCCACCACATCTCACTCCTTATCATTTCAGCCAGAACCACAGAAGTATCAGAACAGGACAGAAGACAAGTTCTGTGCAGGTAATGCTGCCACAGAAACCATCAGCTGCCAACCAGGTTAAAACAGGACTTCTGCAGGCAGGGAGAACAGTGTGAGAGCAATTTTGAGGTTAACTCCTGCTCTAGTCTCCCTTTTCTAGAGGTGAATTGTACAGCAGTAGCCCCTAGGAGAAAGAGAAAATGTTCTTTTGTTTGGTGGGTGGGGTTTTATTATGAAGGAGGACCATGGTGTTTTTTAACTAATGGGATTTCTCTTGTCAGCCCAGGTAAAGGCAGTCAGAGATAAATGAGACTTTGGAAGTTTCCCACATTTCAGAGCTTGGTGCTCTTACACTCAAGGCAGGGACCTTTTCGCCACTTTGAAAGCACTGCCCAGCAGAGCAGACGAGCACCAGGGAAATGTGAGTTAAGGCCCAGCTTGAAAACCTTGGCCAAACTGAGAAATGTTGCAAACCGTCATAAAAATGTATTTAGAGCAGGAGAAACACCCCAGAGTAACTAAAGACCATTTCCTACATGAGTGGCATTTGCAGCCAGCCTGCCTCACGCTATCCAGGGAATCCAGAGGCCAAATCCAGCAACAAAGAGTTGCAAATTGCAGGGACCTCAGTGGAAACTGCATCCGCTCGCTAGGAGCTGCACATGGGCTCTTGTTCCCTGAATTAAAAGGGAGTGCAAGGTGCTTGATTGCATCTTGGCTCTTGATTACAAATGCACCAGCAGCCAGCATTAAACAGTTGGCTTCCTGGCCTATTTAGCATCCTTTAGTGCTGGGTTAGAGAGTGGGCAAGGCTTAGGGGATGGTTTTCATATACCAATGTCTGATTTTTTTTTAATTTTATTTTTTCTCAAGACATTTGCAGCGACTGATAACATTTCCCAAAGATCTGGCCAGGCTCCAGAGGAAAAAACAAGCAGTGGAAGTGTCTGTAGAAGCAGCTCTGCGCTAGGCTATAAGGCACTGCCTGAACCAGCTGCCATAGCAACTGCTATTAAAGAAAGAATTAGAGCATTCTTCACGGAAGTAGGAAAACTCCCAGTCAATAAGCGTAAGGATAAAATGCAAAGAAAAATAAATGAAGATAAATACAAGCAAGGAGGAAAAATATGCACAACTAAATGAGAAGCAGGGCCACTTGCACAGGTAGATGTGCTCTGGTGTTGTGGAGATGCCTATAAATAAACTAAGATACCTAACTCCACCCTCATTAGGAAGCATTTTAGATACAGTTGATCCTGCCTTGGGGCAGGAGGTGGATTACATGACCTCCTGAGGCCCTCTCAACCTCTATTTTCCATGATTCTAGGAGGGAGAAATCTACACCAGCTGAGCTGAGCTGGCCTCACTCCAGAAAGGCAGGAATTTAAATCTGGAAAAAAAAATAGATTTAATCCACTTTTCAAGTTCTCCTTGACCAGGAGAAAGGGGCAGAAAGCAAAGCTTGCAACCACAGCTTACAGGCAAGTTCTTCCTGGCCAGAAACACATTTTCAACTGTACAGGGGTAAAGCAGCAACATCAGGTTTCACCCTGCGAGAAGGGTTCACCCCCAAAAGTACTCATTTCCCCACCAACATAAATCTGCAGAGAACAATCAGACACGTGGCTGCAGACCTGTGGTTTTGGTTGTGGGTTGTTTTGCAAAACACACTTGAAAACAGAATGATGCTGCAAAAGGCAGCGAGCTCTTGGGAGCCATCAGGCTCATGTCCTACATCCCTTTGTCAGAGCTGGATTAGACCCCACAACACAGCCCCACAGCAGGACAGAGCCTTGGCTCTCCGAGCTCACCCCCCAGGAGAGAAAGCAGCCAAAATTTCACTTGGGTTGTGCTGCTTATTACGCAGAAGACACCAGAGGTCCCTGACGGAGCTGCTGTTTACGCTCTCCGGTTCCTCGCTATTGGAGTGGGACAAACCACGCGGTGCATCGGAGCGCAGGAAACAGCACACACCTGGAAGGCAGCCAGGCAGGCAAGAAATACACTGCCTGCGAGAAAAAACCCCGTGTCCCTGCTCCTCGAGCAAGGATCTGCCTGGGCTGGCGTGTCAGCCCTTCCAGCATTATCCCACTGCGCTCTCAGTGCTCCATCCCACCCAAATCCACGCCTTGGTCCCCCTCGTGCACGTGGCTGGCAGTGGTCCCCTCAAGAGAAAACACAGGGACCACCAAGCTAGACAAAGCCACTGACATATCAGCAAGTGACACAACACCAAATAGTACCAGGCTCAGACTGGGAAGTGCTGGCTTCGATATTTGGCAGCCCGGAGACACCAGGAAACGAGCAGCCATCCAAGGCTGCCTCCACGTCACAGGAAGCAGAGCAGCCAGGACAGGGAAGGGAAAGGTTAAATGCCACTGATTTAGCGCTTGGTTGTAGGCAGGGACATGTCCAGGCACCTGGTTGAATCAAGGTCCCATTGATAATCTGCCGTGGGCTCACAAAAGTCTGACGTTCCCGGCACAGGCGGCCACTGCATCCTGAGCCCTCCCTGCCGTGATTTGGCCGGGCAGGGTTTGAGAGCAGATGGTGACCTTACATATCCTACCTACTGCACCTTGCAGGCACAACCTAAGGAGTTTCAGCCTCTCCTTCCCATTGCCCAGATCTCGCCTGGAGATAGGAACACCCCTCATGCACGGCCACGTTAATCCGATAAACAATCCCGATAAACCAAAGAAATGTCCAGTTTGTGTTTAGGTGCACATGCAACCAAGGAGACACTGAGTTTCTCCTCCAAAACACACTGTAGCCAAATACTGGAAGAAGATTAAGTGATTTAAACTACTTCAAGTAAGAAATAAAATCTTGACAGCAGTCACTGGCCAATCCCTGTTTGATTAAAAACACCTTGAACCCAAACAATCCATTCTTACTGGCAGGACAAGCAGTTTGAATCCAATGTTTATTCATTACCTTGTAATCCTACTATAAAATACATCAGAAATATTTTCAGTGGTGTCAGAAATTGTGGTAGGCAGCACATGCATAAAAGCTGGAAACCAAAGTGATGTGAAAATGACCAATTTTTGAGGGGAAAAAAGAAAAAAAAAGTATTTCTGATAAAACTTTTTTGTTTGAAAAAAAAATTTTCAAATACATTGTTGAAGTCGATGCCAGATTTGTGTAGGGAGAGGGCCTCATCCCAAGAAAACCTGAGGTGGACTTGCAGCATTAATTTCCAAACAGAAAAGTCAGTATTTGAAGCTCTTATGGATATAATTTCCCCACTCAATTGAATTTCAGAGAGTGGGGAGAAAAATTAGAAAAAATATTTACTTGTTATGACAACAGAGAAAGTTGCTGATTCAATATTGCTCATGCTCCCAGATGCCTCTAGTTAGCTGCCATATGCAAATCACCCCGCATTGGCATCACATCCAAATTGCATGAAAAAGCCAAGTTAAAATGTGGCCAAATATGTGAATCTGCTTTTGGAAGATATACCAACCCCCATTAAGAAAATTAACAAAATTCGTCATTGCCAAGGGCTCCCACACGCAGCTTTCTAAAGAGGACAGCTCTTATTTCCATACCCAGTGAGCTTAAAATTTGAGAAATGGCTTTGTTATTGAAAAGAAACTTTTAATTTCTGACTCCAGTCATTCTCAAATATCCAGATATACACTCAGACTGCTGGTGATAAGAGATCTTTTCTTTTCAGAGCCCTTCAAAGGGCACAAAACCCAGGGGAGAAACCTTCTCAGACAGATAAATGCATTTACTCACAGACCTGGACACAGGAACCCCATGAAAAAAAGCTTCAGGAGATTAATAACGTGGGTGGAAAATTAAGGCACCTCATAAAAGGTTTGAAGTAACAAGGGAACAGATCACATCAGCTTGGAAAGGTTAAAGAAAGCAATTTATAGACACTAATTAGGGCCTCTTTTAAAAGTGCCTTTGCAAATGACAAGGTTGGGTTTATTCCAGAGAGGTGCAGAGGGAGGGTGGTCGGGGATGCTCCTGGAAGGGTGGATGAACCACGCTCGGCATCACGGCACATGAACAGGAGATTTGAGGGATGGCACAAGGGGAATCACAGGGAATGTGTTTATATGAATAAACTGCTTCCTCCCCAGGGAAATCTTCCCCACAAAGGACCCATGAACCGAAGCTTATGCCCTCTGCTCTGGCACTGTGAGCTGTTTTGNAGCCCTTCAAAGGGCACAAAACCCAGGGGAGAAACCTTCTCAGACAGATAAATGCATTTACTCACAGACCTGGACACAGGAACCCCATGAAAAAAAGCTTCAGGAGATTAATAACGTGGGTGGAAAATTAAGGCACCTCATAAAAGGTTTGAAGTAACAAGGGAACAGATCACATCAGCTTGGAAAGGTTAAAGAAAGCAATTTATAGACACTAATTAGGGCCTCTTTTAAAAGTGCCTTTGCAAATGACAAGGTTGGGTTTATTCCAGAGAGGTGCAGAGGGAGGGTGGTCGGGGATGCTCCTGGAAGGGTGGATGAACCACGCTCGGCATCACGGCACATGAACAGGAGATTTGAGGGATGGCACAAGGGGAATCACAGGGAATGTGTTTATATGAATAAACTGCTTCCTCCCCAGGGAAATCTTCCCCACAATGGACCCATGAACCCCAAGCTTACGCCCTCTGCTCTGGCACTGCGAGTTGTTTTGTCAGGTGCCAAGCCCAAGGTCACCAAACCTGAGTTCTCCTTCCCTTGCAGGCTCACCAGCCATAAGGATCTGCACGGCTAAACTCCCGCAGAAGCGCTGCTTTATGCAACGCTCTGGCTCTGGTGAAGTTTTGCTCGCAGGATGAGGTGCCAGGAGGTGGGAGCTGAAGGACTCTGCAGCGATGCTTCCCGCAGCCATCGCCGCGGGGGCAGCGGGTGCCTGTGGGAGGCAGCTCTCATCCAGAGCGGGAGAAACCAGGGCACCTCCGGCTCTGCTGGAAGGTGAATCCATCCTTGGGGTCTCTGTTTCTCTGCTGGCTCCCTGAGAGGAGCCCAGTTCACCCCACAGCCAACACCAATACCTCCAGTGTGTGTCACTCGAGCGGGGGCTCCCCCTGCCAACAGCCCAGGTGTGCAAAGGGACTCCTGACAGCAAATGCCACACATCTGTACAAGCAGCCTCTTTACCCACCTCTGGGACCTGTGATTTCAGTTTACAGAACACCAGCTCGTCTCCCCGTGCTCTGGGGCTGCTATTAGAGGAGCTCAGTGATGTAGAAGGACCTGGACTCGACAGCCCTGGCTGCTTTTGGGGACAAGGTGCTGCCCTGGGAATGGCAGGACCAGCTTCCTCTCCACAGATTCAGTCCATCACCTCTCAGAACAGCCTCAAAGGGCCACAGCCCTCAGCAATTTCTTATCTTCTCATAAATCCTTTGCAATCAGTACAGTAGCTCATAAAGCATTCCTTTATTGCATTATAAAGCAACTCCTTCACAGCCATCGGAACAGCCCAGAGGCTGCATCCAGCACCACACTCCCTGCAAAGCTCTGTGCTGGCTGAGTGTCCTCCCTTTTGCACCATCCCCTTGAAAACAGCTTGGATTGAGCTCAGAGCTAGCTGGGGACTTGAACATATTCCTACTTAAAATAGTGATGGTGCGTGATGCCCCTCCCCAGCATTCCCACGGAAGAGAGTGCAGAACTGGGAGCTCTGGTCTCACCTCAGCACTCACCCATGAGGGGTCTGTAGCTATCACAGCTTACTAAACTGAAGGTCCAGGCAGCGCCCTGCAGCCCAGGGACACTGCTGCCCTCGGCCTGGGGTCACTGCCCATTGCTCACTGTCCCCAGAGTGCCTGGCCACTCACATCTGCCACCAGCGTGTCTGCAGTGTGCTCCCCACCCCGCTTCTGTCAGCAGACATCCAAAGGAGCTTTTAATAGCAGCTTGTTTGGAAAACCCGGGACGTTTTGGCAGATCTGTTGCAGATGATGTGAGGAACAAGCAGACAGGAGCCATCACCCCTTGGCAGCTCCTGCCCTTGCTGGGGCTGAGGGTCCCTAGGAGCCCCTGCCCTCGTCCTGCTTGGCCACCACACTGAGACCATGGAACCACAGGATCACTGAGGTGGGAAAAGCCCTTCAGGATCACCAAGTCCAACCATTCTCCCAGCACTGCCAAGGCCACCACTAAACCCTGTCCCCAAGTGCCACATCTATGCATCTTCTAAATCCCTCCTGGGATGCTTACTCAACCGCTGCCCTGTGCAGCCTGTGCCAGGCCTTGACAACCCTTTTGATGAAAAAAGTTTTCCTAATATCCAATCTAAACCTACCCTGGGGTGCAACTTGAGGCCATTTGCTCTTGCTTTTTGCTTCTCACCTGGCACACAGGAGCTCTTTCAATTACACCTGGGCAAGAGGCAGGCCAAGGACACTGAAAGCAGCATGTCCAGGACCTCAGGACCCCGAAGAGCAGGGCTGGGCTCTGCACCCACCAGCTCCATCCCACAGGGCTCGACCACCACCTCCATCAGGAGGAGGTCACACACACCACAGCCTCAGACATCTTCTGGACAAAGAGCCAACTCACCACCCAACTCCACTTTCTCCTCCCTGATTTCATTGCACAGCACCTACCACCATCCCCTCTCCCACCTGAGGGGTGAGAATGATAAACAGAAAAGTCACAAGGAATGGAAATGGCACAGCCACCCAGAGGCAGCTCAGAGGTGACACGTGCCAGCTGCGCCCCCAGCTCCAACCTTCCTCACACTGACTTATCAACTTCTTAATCATTTATACTTCACCTCCCCCTCCACATCCCACATGGAAACAAAAGATGATTCATATATCAAAATAATCACCTGGGACCTCTGAAAGCCCACGAATTCCCTCACTTCCTTGATAAGGAATTCTGCCAGGTTGGTACCTGGGTTTGAGTCTGTCCCCTCCTCCCTTTATACTGGTCCCACACCACAGAGGGGGCAGAACAGGCACAGAACCTGCCCACATACCATTTTTAGGACTAAATTAATTGAGCACAAAACAAACTCAGTGTAAAAACTTGAGGCATCTGAAGAATCCAGCTACTTGGAAAGCACCTGTGCCCTGGGAACACGGACCCTGCCCTCTCCAGTGGGTGGGAAAGTTGATTTTTCCATCAGCAGGGAGGTGCCTTTATCGCATTTGGTCTTTATCACCACTGGAAAGAGCAACTGCTGGTTCAAGCCCCCAGCGTGGGCTTGCCCATGGAAAGAGGTCAACAGGATCACGGTGCCAAAAGAGAGCTGCAGCGATGGATTTTCCCTCGCAGGAGGAAAAGTGGAGCTGGGAGCTGAAAGCTCAACCCTGCAGCCCCAACAGTGAAGTATCCATGTCCACATGTGGTGCAAGACCACTGTCCACAGGAGCTCTGCCACCAGAACCAGAAACACCAGTGTCACTGCCAGAACACACACCAGCCCTGCCTGCTTGCTGCCATCAGGGAGCACAACCAGCCTTCACCAGGGCCCTGATTGCAAGCACCGCCACCAGTCCTGCAACCCTCACAAAATGAGAGAGCATCTGCAGGACAGACAGTGAAGGAGCTTTTCTCCTTCCAAAGAGCCCAGATGCAAAACCAGAAAGAGCTAAAAGCAAAACTACAAGGTTGGGCCTCTTGCAGACCCATCACACCCCCCAGCCACAGCACTGGGCAGAGGCACCGGCGCGGCACAGAGAGGAAGAAGATGAAACTCTCATCATCTGCCCCAATGCTGTCACCTGTCACTGGCAGCTGAGTGTGAAACCCAAACACAACCTGCCAATACCTGCCAGCACAGGCAGAGGTGATACAAGGCACAAACCTGTCCTCTCAGGCAGTGCCAGCAGTCACAGCTTCACAGTTGGCTTCACTGTTGGAGCACTCCTAGAAGACCACAACAGCTCAGAGCAAGAAACACGGGGCCACTGGAGCAAAGAGCTGGAAAGAGCTACAAAACCTCTAAAGCAAGGAAGGAACAAATAAAAGCCTGCTGTTTGCAGGGCATTGTCACAGGTCTGCTTTGCCAGGGCGGTCACAAATGCACACAGAACCAGAGCCACAGCAGGGCTTGGCAAATGCAGCGGTGTCACCACTGTCCCTGCTCTGTTTATAACAGGGGCAAAACACATGCACAAGGACAAGGTACAGTGCACAAAAGGCCTGCTCAGAAACAGGGACACGACTTTGGGGAGATACTTCCCAAGACGACACGAGGTCCTTGCCTTTCACCCACATACCAGGCGAGGATCCTCTTGCAGAGGATGCTGGAAACGAGAGCAATATTCTCTAGGAGAGGTGCTCAACTGGCCACATTTCCTAAGCATCCTCCTCTGCCATGCCAAGGGATCAGGAAGATCACACCAATTTTGCTGCCTTGCACAGCACCAACTCCAAAGGCTGCTCCAGCTCTCCTGCAAGAGATATTTTTACTCCTCTGCAGAGAAGTACTCTCCAGCTCCCCAGAGCTCACAGGTTTTCCCCCCATGCTGTGCTGAGGCTAATGGTTATTGACTTTTAGACATATTTTCTCCTCCTCTCTTCAGATTTTGTAGAAGCAGCAAAGCACTTTCATCCACTTTGAAATAGTGCAATTAAACCAATTTCTGAACGATTTGCAGTTCTGTTCTACAGGAAGCACTAAGCAAAGCCATGCTTCCCAGTATCTTGGGACAAAATTCATACATCCACACAGCTCTGACTCCATGCCCTCAAGCAAGAAAGCTGAAGAGATTCACACTGACACGTAAATCCTTGCGACAGACTTCTATAAAACCAGTGAGAGGCACATCCAGAAGGCAAGGAAGTGTTTCACGCCTCCTGCAAGTAGGATGTGCGAAAAGGAAAGAGGTGAAAACTGCCTTCCTTCACCCAAACCTCAGTGCCCTATCCTGGCATTCATGCACCCGCTCCCGATGGCAATTGAGGTAACGCTGGTGTCACGAAATGCTTTAAAGACCTCAGAGCTCTCTCAGAGATGGCAACACTTGGGAGCCCAACACCACACCAAGGGCAGTCCATGGATGACAGCACAGATGTCTCTGCACACCACAGAGGACCTCACACCACATGGAGCTCACAGGCAGCCAGACAGAACCTGCCAGGCACAAGTGCCATACCTTCCTCCACGTCGTTCCTCAGAGAAGCCTCCAGCAGAGCAACGCTGGCTTCAAAAGACACTTTCTTTCTGCTCACAGCATTTCTCTTCTTTTCGTGCTTCCTCTTCTTGTGCTGCATCTCCTTCTCGTACTGTGCCCATTTCTTCAGCTGCTGAGCCCTCCGTTTCTGGGCTGCCCGCAGCCTCTCCAGCGTGGGCACCTTGTCCAGCAGCTGCAGCTCGGTCAGGAGGTCCACGTGGGCATCCATGGCTTCTGCCGAGAGAGGGCAGGGCGAGGATGTCCCAGGGGGAAGGGATGTCCCACCACAGCTCCTCGGGATGGCGGCCACCTGCTGCTATACCAGCATCCTGAGGCCGAGCTGGGGAGGGCCCATGGCAGTGTCGGGTGAGGATGTGGTGGGAACCTGAAATGAGGAGGAGAGCAGGAGACATCAGGTGTCAGCAACCCACACAGACAAGCAGATAAGCTCAGCCTGCTGGGAAACACAGCAGGCAACATCTCCCACCTCAAAAGGCAGCTCAGTTAAATGTGCTTTAATTGTTCTTAGCGGCCTTGGTGATTCCCCCCTTCCCTCACACCAAACATCCCAGCAAAACCCTCTCAATTAAGCAGAAGTTACAGCGTGCAACTCGTTCATGCCTATTGCTCACACGAACCCTTTCCTACAAGGAGAATAAAGTCTCAGTGAGCCAAGATCTCCCTCATGGCTGACATTCCTTGTCAGGCAGCTCAGGAGCAGTTTGAGACACACATCCTTCCCTGGGCTGGTCCCCTCCATCACCCCTCGTTCCCGGTGTCCCCACCCCACAGTCCTGCTCCGGTGCACACCAGCAGCCACCCCCTGAGGCATTCAGAGGGGACCAAGGCTGCAGGGGCAGAGCCCAGGGCAGCCAGACCCAGACGAGGCCATTCCAGCACAAATAATCCAGAAGCCAGAGGCTGGAGACACTGAGTGCTGCCTGTCTGGTGCCCCGAGGCCAGGCAGGTTTTCCCAGAGGAACTCTACCCACCAGGAGCATCATCTGTGCTGATCTTCATCCACCCAGCTCCTTCTCAGCCCTGTCCTAGCCAAGGACAGATGGATAGACCTGGTTCCCAGGCAGGTATTAATAACACTTAAACCACCTCAGCTCTAAAAACATGGGGGTTGTGTTCATTTCTCTCTTCCTCCCATTTTTCTCCTCACCACACACTAAATCACTCTGGTTTTGCTGTTCAAGCTCCACAAGGACAGCAGTGAAAGCAGTCAGTTCACAGCTCCTGACCCTCGGTGTGACCACAACACAAACCTCTGAGCAGGGCTGCCCACAGAGTGACCGACCAGGGACCCATGGGCAGCTGCCCAGTCACCTGCTGCCCAGGAGGAGGAAACACATCCCAGATTTCAGGACAGGTCCAACAGGTGCATTTGAAATTAAGCCAACACAAGCAAATCGAATTAATCCTTCCCAAAGAAACCCATACACTGCAATTGAATGGCTTGTGCAAAATCCAGGTAAACGGCAAATAACCAGGTATGAGAGGAGAGCTCTTCTGGTTCAGCCAGCTTAGAGGGGAAGAATAAAAAAGACAAATAAAGTGTTGATGGGAAAGGGAGATTGGAGAACTTAAGCATTCACAAGCACCTGAGAAAGCCTCAAGAGCCTGAAGTTCAACTCTGCAGCTGGAAAAGAGAGGAAGCAACAGTCTTGTAAGCACTGGATGCAGAGAATCTGTGGAAAAGTATCAGAAAGAGGCAGCTAGACCCAGCTGAGAGCCATGGAGAGGACACCAAACCTTACCCCAGCCAGGAAAAGCCAGGGCTCATCCCCGCCGAGGGTGAAGCAGCCCATCAAGGAGAGCTCACTGCGAGGGGCTGCAGGGAAGTGTCCACACCGTGCAGCACATCCACCTCAGCCCAGGGCATCCCACCAGGCTGAGGCACCCACACCTACCGAGCACTGCTACAGCCCTTCCACCGGGGTTTGACCTTACCTATAAATATCTGGGCAGACTGAGAGCGAGACACGCCATTTCCTCCAACGGATAATTGGTTTGGGAACTGAAAACAAACAAACCCAGCCAGAGCACACAGGCAGGTCCATGCAGCTGCTTTATCCACTAAACGGCCAAGGACAGCTTCAGCAGCATCTGCAAACCTTATTTTGAGGGTTTCAGGATAGACCTGAACAAAAAAAAAACCATTTCATCCTGTAAGAATTTAAGATTGCCAAAAAAGGCTTTAGCTCCACACAGGGTCAAACTCAAATCCTTGCAAAGTTTTTCTTAAGGGAGATACTACCTAGAATTTAAAATTTAATTCACTTGCCTGAGATGGAAAATAGCAACTCATGTTTTTGGCATGGCACTGGCAAGTGAGGAAAGGGTGCCATGGCCCCTGCACAGCACAAGAGCCACACACAGCCCTCCCTGACCCCTGCCACAGCCCTCACGGGCTGGGACTCACCACAGTGCCCAGAAACCCCGCAGAAAATGCATGAATGCACTTTCCATAAAGCTTTTATTTTGCAGCAGAACCATTTCCCGAGCGCAGGCTGGAAAGCTCTTCAGCACCTCTGGTGAACTCAGCTCCTGCCCCTGGCAAGCATTCCTGGGCAGTATCTTTGTTGGCAATCTCGGTCTGTGCTGCAGCAACACAGCCTGCAGATCTGAAGCCCCAGTTACAATACCTCGAAGGAGGGGAGATAAGGGCAGGAAATGCCTCTTGGAATATCGCACACGGCACTCCCACCCTGCTCCCTTTTCCAGGCCACTTCTGCATTGTTTGCCGAAAGATGAACAAATATTTTCCAAAACACACCTGGAGTAGAAATGAGGAGCTAATTCTGCAGGGTTATTAAAGCAAGAAACTTTATTTCAGCGTTTCATAAAATAAGGTGGAAGTTTTCTTGGAGGGTTTAGGACTGCACCTTGGAAAGAGCAACAGAACATTGATTTGTAAGGAGAGGGTAAGTGTGGCCCAGCTTGCCCATGTTTCAGCTTTCCTGAAAGCACCTCGTCCTTGAGCAGCTCCTCTGCTCTCAAAACAGAAGAAATGAGAGATTCAGGTGGTCTGCAAAGCAGAGTGAAATGAAAAGGGGACATCTCTGGAAGTACCAAACACCAGCACCTCCTAAATCCAAGCAGAAAATGAACCTCTACAGGAGCTAAAAGGTCACCCTGAGAGCTCTTCCTGGAGGGGACACAGCTCAGCTTCTCCCAGACATAATTCCCTCTCACTCTCCCAGACCCCAGAGCCTCAGAAAGACTTTGGCTCCATCCCTCTGGCTGCCTGTTTTCCAGTGCCCTGCTTCCTTCCCTGCGCCAAAAGAAACGGCACCTTGACTTCTGGCACAAACAGGTCACACTAACTATAGCACAGGTTCAGGGCTCAGCATTTGTTTACCTGCAAAGTGACACAGAAGTGGCTGTGTGGGTGGCTGTGGTTTGCAAGGCATCGCATTTTGGTTTCTGGTTTATTTAAAGAAAAAAGTGCCATTGCTCGAGTTTGACAGAGCCGAGTTTCCGTGAGCTCAGCAGATCTGCTGCCACCACGCTGAGCACATCCTGCCAGACACAGCCCCCGGTCCCACAGCCACAATGGGGACATTCCAGGGGCCAAAAGGAAGGCAAGGCACTCGTGCCATCCCTGTCCTCTGTGCCATCCCTGTCCTCTCAGCACTGCAGCAGGGAAAGGCTCGCTCTGACCAGGGCAAAGATTGGTTCCCATGAAGGACACACAAGTGTTGGCCAACACCACTGTGGGGTTTTTTTGTAAATTTGCATTTCCTGTATATTTTGTCTCACCTCACTAAGCCCAAAAGGACTTTCAGGGTAAAGTTACTCACTGACAATACAAGAAGCAGCAATTCCATGAAGTGAAAGTTCACTGAGTCAGTGGTTCCAACTCTTTCCACCAACCCTGTCCGAAGGCTTCTCCTACTCACACACTCCTTCTTTCCCATTTCGCATTTTGAGGCTGGCACTTGCATCCCCCACAGGTGAAAACCAAAGGTGCTCATTTTCCTCCACCATCACACACTCACAGCTGCCTTCTCCACCTTCCTACAAAGCATTTGTCTTGCAGACACTTTGCCATCCCACTGCTGAGGCTGGAGCTGGATCTATTAAAGCCTGGAGAGTCTCCTCCTCTCCCCATCTGATGATGAAGCTGGAGCTGAGACCTGCAAATCCTCTCTCACATCTTCCCAAGGCAGCAGTTAAAGCTCAGCATGACACTGATGCAGAACACAAACACTTAGAGAAGTCCTTCACTTAAGTGTCATCAACTGATTTCAGCTTTATTCCACTTAAAAAAACCCAAAACAAACACAAGCCAGGGAGGAACAACCCTTGAATTGGACACCTTGAAATGAAAGACTAGAGATTTCTTAAAGCATTCAAGCAAAGAGGAAACTGAAGGCCCAGGTATGTGAGCAGCCATTTCTGAAGTGAAGATTATTCCCAGGCCCTGGATTGCTCATGGGGAAACACCTGCAGGATTGGGCTCAGATGACTGGGTGAGGTGTCTGCTGCACAAAGTCAAGTCAGTGGCATGAAGAGTGACAGAAATAGCCCTGTCCTCCCCACACCAAGCTAATCTCCCCACTGGAATTGGAAACCAAGCACGAAAGCCTATAGCAGGGATCTGAGTGCACAAGCAGCCAGCAGAGGAGGTGGTGCCTGATTTATTTATTTCATTAACATCAACTCCTGTACCATGGCAAGGTGAGGAGTTGCCAAATTCACCCCTTGTGCTCCCTGCAGAGGGCCAGGGTCAATCTGTGTGTTCCTGTCCCACAAAATGCAAGGTGACCAGCCCACTGCAGCCCTTGTGCAGAACCCACCCTCTGGCAAGGGGCACCAAGGAAGAATTCACAGGCTTCTCCTCCAGGAATCACCCTCAGGATTGTCCCTGCCCAGGGGTACAGAGGGGCCAAAGGGGATAGTTCCACACTGGCGCTCCTGCTGCTGGCCAGGATCTTCCCAGGGCTGGAGGAAGCAGCAGAGCAGCTCTTCCTTGCTTGCTCCCTGATGAGGGGAAGAGCTCAGTGGAGCCCAAAAAGCCCAACAGCATCCACAGGCAGGCAGAAAGCCCCTGGGAGCAGGAGGTGACAGCCCCAGGGGCAGGCAGGAGCAGCGGGGAAAGGCAGGCACAGGAATCCAACCATCCCCAGGGGAGGGGGCTCAGTGGATGTGCCTTGGGGCTGAGCACACACGAGGGGCTGAGCTCTGTTCCCTCCCTCCCACAGCCCAGACCGGCTGGGAAGGGCAGCAGCGTCCCCCTCCCACCCTTCCCAGAGGAACACGGTCCCAGTCATTTCCTAAACTGTGTCCCTACAGAGCACGTAACCACAAACAGCTCTGCCAAGGCACTCCCCACCCCAGCACTGACACGGGAGCTGCTCTGATCCACAGGACCTTCAGGAAGATGGGAAACAAACCCCTCTCTGGTCCAGCTAATGGGAGCAGGGAGCCCTGTGCTGGGTCAGGAGCTCTTGGGAGTTGTGTGGTTTATTTTTTTAATTAGTAGATCATGCATCAGATCAAGAGGGTCTTTCATGCTAAGACCACCACAGTCTAGAATCACTCCTTGCATAACTGCCTCTGTCACCTCCTGCCTTTTGGAAGAACATTTCATGAGAGCACCATCAGCAAGGACACTGCATCGAGCCCCACCTGGAAACGACCCAAACGTTACAGCCTCACACACCTACAAATGGAGACACATAGAGAGGGATACAAACAGTGACCACATGGGAAGGGGAGATCAAATCACAAGAGCTATCCCTCCAAGGATTCACAGCCTCAAAACGCTCAGTTTCACCTGCAATGCCACAGGACACAGTCTCATTTCCTACAGAGCAGCATTTCCAGCCTCCTGAAGGTTTTCCTTTCTGTTTTGAAGTTTAAATGGTTACTCCTCTAATGTGACCCTGCCAGACAGGTTGTAGCACCTTGTCTGGATCCCTGTGCATGCACTGTGACACAGGTGGGCACTGACCACCAGCTCCTGTGGGACGCCAGGGCTGGTGGCAAGGCTGAAGTCAGAGACCTGAACACAGCCTGAGGCAGCACATCAAACAGCTGGACACACACCTCAGCCTGTGCCCTCACAATAATCTGCAACAACCCCTTCTCCAGAGGTCCAGAGCATCCACGGGTGAACAGAAGAACACAGAACAAGCTCACTTGCATTTTTCTGGGCAGCAAACTCACTGCAAGAGCCACACCACCAGCTGGGAATTGTTATTTCTAGTCCTGTGCTCCAGCCACAAGGTGCTGCTGGAACCTCCTCGTCCCTCAGTGCTACTCTAGGAGCTCTGGCTTTTGCTTCTGGTGGCAAGTTCTTCTTGCACACACCGTGTGATTCTCTGTGTTGTGCTCTGAGCAGCACCCACAGGGTAACCACACGGAGGAGGGAAAATTATGAAAATTGTTGCTGCATGATTTAATTTCACTGCTATCTTAGAAGTAAACAGCCCCTTTCCTCACTCAGGGCTTCTGCAGCACTTTAAGCAGCAGATGCTCAGCACTACCAGAAGAATGGTTCCTCTAAAGGAATGACAGGCAAAGTGGCAGGAAACATTACTTAAAAAAATATAACATATATATTTATTTCAGCCAGGACCCCTTAGGGAACACAACTCCTACATCTGCCCTGGAGTGCTGGTGGGGAAGACCAGGTACAGAAACCTTCTGGGTGAGAGATCTCATCAGAAATTGGGAGTTTCAGGAGAGATTCTTGGCTTTCCCATAGGTTTCTTGTATGCAAAGTAAGTAACTTAATCTGTGCCCCAATTACCTTCTTAAAGCGAAGATACTGTTCTACCATCTGCAGCAAAGGAACTTTCATTGCTGCCAGCTGCAATGGTGGTGAAGGTGCATCACTGTAAATTGTTTTTCTGACTTGATGGAAAGGTCAAAATTTCAAGCTAAACTCTTCTCCAGAGAATGAAAAACATTTTGGTTTGGCTGCTTTATCTCTAGTTCCAGATAATCTCTGTCTTCAATGAGCTCCTTCCCAGCAGAGGGAATGAAGTACAAGAAAGAAGAAAAAACAGAAGCAGCAACTTAAAAAAATCTCTTTGGAGCCAACACTGGTAACAGAAAATTTTAAGTGCTTCTTTCTTTTCTCGTCCCAACTGTTCCACTCCTAACAATACTGGCAGTTGTTTGAGGAAAGCCCCTCAGTATTTTCACTATATATTTCCTGTAAACACTCAACACAGCACAATATACATTCTTTTTCCTATCAAAATTTCAACGTGGGCTTCCTTAAAAGAAAAAAAACAAAACCCCAAACCTTCTGTGCCAGGCAGTCCTCCCCCACACCGGCGTGCCTGGAAACACCCTGCTCTTTCCAGGGGCACCTCAGTGAGGAGCAACACAAACCTGGTGGTGGTCCCTGGACAGAAAGGGCTGGAGAGCTCAGCAGACACAGCAGGGAAAGGTTTTGTGTCTGAGCACAGTTCACACACACGATTTAGGGGCGAGCCAGAGCATTAAAGCTAAACCAGCTCAGATCTCACCTCCCTCCACGTGCCTGCTGTGCAAAGCTGCTCTGGAGCTCCGTTCCCAGCGCAAGGCAGCAGGACCTGGAGGTGTTTTAAAAACACTTTCTCCAAAAGCTCTGTAGAGCAATGCACCTTTCTGTGTCTGCTCCACACAGCACTCTCAGAGCTGCCACTTTTCTGCATTAAACTGCCCTTGTCTGGGTAAATTTTCAAATCTGGAACTTCCACGTGGATAGTCTTCCCGCTCACTACTAGCTGGGGGTTTTCTCCTCCTGTCCCAATTTTTATTCCCCAGCATCCTCCCTACCAGGCAGGCTCCAGAGGCCAGGCAGCCACGTCCCACTCTCGCTGGCTCTCCCTCCCCATCCATGGGCAGAGTGGGCTGTTCCAAGTGCGGCTCAGGAACACCTTGAAAGGTGCCTTGGAGCTGTAAAACCTGCTCAGCCCCCTTGCACTTCTCCAGGGTGAAGCCTTGGGTTTCCCTCCTGCTTTCCCCAGACACCCTGGGCTCCTGGCCCTGAACTTCCCCAAAGAGAAGGGAGAGGGGCATCTCTGCCACCTTGAACTTGGAAATCGAACGGTGATTTCGAGCCGAGTTAAAAAACCAGCAAGTTCAGGGCTCAATTTCAAACTACACCAGAACCAGGCACTCCCTTTTAACGCAGTGCCATAGAGAAACCAACTCGACAGCGTGTAAAGAGCAGACAGCACACACTAATTGTCCTGATTCCCTTCCTCCCTGAGCTGAGGGCTGTGGGCATGGAACCAGGAGCAGAGCTCTCCCCTCTGACTGCGCCCCAGACAGCGCAGACGGCTCCAGAGAAGATGATGCTTGAAGACAAGGAAATTTTATTCCTTCAAGAATCCAGCACGCACCACTCCCCTCTCCCCTTTGCTCCCCTTAGCAGAGAAGTGTCTGCTAACAAAATTTATCTCCAGCATCAGAGGAGCAGCAGGATCCCTGCCCTCAGGCAAAGAAAGAAGGATCAGAATGGGATTTCTGTGCAAGCATGAAGAGAATCCCAACTTGCCTCGCACAAGAGCAGCCCCATCCTCTGAGCCAGGCAGTTAAATATTGAAGGAAAGGCATGCAGCAGCTCCGATTATGTGGAACAAAAATTAATTGAGGGCATAAGTCTCCGAGTGGGCTCTCAATTTATTTTTTTCCACAGTACATTATATGGGAATGGGAGTTGCAATGCAGACACCTGCAGGGAAAGCAGCCCGACCCGTCTGTGACAGTGATATTACCTCTTTTTATTTGTTTTTCTGGTTACAGCTTCCATTTTTTATCAACCCTGCCACAGATAGATGTGTGGAGGCTTCCAAAACTGCATCTGCCTTCCTGACATTTTCAGCTACACATTGAGAGATCTGTAATTTGGAAAACAACATTTCTTTTTCCTCAAAACAGGCTTTAAAATAAGACACGGAAAAAAATTTTAAAAAGCAGCAAACCCCAAGCTAATTTCCAACAGAATCTCAAAAACACCACTGGAAGAGCCCACACCCTTCCCTCAAGATATAAATTAAAGCCCTATTCACACCCGCACCCCACTCTTTTTAACAGAAATCCTTCCATTGTTTAAAGCCACTTACACATATTTTGGCCCACGGAAAAAAAATAATCCCGGGAACAGCCCTATTCTGGCAAAGCAACAAGCTAGATAAGTGCCTGGGTCTTCTATTTGCGGCACCTCAAGCCATGCCAGCGTGGCTCTGTCAGCAGCAGGGCTCCTGCAGGCTCTCAGATATTCCCAGGGATGTGCCTTTTCCTGGGAGTACCCACCCCGAGCATCCCACCTGCCCCCACACAGATGTGTACCCTCAGGGCTGTGCCTTCTTGCAGGGAGTTACCATCCAATGGGACTACATTCCTCTGGTTTTAATGATTTTCTGGGTTTTTCTCCACCAGAAGAAAGTCCTGCCTTGCTCTTCTCTTTCCCAGGCAAAGGGGTGATTCTGTCAGCTTTACGGCACCACGGTCACAAAGCCAGTGATTGGCAGAATTTAAAAGCATTTGCTACACACCTGACAGGAGGAATATTGATTTTGTGGGAGATTTATGAGAGGATTCTCCTCCCAACCATCTGATCCATCCACTTTAAACAGCAGTTGCATTTAATTATTGCTAACAAAATGCTTTCAACTCTAAAGCTTACGGGCATTATCGAGCGTGTCTATAACAATTCCAATAATCCTCAAAAGGTCTTAACCAAACAACACAAAGAGATGCCCTCTGACCCATCCTGCATCCATCAGGGAGCCCATACAGCTACTCAGGATGGTGTTACCCTCCTGCCTCTGCTGTGCAGGGACTAGCAGGGTGCCTCTGCTGGTACTGGAAAATACAGAGAGTGAAGAGGTGAGACTTTGGGAAAAATTAATTATCCACGCTACAGTGGATACAGTGTGGGATGCTTTGTTCCATACAGCTCAAACATCTGGATTTGTTGTTTAGGGCACAGCCCTTACACCTTGGTGAACTGCACAATGACATTTGCAGTGCCAAGCCACGCACACGTCACCAAAAAATCCATTCTCTAGTTCCCCCAGACCTTGCAGGTCAAGGTCAGCCAGCAGCACACAAGAAGGGGGCTCTGAGTGGCTGATCCAACACTTACAGAGGGGCTCAGCCCTCCTGCAGCACCCTATAGCCGCTATAGGGTACAGCCCATTCACAGCGGCAGCCCGGACCAGCACACCCAGATCAGAGCAACGCAGGCTGCTTTCCCTTCAAGCCTGCAGGAATATTACAGCAGCATCTTCCAGAAAGTGCAACCACAACACTCGAAGAGGACAAAGGCTCCTTAAGATGCAGATGAGCAGAAAGCCTGCACGGGAAGCGGCTGCTGCCGCGAGGAAAAGCAGCTCCAGCACCGCCTCTCACTTCCACCTCTGCCCGAGCCTGCTCCAGAGGAACTCGCCTTATCTCAGATGCAAGCCATGAGATTGAAACGAAGTGTTTTGCTAGCAGAATGCTAACAAAACGTTAGCACGGCTCTGTGCGGTGCCAACATCGCCAGTTTCAGTCTGCAGCCAGACTTTGGGAGCAGCTTGCCACTGCCTTGCTGGCGAGGCAGATTTTCTGTTTCTAAAGAACCTTATTTTTAGGCGCAGCTATCAACCCGCACGTCACCATCCATGCCCTACTTTCTGTGTTTTCTGCATCTCCTCTTGGCCACAGTCAGGGGTGGTTGTTGGCTTGACTTGCTGCTCTGACAATACAATTGCTCTGACATTCAGTTTAATCAAGTATTTACCACTTGCTAGTTGGAAAATAGGATTTTGGATACTTTAGATTGATTTGACTTACAAGCATGAAACCATAATTGCTGGTACAGCTCTCCTCCTCCTCAGTCCAGTTCTTACTTTCTGCTGCCATTTCTGGGATTACCAGCACAAGGACTGTGCTGCCACAGGCCAAAGAGAACCAAGGAAAACCTTGGAAAACTTCATCCACTCATGAGCCCAAGGGCTAGCCATCCTCCTCTGCTGTCCCAATGTGCAAACAGTCAGACCTGTCCAGGAGAGACTCTTCCCAAAGATATATAAAGATTTAAAGGCCAGAAGTCAGCTGGGAAAAATGGCAGCTCTTAAGGGAGACTTTTGGAGGGTTTTCTGAACCTTACCAATGGCTACGTACCTCACTTGAAAGTTTGTTCTGAGAACAGCCATTATTTGCATGGCAGAAAAATCAGTGTCTAAGTCAAATTCAGGTAGCAGGGGCACCTTAAAGCCTGAAATGTGATCTGATCCTGCAGATGGTGGGGATGGCTCTTCTGCATCCCACTGACAGACCTGCAGCACCGCTCCCACCTGCTGCTTTGGGGAGTTAAACAAGTCAGCAAACAAAGCCCAGCCAGTAAAAAACCCACTTCACATCCCAGATAAACTCTTGCTCAAGACCTCACTAATAAAAAGCCAAGTCCTGCACCTCCTAAATCTCAGCTTAGAAGGAAAATGAAGGTGTTACTGGGCACCTCACAGCCAGCACGGGACTCTCATCCCTCCCTTGGTCTTTCTCCTTGGATGGGTATTTGAGCTTTGAGCTGCTGAGTAATCAAGCCATCTTTACTTGAGCCATCCAGTAAAATCTGTGCCTGTGAAAGACTGCCTATGTCCAACATCACCACATGGAGCCACCTTAGAGCAATGCCTCAGACCTGGGGTTTCCCATGTTGATCGTTAGAGATGCCATGGCTAAGCCATAACATCCCATGGAGCAGCTGGGACAAAATTAAGGCAGCTAGTCCTGATGAGTGCATCTCCAACCTTCCCTCCTAGGTTGTCCTTTCTCTTCCAGAAACACCCAGCCTGCCACTCCTGCCCCTGCCAGCTCCAGGGCAGAGCATCAAGATGTAGCAGACCCTCAGCTACAAAGCAGGGGCAAGAGCAAACTCACCAGGAAGGTCTCTTGGCAACTCAGAGTGAAAGAAAAGGGGGGGAATTGCTGCCAGCTTGTTTGTGTGCACTTAGGGTGGCATTTCCAACCCTGTAATTGTTGCATAATGAATTTAGCAATGGAGTTCAGGAGCTGTGATTCATTCAGGCCAAGAAAGCATGAGTCAGCCCCCAAAGAATCATGAGATGTTAAAATTACATACATTTAACTTGAGCCTGACAAATCCAAAGGAGCAATGTCTCAGCACAACTCAAACCATCATGGGAACATCCCTGCTCCTCCTCCCGACTGACACAAGACCAGAGCAGCACCAAAGCAGAGCCTTTGGCCACTGCAAATAATTTACACCTGCCAGTCCTGCCCAGCCCAGATCATCAGCCCCAGCTCCCAAAAAGCCACCTGATGCTGCCTTTTAGCTGGTGCTCACACTGACTCACTGAGAAAGGTGGTGAGGCCTCATCCAGCCCGAGAAAAGCTCTTTTTCACTGTGCGTGACCTGCTGAGGAGCTGCCTGGGGACAGGGGAGGACAGCAGAGGTGGCTGTGAGAGCTGGCAGCCAGGGTGTTAGAGCAAAGCACAGAGCTGGGGGTGGGAAAGGAGTGCAGATCCCTGCAGGGGATCGAGCATGAAACAAGGAGATTCATTACAGAAAATGATGCCTGAGTTAAGGAGCATGTGTGGATGCAGAGAAGACGTCAGGAAATAGAAGGTGTTTTCCTGGCTCTGTTGGGGATCCTGCTTAAGCCATGCCCTGTATTCTGCACTTTCAGGGCCTGCATATATGGAAGGAAAGTTATTTTGAAGTGAGATAGGGCGCGAATTCAAAGCAGAGCAACTATTCTGGGTTAACTCCCCAGGTGGCTTCTTATTCTAGAGTGGCAGTGCCTTTTTCTAGTTTAATTCGCTGTAAAAATAGATTAGGCCAGTGGCTCTCATCTGCAAGGCCATGGTAGCTGGCCCGCTGCTTTTAGAGCATCCTTAATTGGAGCCTGGATATGGGGACATGGGGGGCTCCAGGATGCAGACGGGATAATCTAAATTTGGGAACATCATATTAACTTAAAGCAGCAAAGAAACAGCTGCCTGCAGGAGGGTCTGCACAGCCACAGGGCTGTCCCTGGAGCAGGTGCACAGGGACACACCTGGCCAGGGGACAGCCCATGCCATGCTCTCTGCCCACCATAAACCAAACACCACCACAGAGAGCTACAGCCTGCCCTTTGCACGCACCCCAAGGCCTCCTTGTAAAACCATTTTTGTTTGAGGTTTGTTTGAATTTACCATTTATCAAGCTTCCATTTAGCCCCGTTAATCACAGCCTATCAAGCTCTTTCAAATGCAAACACGGAAATGTACCCAGCAACTGCACTTCTACCGTTTATCCTTCTCCTGCTGGAATTATGGAAGGCTACAAAGCAGGAATGCCAACCCACCTGTCTCACGCTTTTCAACCACTTCCCATGGGATAAAATCAGCTGACTATTCTGGAAAAAAACAGACTGAGCTCCTTCCCTGCCAGCTAGCAACATTCAAGGAGAGCAAACAATGTGTTGTGCGGGAGAAAGAGCATCCCTGTGAAAGTCAAGGGGAGAGGCAGATGGGCGGCTCCGGCAGCTCCAGGACCTGCAGCAGCACATGGATGCTGTCTCTGGAAGCAGGGACAGCCAAACCACCTTTGTCAAAGGCTTTATATTTCCTAGCTGGGCCTCTAGAGCCACAGATCTCACAGCTCACTTAATCCCCGTCAAACGATACACCATTTGTTTGCTTTGTTTGGGTATTAAGGCTTAGCCTTCCTCAAGCTATTCATTCTTTTTCCTCCGTGCCTACGTGGCTGTTAACCCCAGTGCTGACACGCTTCTGAAAGCTGCAAGGAAAAGCTCTGTTAGGAAGAGCCACATCACTGCAGGTGACATTTGTGAGTTCTGACTCAGTCCCGTGTCGACAGCTTCACTGCCGAACCCTTTCCCACTTTGCCGTGAGAGCCGCGGTGTTGCATTCATTCCTCTCACCTCCCAAAGTCTGACAGCTTTTCTGCTGCTCTTTGCTCAAGTCCAGCGCTGCCGGGCCCAGTGAGAACCACCCCGATTTCAGGGGCGAGGTGCAGGTGATTCCCATCCAAAATTACCTGCCCCTTGTGCTGCTCCGGGGGTCAGGCACCCTGTGCTGCACACCGAGCCTGCAGCCGAGCAGGACCTGGTGTAGGAGAGGGCTTTGCCTTAATCACAGCTGGACTCAGCTCAATCCTGCACCACCCTGCACCTCCACCCCAGCCAGCAAAGCACCCGGGCTCCGCTGTCCTTTCAGGAGTGTCACCTTCAAAAAGAAAAAAAACCTTAAAAAATACAGTATCTCTCTATATATAAAGAAAAAACGTGTTGGACAGTAAAATGTGAGTCCACAACTGTGCATGCCCTGAACAAGGCTCTGGCAAGGAGCAGAGCTGCTGTGGGGTGGTGGCAGTGCAGCAGAACGGGGCTGTGGAGCTGAAAGCGCAGGGGAGAGCTCGGGAAGGAGACAAGGAGAGACAAGCAGATTAATAGAAGACGACAGATTTCTAGTAAGATTGCGATAAGCCTCTTGAAACTTCCCTAAAGGATGAGCCAGCTGGCAAGACCATCCTAGGAGGTGGTGTAAGTCCACTGACAGCCTTGCAGAGAACCTGACCCCTTTCACACGTCCCAGCTCACTCCCGCAGCTCCTTAAGCAAGGAAAGCTGAACAGGCCACAGCTGGATGCTCTACCCTGGCACTCACCTGCAATTCCAGCCCTTCTCACAGAGAAGCCACCGGCCCTGAACCGTTCTGAGCGAGCAGCGGGGTCGGGCTGACCGCAGCACAGCAGAGCTCGCCGTCCCGCTCTCCCTGACTGCCCACCCAGCACGCTTCACTGCCCACAAGGGGCTAATCCTGACCCGTGTCCCCAGCACGGGGCCATGAAGCTGCCAGGCATCTTTGGGAAGTGGCACATCGCTCCTGGAAAGGGCTTGGCCAAAGCAAGGATGGGGATGACAAGGTGATGAGTCGGAACCCTGCGTTATGCTTTCACTTCTTTCCTAAATTCAGCTCTGCTGGGATCCCCGAGCAAAGTCCTCCAAAACCATCACACCCCAGTGAGCTGTTTCACCTTCTGAGGAAGAAGAGAGGGCTACCCACAGGGGAAGGCAAGCTTGAAGTGTTAAGATTTTTATCCTTTAAAGGACAATACCTTCAAAACCTGCTGGAGGTGGACACGATGCCCAGGTATGGCTAAAAGGAAAAGATCCCTATGTCCCCTTCCCAGTGCCACAACAAAACCCCCTCACTGTTTGAAACAGGAGGTTTCACCTGGAGCATCTTTTTCAGGATAATGAACAGCAGCAGCCAGTTTATTTGATATAAGGCAAGTTTTTCTTCTTAGGCCAATTAGCTGCTGATATAATTTGCCCACTGAGGTCACTGAATCATCGTTTAGCAGTTTCAAAGGAGACGAGATGAACTGCAGGCCAATTTCCCCCCTCCAGCTCAATGAGTGATTCAAAATGCAGTTAATGATAGTGGCTCATAAGTATCTGGCAGAGGATTTGAGAGAGCAATTTATTGCCTAAAAAGAGGCCGATCTCTTTCAGCCAGAGCAGATCAGCTGGTAAAGATGTAGGATCTGATTTTGCCATCTTACTTTACAGTTGTTAGATACTCAAGAGCTGCTAAACTTGAGTCAGACACAGGTAAAAGCAAAAAAGGAGAAGCAGACCCAAAATCAGGTTAAGGAAGGTCACAGTTAAAAACCACTTTGTCACCAGCGGGCAAGAGACCTTTTAAAGGATGGGGAAAAGAAAGGAGTAATAACCAACGAGACTTTCAGCACAAATCCTTCATTTTTGTGAGTTTATATAAGATAAAAATGAGACACCCCCTCATCCACAAAAGCTTCATTATTTGTCAACCTCAGTCTCCGTAACCAGTAAACACTGGCTGATGTTTTTCTTCTTGCTGGATGAAATGTGCCTAGAGGCAACAGGCATTTTATAAATTATTAAACCAAGGGAAAATAAGGTTCCAACAAAGTGACTGCAGAAGTGATGCAGTAGCACCAAGGAGCTGGTACAATTGGTACCAGCACATTTACACAGGGTCATTTTTCCTGCAACAACTGACTCAACAACAAGACATTGTTAGAAATGCACATCCTGGACACGTGGTCTTGATGGCAAAAAGAAGACGTAATATCTCAGCATTTCATCATATCCATCACACGTATCTGAAGTTCAACACTTTAAACCTTATTTTTCTTATGAAATAGTCACTTATGTTTTCCTGTCAGAGGGGAAATAAGCTTTTTTTTACAATTCCAACCTCACGAGAGATCTCAGGTCATGAAGCAAAAACCCATGAAAATAAAGTAACAGAAGTATTTTAATATCATTCTCAGATTTTTATCCAACCCATGATGTTGAGATTAAATAAGGAAGGAAAAAACATAAATTAAAAACAAAGAAGGAAAAAACATAGATTAAAAAGTATTCTTCACATTCAGGATTTAATAAATTGCATCTTTTACAACAAACACAATCTACCTCCAGACTAAGTTCTGTTCCAGCCAGAAAAAATCCTTCTGCTTTCTGCCATAACAGCACTTGGCCCTTCCATCTGTGAAAAACCACTTAACAGTAATGGCAGGGCTCAGGACACCGGGTCAAGGAAGGCTGGGTCAAGGTGAGAGCTAGGGCAGCCCAGGCAGCCGCTGCTCCCGAGGTTCCCTGAGTGTTTGTAAGGGAATGGGAGGGCTCAAGAGATGGGTTTGGGGTTTTTTTCCCAGGTTTGTGAGCCCTCTCCTTCCCCTGACAATTTGTAAAAAGCCTCTTTTTCTGCTACTACTCTACTACAGCTTGAAGCACCTTCCTCCTCGAGCAGTTATCACAGTGCAGAAAACATCTTTTCACGATAAGCAAGCAGAGAGAAATAAACACGAATCTGTTGGCTTGTCAGTCAACCAAAAGCATCTCTACCGCCGCTGACACCTCAGGCCCTGGAGCTGGAGAAGGAGCTGAAGTTCAGACTGAAGTTCCCCTGCTCTGCCAGCGTCTGACGGAGACTGTCTCCAAGCAAGCCCTTCGCCCCACACAGAAACCAGCTTGAAATCCCGATGCCATGTCGGGAATTACGCTTGCTCGTATTAGTGCTACCTCGAGTAAATTTCTTCCACACCCCATTCGCGCCAGAAGGGAGAGGAATTCTACATGCACCAAGCAAAACCCACCCACGAGCAGCCCAAAACATCCACAGCGCTGTGCCTCTCGCACGGCGCCCCACGGTACAAGCGGCACTTCCACAAGCGCGACAAAAGCTTCGCGGGGTCAGAACTGCCTTGGGAGGGGGAACCGCGTCCTCAGCCGGTGCCGGGCTGCCCGGGGAGGGCAGCGGCTCTCGCAGCCCCCGGAGCTCCCCAAACTCGGCGGTGACCGCGGCGGGGACCGCACCCGGCCCGCGGCACGGCGGGACCGCAGCATCCCCGCACCGAGCCGGACCGAGCCGGACCAGCCCCAACCCCGCTGCTCGCCCCCGCA
>VZTX01015546.1:282301-298103 GCA_013400915.1 Pardalotus punctatus | reverse complement strand
CCTTTCCGTGTCTCCGCCGCCCGTCCCCGGCACCCTGTGACGTCACCGCCATGGCAACCAATCCCCGCCCCTCCTGGCCCCGCCCACCGACCCCGCGCACGCGCGCGGCCCGGGAAGGGGGCGGGGCCGCGCGCCCCTCGCGGCCAATGAGCGCGCGCCAGGGGCGGCCTCCCCCCGCCCTCCCGGAGTCACTCACCGGGCACAGAACCGATAATAAATATGTAATATTGATATTATACGTAATTTATTAATATTATGTATAATATATATGTGCGTATATATGCGTGTGTGTGTGTACACATCCATTCCTTTTTCCCCCCGCGGCAGCCCAATGCTGAGGCAGGATTCTGTGACATTACAAAACAAGGCCCCTGGGGCTGATTTTTTTTTGTTTTTTTTTTAGCAAACTCTGGAGCAGAGCTGCTGTCGGGTGTAGGGTTTGAGTGTCAGGGGCAGTCTGGTGTCTCTATGGGCACGTGTGCCCTGGGAGTGCAAGATGTGCACTCAGTCCTTCATGGAGTGAGCCCTTCCCTCCTCTCTACAGGGAGAGAGGCAATGTGGGGGTCCTGGTCCATGGAAGTTGAACATGAGTGCCTTGGCAGCCAGGAGGGACAGCCCTGTCCTGGGGCATCACCAGCCGGGCAGGGGAGGGGATCGTCCTGCTCTGCTTTGCGCTGGGGCCGGCTCACGTCGACTCCTGGGGGCAGGTTTGGGTGACACAATATTAAGCCGTTAGAAAGTGTCCAAAGAGCCATGAGGGTGGTGAAGGGTCTGGAAGGGAATCCATACGAGATGTGGCTGAGATCACATGCAGTGTTCAGGCTGGAGGAGGCTGAGGAGAGACCTGGTTGTGGCCTGAAGCTTTCTCGCAAGGAGCGGCACCGATCTCTGGTGACAAGTGATGGGACCCAAGGGGATGGCCTGAAGCTGTGTCAGGGAAGGTTTAGGTTGGATATTAGGAAAAGGTTCTTCACCCAGAGGGTGGTTGAGCACCTGAACAGGCTCCCCAGGGAAGTGTTCACAGCACCAAGCCTGACAGAGCTCAGGGAGAGTTTGGACAATACTCTCAGGCACCTGGTGACTCTTGGGGATCATGCTGTGCCGGGCCAGGAGTTGGGCTCAATGATCCTTGGTGGTGCCTTCCAACTCAGGATGTTCTCTTTGATTCTATCTGTTCTGTTCTGTGAATTTAAATGCTGCCTTTTCTTTGCACACGTTTACACGAGCCCAGCTTGTGCTGTCACAGTTTGCCTGCTCCTTTCCATCCATAGTGTTCTTCCGTATCCCATGGCACTTAAGAATTCCCCGAGGATCAAGCTGCTTCTCCAGTCCCACAACTTACAGCATGTTCCCATTGTTTAGAGAGCATATGGGTAATTGCTTTTTCTTTTCCCAAAATACTTGGCATAGATATCATGTATGTAATATGTATAACATATGGAAGGCTGCATATTTCAATGCCTCAGTGCACAATGTGTGCATAAATGTTTTATGTGTAAATGCTTCACTTCAAACACTTGTCAGCTGTGAGAACATGCAGCTTGCAATGTATGTAAGGTCAGTGTGTTTGACTCTGGGTTTCTATCTTTTTTCGTGAAAGTTGGGTGTATTATCAGCATGTTACATATTGCAGGCTTTAAGTCAAGATAAGTACGCAGACATGATATTTAAATACTCTATCAATTAGCAATTACACTGTCTTTCATCTGCCCAACATGCAGAACACACTGCATACTTTATATGTGCCACTTGCTGTCATTTTTGGAGCTATGACAGATTTCAAATGATTTTAATCAGAATATTCATTCAGAAATACAATCCAATATTCATCAAAAATACAGGTTGAGATGTGTTCAACAAACCTTTCCTGAAGGTGGATAAAAGGCCATGGATACAGTTTTCCTGCCTTTGAAATGCACAATATCTTTCTTTCAGAGCATTAGCAAACCAGCTTAAATCCTGTCACGGCAAGACCAGGATCAGCAGTGTGAATTCATGCATGGTCTGGGTCTTGCTCATTTGAAGGCAGAGATTTAATCAGGAAATAATTTTAAAGATACATAATTAGCTACCACTGAATTTGTGACATGGATTATTTCTTATCGGTAAATTAGATATAATGTTGTATCACTGACTAATAATGCCGTCGTTGTGGGTTCAATACCTGTACTGACCATTCACTTAAGATCTAGACTCAATGATCCTTGTGGGTCCCTTCCAAATAGGAATATTCTGTGACTCTGTGGAAACACTGCAACTGGATGCTATTCAGAACAGGAGTGTTTGGGTGGAAGGAGACTCTTGCATGGTGACCTGCCTGGTGAGGGTGACGCCAGCCTGTCTCAGGAGGTTGGGGATGGATCTGCTGGCTTTGCACAGTGGTTCTGGTAGGTGCCAGCTCTGCTGGAATTTGCTTTTTCATGGGTTCCTGTAATTCCAGTCTCCAAGCCATGAGCCTGACTGTGGCCAGCTTGCAGGGCTGTAAAGGAGATGAGTGTGGCCAGTCAGCAGCAGCCAGGAGTGACCTTGCTCTAAGGTACCAGACAACCATCTGGGCTGGATGTGACTGTCAGCCTGGATATACTGTATATCAAGACACCAGGACTTGGACCTTCATTATTTTTAATGCTGAAAAATTGCAGTGTCCATGTTACTGACCCCCACAAAAACTCTGTTGAGTCAAATCAGGAGGAAGACTTTGAAAAGCAAGCTCTTAGGAAGTGCATAAATAAATGGACCAGCAGAGATGTATCAGTATGACCTCAATGTGTCTGCAGGTAAGTTGTGTCCTTTCTGCGCATCTCCTGTTGCTCCCCACTTTAGTGAGGAGAACCCTTTCTTTTCTCCCAGGGGGTCAAGCAGTGTAATCAGTGTCTGTGGGGGACATAAATACAGTCCTCAACATAAGTAAATTCAAATCAAATACACTTCTTCGGCATTTTTATCCATGAAATCTTAAAAAAGCCAAGATAAGCTCATAATAACTAATTGGACGTGACGAAAGGAGATGGCACAACAATGTAGGTGAGGGAGGAGATGGAGAAATCAGTCCTGAGGAAAGAGCTGGCACCCACAAGGCATGAGAGAGCCAGAGCTCATCGGCTCAAATATAATCTTCCAGAAAGGGAGGCAGCAAAAAAAACAACCCACCATCATCTCTCCTTCTTGCACAGACAATGCCACACTCCCGCACCTGATTTCCATGAGAAAGGCCACTTCTGGCATTGACATTCTGCTGCATCCAGTCCCTGCCACAGACCTCCTCCTCAATGTGAGGCTGAAGGAGGAGGGGAGGAATAAACTCTGCTTTCCAAAAGGGCTGGAGCTGCCAAAGAGGCCCATGGAAAGCCAATTGTGCAATGAGGGAAAACAGGGAGGGAGGATCCCTGCTCATAGACACAGTGACACGCCTGTCGAAAATAAGTGGGAGAAGGGCTAAGAGGCATTTTGGTGCGTTTATACAGATGTCGAGTGAGTGCTGGTTTAAAGCAAAGTTGTTGACAAGGACACTGATTTGGGGTTGATTTTGAATGCTGAAGCATTGCACTCAAGTCTTCCCTTCATATGCATAACATCCATAAATGCTGCTGATTTCAAATCCCAGCTCACACCGAGGTTTTATGAGCACTTCTCATTTGTAGATCTCGGAGCGCTTTACAAAGACAGAGCTATAAATAAGATGGATGGGAAAGTGAGGAGTTGAGAGGGGCTTTTAAAGTGCGATAGATTGTTTCTTTAAGGGTTTCTGTGGATAAGAACTAGATAAGAACTGTCATTTTACTGAATATAAAATATTTTGCAGTGGCACACAGTGTCAAATTACTTGTGCATAGATATTTATGTTATTAAGGCAAAGTTTTGTCATGTTGTGTCCAAATTGTCTCTAGCTAAGCTTTTGGAAAGTACAAAAAGAAAAGCACTTAATGTTAGATTTTAACATAGTGTATGGATGTTTTAGGCACTTTTAAATTGAACAGATCAAAGCCTTTTATTCCTAAATGCCAGAAATCCAGTGATATTTGTGCAACTATATAATTTGACCTGTCTGTTTTACATGTTCCCAAAGGTTTATTATAGGCAGCTTTCAAATTAAGTGGGCTGGAACATTTGATGCTCTCTTCCCTGTTTTCAAAGCCTGTGCAGAGCCCATACTGTGTGAGTGACACTGCTGTTAAAGGAGTAGCATTCTGGTTTTCTCACAAGGTACACAGAGAGGGAAAGGAGGGCACCCTGGTCCTGATTCCTGTTCTATGCACCAAGGCAGCCATTTAATTTCCATCTTCTTCATCTTTCTCATCTACGGAGCTGGGTAAAATAGTTCCTTATTCTCCAAAGTGGCACAAAGCTTAATTAACCTTGAGAAAAGGAACAGGTAAATTGCAAACAACAGGGAGAGAGCGGGGAAAACCCCGGCACTTTAAGCATCTCTGTGTTCGTACTCACCTGTGTGGGACCATTTTATCACTGATGTTTCACTGCACCACAAACTTGGCAATTTTCGGAAAGCCTTAAACACTTTCAGTGCATTTGAAATAACATTATTATATAACCAGGAGGCAGCTGCAGACTGATGGCTCAGCAATATTTTATGCAGCAATCCTTTCACCCAAGGGTGACCTTGTAACTGAATGATCAAAGCCATATTCTACTCACAATTGCACCTGTGCTGCCACTATTTACATTGCAATAGCACCTGAAGGCCCCATTGTATAAGGCACAGCAAACCTGTCGCTGTTTGGAAGAGACTGAAGTGGGAGAGGAAGCAGTAACAGAAGCAAAATGTTTGTCTCAAGGTCATATATCAGAAAAGTAGCTCTGTCAGGAGAAAAAATCAGGTCTCTCAAGTACTGTGCCCCATGAACAAGAGCTTTTAGGGATAAAAAGACATATTTCCTTCTGGGAATATAAATATAAATTGCTGAAAGATCACAGTGTCTGCAGCTGGATTTTTTCTTTGTTTATTCTTCTTGCTGGCTGTGGAAGTGCTTGTTTGGTAATTTTGGGGTTTGGGTTTTTTTTCTTAGACACTTTAATATTTAGGCAAATATTAAATTGCAATTTAATTGTCAATGCCCTTATGAGAAACATAATATTATCTGAAGTACATTATGATTTTTGTAATAACAGATCCAAAAGATCAACACTTTTATTTCAGATTTTTTTTTTTGTTGGACAAGTTAATTGTTCCTGAAGTGATGCTGCTTTTGTAGTGCTGTTTTGTAGGGCATGAAACAATGAATCTTGAAGTCACAGCACCCCACTTTCTACCCAGTGTGTGTTTCTCTGTCACTATCAACTCTGCTTTGGTTTGATCTAACCAGATGGTATCTCACAAGATGCTAGACATGAATATTTCATATGGTTTAGAAGCTGTTTTTCCTCACTCTTCAGTGGTAAAATGTGTTGATTTAAGACTTTTCACAACTTGAGATACTTTCTGGCCTGGTGCCACATCTCAGGCCAAAGACAGCTGAGCATTGTTGTCATTTCACAATGTGGGAAGCAGAGGATGTTTTGGACTGCTAGAAAAATGGAGCTGAAATTTTCCATTAAAAGGGGGAAAAAAAAAAGCAAAAAAAAAGCATTGTTCAGACAGTAGTCTTCCAGTCAAGCTGTACTTAGTTACATTTTTTTGGACATAAGTGGAAAGTAAGAGGCATTAGATCAATGCAATTTTTGATCTGTTGAATCAGCAGCCAAGTTAATTTCAAATCTCTGAGCCAGCAAACACTTTGTTTTCATTTAAAGTTGGTTTTATTCCACTTTAGGCCATTTCTAACACTGCTTTCTTATTTACAGTACCAAAGTCTTTAGCCACTGTATCCTGTAATATAGCTCGATTAACAGTCACCTGCCTTTCCCTCAGACTTTGCTTTTGCTCCTCTTTGGAGACATGAGTGATTCCTTTTGATTTGGGTCTGTGTTGGTTTTAGTGGATAATCAATACCAAGTTGCAAGTGCTGCACTGAAGCTCTGGAGCTTGCAAAAGCAGATTTTTGGTTTCTTCATCCACACATGAAAATTTTTATTTTAGTTTCTCAGCAATGATTCCAGCTCCAGATTAAGACATACACAGCTTGATTCAGTTGCCCACACATAAAACTTCTGTGCTATAAAACTTCAGTGCCATTTAAGATGTCCTAGACAACTACAGCTCCTGCTTCAGAAGATCACAAGTCCACTGTAGATCCTGTGTCATGTCTGACAGTCCCATAAATACATTTTAGATACCCGGGAGCATCTCCAGTGACTCTTGGCACTTGCATTTTGATTGGTTAAATGTAACTGTCTGTGTGCGGGAATCTCTATCTGAGCTGGGTGTCTGTATTCCCACCAGAGTCAACAGGGACCCAGTCAGCAGAGCCTAGAGAGCATCTGGCTGACCAGACCTTAAGTGTCCACTCTGGGGTGTAGAATCATCATGCTTTAATGCTGGACATTCAGCTGACACGTTTTCCTGAGCAGGGTGTGTTTTGCCCTTTTGTGTGTGCGCTGGCACCCAATTTAAACGGTCTCTGCACACCAGACAGTCACACGTGGCAGGAGCCAAGTAGCGAGGGACTGAGGATTCAGGACTTTTTTTCAGCTAGAAGGCCAGGACCTAAAAAAGGCAGGCAAATTCACAAGCCAAAAATCCTCCTTAACCCCAGCTGTGGTGCTTCTCTGTCCCCCAACACAAGCCTTGCAGTGTCCTGGAGTCATGGATGGTCCATTCATAGAAATGAGCAGTTGTAGTCTCTCAAGCCACACTTTATGTCAATGTACCTCTGCTCTGGTTTCATTTATGTTCTACATCATATGATACTTCTGTTAGGCACTCACTCCCCATGGAATCTGCTGCATGTAGATTCCCATGTATTTTCAGTTGGGAGNAGCCTGTAAGAATCATTACATTAACATAAAAACTACTCTTTGGACCCCTCCTGCCAAGCTAGTAGGGTCTGCTCTGACCCTTGGACTCTTGGTAAGGAGAGGGGCATTGTTTAATCAACCTTCAACTGGCCATACTATTGTTTTCCAGTTGTTCAGTAACTGAGGCTTGGCATCTTAGACATTGAAACTTGCTTTCAATTCTATTTCACTTATAGGTTTCATATTCTCAGAATCTAAGCAGTCATATTTATAAGGCTTTCCTGTTTCATCTTCCCCAACAGGGAGTAAGAAATGTCAACCCCTCATCAGGAAGATGTGGGAGATAAGCAGTGGCAACGGTGGAAGAAAAGCTGGGAATTGACATCAGAGATCCAGGATCCAGGATGATGCAGAAGATCAAGCAGATGTAGCACAGGGCAGAAGAAATAAGGAGAAAGAATCAGATGGATTTGAGGTCATGAAGATAAAGAAGAGGGAATAGCATGCTGCTTTAGAGGCAGTGTCAGACAATCCTGGAAAAAAGAGAAGATAAAGCACAGAAGAAGGCGTTGGTCCTTTGGCTGGACTACAGTATCTCCCCAGGACACCAGCAGAACAACATGTTGAGATTAATAAGAAATCTGTGAAAGCAAAGGAAAACATTTAGGCTGCGTTTACCAAAGCAATTTAAAGAGCAGTGTAATTCTGCCCTGATGGTAGAACAGCATGGGGGGTCACAGCATCTCTGCCCTCGGACACACCAGTCCTGCAGGGCCAGAGGCAGAACAGCTCCTGAGTGATTATGTCCCACTTTCTGTTATTACAAACAGCCTCATGAGCTTGTTCAAACTGTCAAGTTTTGTCACAAAAGTAGTTTGGATGTCCCCCCTTCTCAACCCTCTGCATCTATTAGACATCCCTGTTTCATTGGTTACAAACCTGCACTAATTTTTTTTCTGAGACAATTTATACCACCTGTTTCTGCCCCAGAATTGGCTTTTCACTTAAATAGTTTTCCCCAGTGTTTCTCTCCTTGCTGTATTTATAGAAAGCAGTCATGTTCTCTTGCAGCCACTCTTCTGCCAGACTAAACAAGACTTCTTATGAAACAAGACCTTATAAATAGGCCCTCCATTCCCATGGTCCTTCAAAAAGCCCTTCCTTTTCCCTAGTCCACACTGAATTTGTATTTTCTGGACTCGGTCAGTCAGATGTGGGCACAGTTTTTCAGAGAGGCTGAAGGGACAGCAGTGTTTGCTTGTGACCACAGCTGTACTCCACAGGTTTCCACGTCCTGCTTTCAGCCTCACCAGACATTCCACACCTACAAGATCCATAGCATCTCAGTCATGGTCCCTACAGGCTATTTCTGCCCCTCCCAATGGAGTACTTGAGGGAACATGAGTTTCTAGACTCAGCTCTTTCCCTCAACAGAGGCAGGACCCTGCAGATCCTCTGGCTGGTGGTAACTTACCTCCAGGGAGGCTGTGATTCTCCCTTCTCTGCATTCCCAGTAGTGTGGAAACCCTTTGCACACGATGAGTTGGATCCATACCTGCATGTGAGATGGCAGCTCTCATCTTTAGCTTAGTTTTGGATCCTCTGCCTGTGTTCAAGCTCAAATGCTTGTGATACATGGGGGAGAGGTTCTGCCACACAGCACTTCTGCAGCTCTGAGAGGGATCCCTGTTCCATCAGCACTCCAGCAATTGCAGGAACACAACAATACTTGCCCAGCTTTTCCTGCAAGGAGCATTGCCTGCTATGCTTCCCTTGAAAAGACAGCACAATACATATTTTTTTCCTAAAAATCAGAGCAAAGCAAAATAAATGTTGAAAATAAAGGAAGTGTTACTCACCAAGGTCATCTATCTTTATGATCTCATCAACTTTCTTTATACCACCTTTATCTTTATTGCAGTTTTTCCTCATGAGTACTTAACCTTCAAACTTCTTATTCCAAACATGGGAGTTCTTTTGCAATGACTGCAAATATTCTTCCTGGGTTATATTACTTTCCTTATTTTTCAGATCTAGCCTGCCACATCTTTGTTTTACAGACGTTATAATCACAGTCACTGAAGTGCTGGTCAGAAGAGACTTCTGGAGGCCTCTGGTCCATCCACTCATTCAAGGCAAGGGTAGAACCAGAACTTGGTGGGCTAAGTTGTGGCTTTGACCCATGGAACCATGAAAATCCCCAAGAACAGCAAATCCATGGCCTCTCTGTGAAACCTGTGCCTGGCCTTCATCATCCTCTGAATGAAAAAGATTTGTCCTTTTGTCCAACCTGAATTTTCCATGCTGCCTTTTGTGGCCATTGCTCTTCCTTATCCTGTCTGCCAGGGCTGAGAGTGTTTGTCTGCACTGTCCTTACAGCTCCCATCTTGGTGTAGCTGTAGACAGCTCTCAGATGGTCCCAGCCTTCTCCATGCCAGAGAAAACAGGCTGCAGGTGATGCATTGGGTGAGAATGGGCATCTTGGTCATGGAATCATAGAATATCTCAAGTTGAAAAGGACCCATAAGGATCTTGGAGTCTGATTCCCTGCTCCTTTCAGGACATCCTGCCACAGAACTTCATGAGTAACGTCATCATCTGGATGCCCCTGCTTGACCAAGGGGCTCAGATGTGCCCTTTGGTGGGGCCACTGGAGCCAACTGGGATCAGCTATGTCCAGCATGGAGAGCCCTGGCCTCTCCACCCTGCAGCCCCAGGGCCTGCCCCTGGCCATGGCCAAATCCTGCCAAAGCACCAGGCTGACCAGTCCAGCTGCCCTTGGAGTTGCTCCTTGGCTCATCACTGAGGCCTCTGGGGCAAGATGTGCCCTTGAGAAGTTTTCATGGACTCTCATAAGTGGAGGGCATATGGAGGGAAACTTCCTTACAAAAACTTTAAAACTGAAGTCTCTCACCCAGAACATCCAATTTTCTGTATTTTAGAAATTGATTGTTCTAATTTGTCCTCTAATAAAAGCAAACTCTTCATCATCAACTCTCATTTTGTGGTCTGGTGTGCTCACTCTGAGGACCATCCACAAGTGGGTCAGCACTACAGCTTTGGCTCTGCTCTGGTGTCGTCACAGGGTGTCAAACCTGTCATCACATCTCACCCTTGTCACACCTTGGCTGTCCTACCAGAAGGACTTTGCTGGAGATCATTATAGTCTCTGCTCACTTCTGAGTCCCCTCAACAATACAGGGTAATCTGTCTCACTGAAAACTGTGGAAAAAAAGTTCTTCCTTGCTTCAGACTGTAATTAGATTATCTTTAGTTATTACTCCACTCTCTCTGCTGAATAGATATGCTTTTACCCTCTTCTCTTTTTAATTATACAGCTAGAAATCTTTTACTGTGATATATCTTTTGTCTTGCTGTGTTAACTATTCTCTCTAATGTTTCCCTAGATCAGAACAACATCTGTGTACACCACGGAGGCCACGGATCCCATCAGGTTTTGATGAATGCACCTCTACCAACCTTCAGCATTCCTCGCAGAACGCCATGCACCACTATTACCTAAAAATTAATTGGAAACATTACTGGAAACCTTGCTTAATGTAGCTCCAGAGACTGGCTGGGAATTAATGACTATGGATAGTTCTACCCCATCCAAATTTTTTTTCTGAAAAACCTCAAGTCCTAAGGACAAACTGGATGGAGAGCAGGAGGAGTGATTCAGCCCCAGCAACTGAGCTGCAGTCCTGAAGGCTGATGTATGATACTCTCTTTTACCGTGTCAGACACGCACTGATGGGGATATTTTAAATAGACAAAAGTTTTTGGTATCAGCCATTTTGCCAAAGTCCCTGTCTTTTGTAGGAAGTGGATCATATTCCTTCATTTACCTACTTGGTTAATTATTTCAGATATCTGAAGATATTCTGAAAATTTGGTGGTTTTTTTCTACAGTGATCAGTGAGACAAAATTTCAAAAATAAACAAAATTGGAAAAATCAACACAATAAGCAACAGTGGGGCCATTGTCTTGCTCTGGGCTGACTGGCATAGCTCGTTACAGCTATATTTTTTAATTTCTACCATTCAAAACAGGATGGGCTCATGCAGGCTGTACCAGCTCTTGCATGGTGTGCAGGAATTCTTTGGGAAGACCCTAACTGGCTGAAATAACAACATCTTTACTCACAGTATAAGACAGGAAGAATTCAGTCCCAGTGCCCAGGAACTTTGCCTGCATTTTTCCATCTGTTTGTGTGGGTGTAACCTGCATGACAGCTCTGGTAACTTATATTAAAATAAATGATGTATTTAAAAAACAGGGGAAGGGAGGATTCACAACTGTAAATCAAAGATTGCAGTTCTGGTACTTGTAAAGATACTGAAATGAATTATTTGCTCCATCCCTATGAGAAGCTGCCAACATGGAGTTGTTAAGAACAAAGCATATCCCATGATTCCAGTGTAGTTCTTTATCCCAGCGGGTAAAGACAAAGCAGTTTGCCTAGGCCATAATAAAAATCTTGCCACAGCCTTGTGGAAATGTCCTCTCTCACAGGCAAAGAGAACTGGTGTAGGTGTGCACTGCTTAACCCAGGTGACACCCCACAGCAGCAGATATTAGATCCACAAGGCCGTTTTCTAGGGTGAGACATGAGGAACTGAATGAAGGAAGGCAGAACTAAAATGTCTGACAAGGAGGAAGATCCTCCTCCAGAGGAAATCGCTGTAAGGCGGAGACTGCAACTGCCTGAAAAAGCCATGCTTAAGAAGAAATTGTAAATTACTCACATTACACCACCAGCAAGGTCATTTGGGGCTGACAGGTCTGCCCCAGCTCCCGAATGGTTGGATGTTCTTGTTGGCAAGTTTCCTGGTGATATAGAGCTTACTTGGATACAATTTCCGTAAGATAATGTTCTGGGAAAAGATGCAAGTGTTTGGAAGAGTGTTAGAATTCAAGTAATCATGATAACTTTGAGAAATAGCCTAGAACTGATAAAGCAAAATTCAATAAAAGCAAGTGCAAAATGTTTTTCCTTTGAAAGAAAAACAAAATCAATAAAAATCCAAAATGGTCAATATTAGTCTATGCCCCAGTATATTAAAAAGAAGAATACATGGCTGTATTAGACCAGAGGCTGAATATAAGGCAGCAGATAAGATGCTGTTGAGCCATTCTTGTGTATGCCATGTGTAAGAGATAAAGGCCATTATTCCACTCTATTTAGCATGGCAAGACCTTTCCTGGGGTGTGTGTCCCGTTTTGGGCACACGTACTTCAGGAGGTGGGGTGTGTGTGTGCACAAAGACATCAGTGTGCACAGGGGAGAGCTCAGCAAGAGCCACAGCCGAGCTCAGAGATTTGGACAGCGTGACCCATCGAAAAAGGGTGACCAAAGAGGAGTTGTTGGTTTAATAAGAACAGCATAGACTGTTGGTGTGGAAACAGGTTTCCAACAGGGAGCAGTGCTGCAAAGGGGGTAATTAATCATTGTTCATTCCCAAGACCAGGACTAAAGAGGCATTTGTTGCACACTAAGAGCAACCTTGCTTCGACATTAGGAAACAATTAGCAATTAGGAGGGTGGGGATGTGTTACTGGGAAGGGTGTGAAAACCCAGGATGGGGGCAGCAGGCAACTTTGGAGGATATAGGTACGTTTCACTCACCTTTGTATGAGGATATGGTGTGGTTTGAGTTCCCCTCTTACACTGTGGTTCCTGAGAAAGGAGCCTGCCCATTTCCCTGCTTTCTTTTACCTCCAGAGCAGGGCAGGAGACATTTCCAGCAGCAAAAAACAGGAGGTGGCTCTGCTTTTTCTGTTGTTGTTCTCTGTTCCTATCCCTTAGGATAGTCCTAAACTTTCCATTGGATTTACATTGGTAATGTTTTTAAAGCAAGAATTGAAGAATTGCTACTTTTTTTTTTCACTTAGTACTATTAGAAATTACTTTATTTTTCTTTTTTTTTTTTTGAGTAAATATTCAGTCATTCCCATGAGTTGGGATGAATTGTGACTTCATTGTTGAGGTTGCACTATGTTGCCCTTTACTATCGCACACCAGCATCACAATAATGACATTACCTTCCTTGCTGGTGTAACACTACATCTTTGTCTTCCAAAGTCTTTCTGCTTTTCCTTATCACCATATTCACTCTCTGGAAGCTGGCCAGATCCACGTCCTCTGGCTAAGGGGATCAGAAAGGGTGAGAGAACAGAAAAACAGTGTTCTCTCTGTAGTCCTACGCTCTCAGGTAGGAGCTGCCAGGTCAGCACAGTTTCTCTGAGGAAGGCTCACAATCACAAAGCAACTTGCCAAGGCAGAGATGGTGCTGGAGAAGCAGGACAAGGCCGGAAGGACACGTGCATCTCACACCATTTTTCCATCCTAAAGAAAAGTCAGTAAGAAGTGAATCCACAGCCTCTCTCCCTAATTCTAGACCTCCTCTGGTAGATACATTGTATTTTCAGGGTTTGCGTATTTCTGTGTTGTATTTCTGAATACCTTTCATCAATGAGTGTGAAGAACACATGAGAATCATAGAAAAGTTTGGGTTGGGAGGGACCTTAAAGATCACATAGTTCCAAGCCCCCCACCATGGGCAGGGACACATTCCACTATCCCAGGTTGTTCAAAGCCTCATCCTGCCTGTCCTTGAACACTTCCAGAGGTGGGGAATCCACAGCTTCTCTGGGCAACCTCTTTCAGCACCTCACTATCCTCACAGGAAACAATTTCCTTCTGATATCTAATCTAAATCTCTCCTCTTTTAGTTTAAAGCCATCCCCCACCTCATCCTGTCACTACCTGCCCATATAAGATGTCCCATAACAAGAGAGCAATCATAACAATATACAAAAGGAAGGGCAGCAGTTTCTTCCCTCAGAACATTATTTCTTAAGATCTCTCAGCTCCTCCACCCTCCTACTTTGATTAGCTGTTCTCCCCCACACCTGAAACTGCATTAATTTGCTGGCACACGTTGGGCATGGTGAGTGTTGAAACTATGATTTTAAAGCCAAGAAAAATCCTACCAACTCATGCCCAGGAAGTCAGGTGTTGTCAAAACAAACATTGCTATTTTCTGAACTGCCTCAATTTGCACCTTCCTATGCTTGTTTCCTCCTTGCCGTGCAGGAGAGTAAACCTGACACTGTGTTGAGCAGGCACACTGCCTTCCCAACGTGAGCTTTGTTTAACCCTGAAAAGAAGGGAATGTGACCTTTTCTAGTCATTTGTGGCATCTTGCAGTTGGCTTTAAGCTTTGCGTCAATTGTCCCAATCCCAATTTGTTCAATCGCAGCGTGCTGTGCACTCTGGGTGTGTGTGCCAGTGCTGCTCCAGGAGTGCTGAGACAGACACAAACAGGCACACATGCACCACACTGGCAGATTTCAGAGATATTTTCATTTTGCCAAGGAATGAAAGTCAGTCAATATCAGCTCAACCAGTACAAAACTCTTGCTCATTGCAAGGCACCCAAGATTTGTCTCATCCAACAACCTCATGGCAATTATTTCACCTGTGTTTTCCTTCCCCCATGGATGCGGACCCAGCTGTATTGTATTGCATTCTTTTGCAGCCAAGCTGCTTTGTGCACTTTATCTTATTAACGACCGGAGCTCATCAGGAGCAGAGGGAGGAGGAATTTGCACTCCTTGAGGCAAATATCCAAAACATCTATGAGATATCTTAAGCTTTGTGCACTTCAGAAGCTAAAGGGGAGCCCTTGTGCATATTCCAAATTGGGAAATTTTCAACTCTAATGATTTTTTGAAATTATTTTTAAAAGTCAGCATATCTGTGTCTTAGCAAAAAAAGCTCATAAACATTCTGGGAATGCCTGCAAAGGATCAGGCAGTACAGAAAGGGGTACTGAAGCTTGGAGGAACCAGGGATGCTCATGCCAGGAATGCTCATAGAAGCAATATCCTGGAGGATTCAGAAGCTGGTGCCAATGAGTTTGACCACCTGGCACACGGGTTTGGATGAGCTGCCCAGTTGCTGACAGGTGGTTTTCTTCCTGAGCATTAGCTCTGTCAGCACAAACCCATTAATCAGTTTTAAATAAATGTCACTGTAAATACAGAACCTGGCCTGACTCCGACAAAGTGCTAAGTACCTCCATCCCTTTTTCCATGAAGCTGGAGTTGCAGTGGCCCATCCTTTCAAGAATTTGCTGTTATTCTGTAAAGAAGTAGAAAGAAACTGTAAAAGGTTGTAAAAAGCCCATGCATTCCCTAAAGAATATCTGACTTCATGAAAGAAAAGCTATAGTTTCTCTTCTCTTTTTTATCAGTGTTATAAAATTGATATTTAAATAGTATTTTCTCCCTCACAATTCAGGGGAAATATCAAAAGTAAAATGGTGCATATAAAAGAACTTCCATTTTCTTGTAACCTCTGCATCTCTGAAAAATCCCCAAACAAACTAACTGGATGAAAAACACCAACTAAGTAAGCCAGGGCTGGTGACTCATTGAATTAAAAATAAAAAAAAAAATCAGATAGACCAAGAAATTTCTTGTTATTTTCAGTGCTGCTCTATATGTCATTTTTGTGGAGCACTATGTTCTGGTGATGCCCTGCTGATGTGGTAACAGGAATGATCTATAAGTATTGCCATTATAAACCTCATTTTTATAACCTGGATGTGCACATTTGCTGTTACTTGGTATCTGTTATAAAAAAATTCAATTTTCTTTTTAATGACTTGATAATTTTTCAAGTAGAAAAATATGAAAGGTTCCAAAAAGCAAAAAAAGAGAGGCAGTTTTAAAAAAGAGAGAAGTATTAACAAATGATAGGTTTATTAATTATTTTTAGTAGTAATAGCTGTAAGTTGTATTTGTATTGCAGTGATGCCTGTGTACTCTGCAGGATTAGGTGCTGTACAAACACTTAATTTTTTTTAATGGATTGAATGGTGGCAGAAAGCATTGGACTGAAAGCCTTGTGACTTCTTTTTTTTTTTTTTTTTTTTTTTT
>VZTX01015546.1:222124-282290 GCA_013400915.1 Pardalotus punctatus | reverse complement strand
TTTTTTTTTTTTTTTGTCTTTGATAGTTCCCTAGTATCTGTCTGAGATTTGGCTTTTATTGTGATAGACGCTGTGCATGTACTCAATTATCTCCGTGGTGAGAAGCACTTTAATGCATGCTCACTTTTAAGAGGGAGCTGAAACACTCTCCATGGAAAAGAGCATATCTGTGGAGCAGGGAGCAAGCCTCATCACCTAGAGCACATAAAGCACATATTTCTTGCAGAGCCACACTGTAGAGGTGCAGCAGAGGTATCTCAGCAGCCTCTGAATGTGCTGCTCTGTTTGCCTGGCGTTGCAGACCTGGGCTGTTGGTTCAGATGCTGGAATTAGCACAACCATGTTGGTGCAAAGCTCTTTCCACGCTAATCCATAGGTATTCCATGGAACCACCTTGCTTAATTGGACCTCCAGACTGGTGAGACCACAGAGCTGCCAGGTCCCAAATCAGTGAGGCCCTGAATAGGTTTTTCTTTGTCTCACATAGGAAGGATGTACTCCTCTCTGTCTGCACCTACCCGAGAGGAGGTTGTGGAGAGGTGGAGAGTCGGTCTCTTCTCCCAGGTGACAAGTGACAGGACTAGAGGAAGTGGCCAGGGTGGTGTGAGGACTTAAAGAATGCAGTTACATGTCTCAAAATAGTGTCCCCATGAGATAAAGCACCGCAATAGGAATTCGAGGTAAGCACAGACAGCACAGAAGGAAGGAGCTAATTCCAAGACTAACAGAGGTAGAGGTTTGGTTAGCATCAAGACAAATATTCCCACCATGGCAAACTGTGGGAAGGGAAGCATGTGCTTATGGCACATGCCATCTCAAGTTATGGGAATGGCCTCTGGGACCTCTACCACCAAAGACCAGGGTGAAGAAGGACCAGTGGGACACTGCAGAAATCCACATGGAGGTGATATCTTTTGCTTAACCTCTCTGTCTCTCACTCTTTCTCTTGCCCTCCCCTTCCTATTGTTTCTGTCTCTCTATCTTAAATCTACTGTTAAAAAAAATCTGTACTATTGACTAGACATACGGTCTCATTTGCACATTAATTCAGGCAGACACATCTCTTACAATTGAATCATAACAGGTGGTTTAGATTAGATATTAGGAAAAATTTCTTCACTGAAAGGATGGTTCAGACACTGAAGAAGGCTGCAGAGGGAAATGGTGGAATTACCATCCCTGGAGGTGTTTGAAAGGCATGTGGATGTGGCACTTGGGGATGTGATTTAGCCATCAGCACAGTGGTGCTGGGTTAAGGGATGGACTCAATCTTAGAGGTCTTTTCCAACCTTAATGATTCTGTGAATTCTTTCATAGTGTGGCTGGGTTGGACTGCTACACCTGTGCAAAGCCTTCATGGACTTTACCATCTCTGTACCACCTAATGAAGGAGCAGGTGCCCTACTAATCGCCCAAAAAAGACAGAAGGAAAAGGTAAAGAGCACTTTGCTCTCCATTTTGGGGAGAACATCATTTGGGTATTGGTACCCCACTAAGTGACATGCCCAGGATCACAGTGGGTTATGGAGCGCAGACGCAGCTGGATCCTAGCATCATACACACAGCCATGTTTCTGACACAGTTAGTAGCTGATCCCAGACTCCTTCGTTTGTAATCCAGTGTCTTGCACAGTATTTAATTTGCCCAGAAGCCCCCTTGGACAGGTGGCTTAATGCAGTGTAATTGCTTTTTCCTGCCCTGAACTAGGCTTGTCAGCAGAGTCAGCCTAGGTTGTGGTTGAAGATAAAAGCAAACAAAGGAATTGAGGAACTTCTAATTTTAGTAATATACAGTTTATCCCCTTCTCACTCTCTAGTCTTGAGCACCATGCTCTCAGATTTGCTTTAGTTTTTAACTTCAGTTTTCTTAGATTAACCATTATGTTCCAGACCACATTTAATCAGACACGTACTAACTCTTTGGTTGGGTGCAGCATGCCCAGACAAAGCATATTGCACTCCTTTTTCATGGCAAGTCATGCACGCTGCTTATGAAGATTCACATTTAAGCCTCTCTGTCTTATGATGCATTGTGCTGCCTCCAAAGACTAAGTGAGCAGTAACTTTCATTTAAAAAAAATCATAAATATATTTTACTGCTTGGACTTAGTGCAAATGCACAACTGACTCATTGGCTCGATAGATGTAATTGCTCTCAAGGAGCCTTTATGGTCTATTGTTTCAATTATAAGTGAATTACATAGTCCCCAAGTACTTACTCACTCTGCTTTCAAGGAGAGTGAAAAGACCAAGTCAAAGCAGGAAATTAGACAAAAAGGACATAATTTTGTTGAAACTTTTCACCTTCTGAGTGAGGAAGGCAAACACATCAAGCACAGTCCAAGCCATTCCTGAATGACGTATTTTATCTGTCTGAAACTATTACAAGCCCTAAATTGTATAAATTCAGATGCTCAGAGAGGAAGGCAAAAATCGAAGGTAATATACGCATGGAAAAGACAAAGTTCATGAGGGATGAGACAAGAAGTAGAATGAAACAGTCTTGCTTCTAGTGATAAGTGATGGGGTAAAGGGAAAAGGAACAAAAAAGGATTAGAATTAGGTCTCTGAAAAGCTGAACTGTACTTTGAAGGGCATCCTGCCCTTTTTTCTGAGTAGAAAACACTTCTGGGATCTGCAACGTCCAGTATCACATGCTCACCATTGGAAATCACGACATTCTTCAAGAAACTATGGAAAATGCTACTATCAGGCAGGAGAACCACAGAACTGATAACACTTTGTAAAATAAGACCTTCAGGTAACAGTCCTTGCAAAACAAAGGGCAACTTTGTTATGGCAACATTTAGTGACAGCTTAGAATGAATTTGTCATAAATAAGGGAATGGAAATAGCCTGCAGTAAGAAAGCAATGCACGAGCAATAAGCAAAGATATTCTGCATATTTCCTCTATGAAGGCTCTGAGAGGGGACGGCATTATAGCAGTTCCACAATATTTCTACGCATAAAAAGCATTGGTGTTTTATCCTATATTTCATCAAGAACATTTATAAACTGGAATGTGAATGCTTAGGTGAATCCCTTAGGATTTTGGATGAAAAGGTTTTCACATGTTTCATTTTCTAGGAGTGTCTTGTACAAGACTGTCTGAGAAACATTACATTCAGCAGGGATTGAGAAGATAATGCCAGTGTTCAAATATGGCAGAGCTGTGTGTGCTGCCAACATCCCACAGCCACAAAGCAGAAAAAAATATCAGGGTGATTCGTGGTGCTGATGAAAGGATGCCCATAACTTCTGGAAAGAGGAAGGAAATGTTTGTTTTCTTGTCATTTGGTTGTTATCTGTGTCTGGGTGCTTGAGATGTGGATATGATTCTTGAGGGAGTTACTGGGGGGGTTTCCTTTGCCAAGAAGAAGGATTGAGAATACTCATGGGAAAACATGACAGGGAAGCAAGTGAAGAAAACACTAGGTCCAGAGATGGATTCAAGACTGTACAGAGAACTCTGAGTTTGCAGACTCCTGCTGAACAGGAGAGTCAGGAGTGCAGAGCTGCTCCGGAGGACCAACTACACAAGCTTAAAATTCAGTCAGACACACCTAAGCAGGAAAACATGGATAGACAAACAGGCTTGGTGCCTGACATGTTGGAAAGAAGGAATTGAATGGCAGGGAAACACACTGTGCCTTGCCAAAAAAGAAGAAAGATTATCATCTTTAATCAGACACTGAGAGAAGGAAGGAAGGAAGCAAGGAAGGAAGGAAGGAAGGAAGGAAGGAAGGAAGGAAGGAAGGAAGGAAGGAAAGAAGAGCTGTTGATCCAGGAGCCATAAAAAATCATAATTTCTCACAGCTGGTCAACAGAATGCAAGGCTTGCTGGGAAGCATCTCGATGGAAGTGGACACCACAGTGGTGGACTTTCTCCTGTTTTTGAGGTCCCTTCTCTGTCACCCAGAGAACATGCAGGTAAGAGATCCTGCAGCAACACGTACTGCATTGGGTCTGAGAGAAAACAAGTGAAAGAGGAGTGTATCCTTTTGGAAGGATGCTCTGCTAAGCCATACTGGGTCTGGGGAAGTTTTTGGCAGTATGGTAGGGTCACTGCAGCCTCCTGAAGTTTGATGAATTCAATCAGCAAGGCCTACCTGCCAAATTTAGTCATCTTTGGCACTTGTTGTAACTGGGCGGGACTATGGGAACCACACTATTCATTTCTCCAGCTGCTGGGTCACTGCCTGGGGCTTTCTCAGGCATAATGGCCAGACTCTCTGTGCTAGGCTCTCTGCTAGCACCATACCACAACCTAGCGGTGATACTTCCAGAGTTACGATGCCGTGTAGACTTCGGGCTAGGTCTGTGAAAACAATGTTGCTTGCAGTCATCAGCACCTAGAGCCCAGAGTGGTGCTGAGCTTGGCCTTTGCCTGTTTCTGTCTCTCCATGAATCCTTAAAACTCCAGGGACTTTGTTAGTGCAGTGCACCTTTGTTTTTGGTGGTCAAAATGCTAGTATATCACATTTATTTATCTCTGGGGCTGTACAGAAGTTTAAAAGCACTAAATACAGCTCAGAGTTTGAGTCTCTTTTTTATAGCTGTATTAGTAATTATTATTTAATCCCATTCTTTGTTACCCAAGGGACTAGTAATAATGGAAACTTGATTTGATATATTTAAACCACACATACTGCTAAATTCAGATGCAGAGACTTGTGGTGTGCAGGACTTGACTATGTCAGCTACACCTTGTTTAACAGACTGACTCAGTATGCAAGGTCTTATCTGTAGCATCTTCAGGTAGCGTTAATTTAGGGAATTATCTAGGACTGGTGGATTGTTTCCTCTAGTCAATAGAGAGAAATCTGTGTTGCTGGGAACCCATATATATAGTTGCTATACTACCAACACAGGCTCTTTGACCTGACTCTGCTGCAAGTGGCATCCCTCAAAGACTTTGTTCATTGTTTTTCATTTTTCACTTCTGTGTCAGGCTTTTTTAATCTTTTTTGAGCACTACATGATCTATTCAAAAGTTTTCACTGACCATAGGAGTTCCCATGCCCTCCCTCCCAGCTGGTATACCCATACTCCAGATCTGGCTTCTATGCAGGTTTTGTGACAAGCTGTGATGCCTGTGAAGGGATGGGGTCATTGCTTCATCCCAGGAGGAAGAACAATGCTTCCTAAATTAAGGTATTTCTGTTTAATTAAGAGAGACATACTAAGGCACAGCACTTTCCATTTTATTTCCTGGTGACTTGCACAGATATTTATCTTCCCCATGTGTTAACATGCATGAGCTCCATTCTCAGGGGTTCAACAGCCGTGTTTGGACCCTTCACTCACAGCCCAGCCAGGCAATGACTTTGAGGAATTAGAGAATCCTTCCATAGCCCGTGTCTCAGGGCATCCTTAAACACACCCCATCTTCCTAATGGGGTGAGAAATGGGCTCACTCTGTCCTCCCAGCCCACCAACCTTCCTGCCCTGAGCAGCTGAAAGGTCCCTCCCCAGCTCTGACGCAACCCTAACCCCAGCCCAAACCCACAACATCGCACTCCTTTCCTCTAGCCCAAGACTAATTTGGGGGTGGTAGTGGTAGTGGTGTATTTTTTGTCAGACATCGACTATTTCCTACAATAAATAGGTGCACATAAGCCGGTTTCAATAGATTTCAGGTGACTGCTTGGATATATGCAAATTGTATGTGAAAGTAAAAGCAGATCCAAGTATGTAAGGGAATAATGAGACAAAGAATAATTCTTTGCCATGATAGAATGATAATAGCATAATTTAGAGCATGGATTAATCTAAATTAAATTGTTATTCTACATATAGTTTTGAGTAACAGTCTTAAAGAATTCTACATAAAATGACATGAGTGTGACAATGTGCTTTGTAGCCTGCATTGCTGAAAGCAGTTTTTCGGAATGATTTTGGATAACGAAAAGGGATTTGAATAAAGAATTCACTTCTGTCTGACCCAGGAATAATTTCCCGTTTTCACATTTCTCAGACTTTTTGATAAAATAGATTAAATTGCCCAGGTCTCTAAGTGGTAGTTTATTCTTTGATAAGCCACTGGGCTGTGCTATTACTCTACATTAAGGTTTCATCGCTCATAGACCAGCTTTTAACACGCTGTTCAGAAGAATGACTACTGCTTGTGGCAGATTTAAATTGTTCAGTAACTGAAGAATCTGGTCAATAATTAATGCCACAATAGCAAATAATGAGCTGAATTTTAGCTCAGTCACAATTTTTGCTTTTTTTTGTGTACCTGTAAATGTGTACAATAAACCAATTACTCTTGGATCACAATAGTTTCCAGGCACATTAAAAGTATCTAGTGATGCAGATTAGTTGTAATTGAATGCTGCAGTCCAGCTACCAGCTTCTTTGCAACCAAATGCTCTGTTCTATATTGAGCTCTGACGAACTTAATCCAAAATAAGGAGAGAAAAAAAAAAGAAAAAAAAAAGAAAAAAAGAAGGAAGGCTTAGCTTCAGTCCAGATTTTTGTCTATCTTTGCATAATGCTGTTGATCTCAATCAGCCATCATCCAGGTTCATCTCTGTATTGCATAGCTTGATTTTTAAAGGTGTTGCTCCAGAAAAGTAAGCAGCAGTCAATACACTAAAATATTAATAATCTTATAGCCAGAGCAAAGATATCAAGCAGGTGTAAGTATCCCACTCCTCTTTGGCAGCCTGCTTGGTCCTTTTGATGTTCAAGGTTGCACAGTGTATTGCTTTCTTTAGGGTTTTGGTTTTTTTTGTTTGGTTTTTGGGTTTTTTTTTAAATTTTGGCGATCAAGCTGCAGCTCAAGGTGATGAAGGTTCCCTGTGTGTACTCACTGGGCTGTAATCTTTGTCAACCACTCAGCCCTAGATTCTCTTCCAGGATAAAATCCTGGAAATTCTGTCTGTGATTTACATAAAAACATATTTTTATAAATATTTATAATATTTATAATAATATATTTTAAATATATATGAAATCTTCTTGTTAGACCCATGTAATACACCAAATCTGCTTGACTGTGGCAGCACTAAATCAGGAAACAAACATCACATTCCTGAAATACAGCTTTGAGGACCAGAATGCCCGTGCTATTTTTATGTGTGTTTTATATTGTGGCAAGGCTGCTGTTCATGGACTGAGATCCCATCATGCACAAACTGTAAAACACAAAACCAAACATCAATGGCCAAAACCCGCCAATATCTAAGTAGCTTGCCCAGGCAATTTGTGTTGTGGTTAGTACATCTTCTGTAGGGTCTTCAGGTCAAGGAATTCGAGGAATGACCCATCCTAGGTAGTATTGCTACCTATTCCCTCCATGACATTCAAATAATGTTTGAAAACTTGTTTTTTGCACTGATCAAGCTGCAGAGGTTATGCAGCCACTTGAGGTTCCAAGACAGTTCAATCTAATATCTCTTGGGAACATTACATTTGCTGCAATATCTTGCAAATGGCTTTAATTTTAATGCACATCTTGATCTATAATTAGTTAACAAGTCTCTCTTGAGCCAGCTGTGAAAATGGTTACTAATTTTTAGCAGCGTATTTATAGAACTGGTCACTAAGATATATGTAGTCCCTCATCCTTTTACTGCTGTCCTGGAGCATGTAATTATTTCACTGGATCTAGGGACATAGCTGAAAATAACTCTCTAAATACATTATTAATAACACAGTCACCATTAAAATAAATTTTAAAAATCACTCATTTACTTTTTTTCCATTAGGAACTTTTATTCAGTTTCTATTACACAAGCTTTTAAGAGCAGAATGTGATATTTGGAGCTTTCTTTATAGTTGTTTCCATATTTGGGTTCTCCAGAAATATTACATTCAGGCTGCAAACATACTTTTCAGAGGCAAACAAATGGCTGCTCTCACTACGCTTTTGACTTTTCCCTGATTCCCTTGATTTCCCTGATTTTCCCCAATATTGCTAAAGATTATTACATAGGCCTGATTTTGATCCTTGGTGCCAAATGTGGCCTGATAAAATAATGATTTAATGTCTTTTAGACACACGTTTTGACACATCTCTGTAGTTTTAGAAGAGAGAGGTTGCCTCTAGGAGCAGGTGAGGTGGGCAGAGTGGAGTGTCTTTCTCCCGGGGATGGAAGCATCCTGGTGCAAGGCAGTTTGTGAAACATCCCTCCCTGCAGGGCCAGCTCCCTGCCCTCTGAAGGAGGCTTTAGCATCCTTCACTCACAAACATTTGCCTTCACACTCTTAACAGGATTTTTGGAGGGTCAGCCACACTCGCCAGGGATGTTGTCCCGAGGGACGTGGCTCTTGGAAGTACATCACCCTGAGCTGCCGACAGGAAAGCAGCTTATTATCAAACTGCCTCCCTCTTCCAGAAGAGTAAAAAGCCTGATTTCTTGCTTCTAATCCTTTTTTCACCCTTTCCTGAAAATAAATTAGATATTTCAGTTGCCACAGGGTCTTCCATCAAGGACTGATCCTGCCACCAAAAGGACACTAGCTACTTCTAGCCTTTTTTTTCCCTTCCTGTCTGTGCCAGGATGCACACCCAGATGTGGTCTTGTCCTCCAGAAGGCACTTGCTCCCTCTATGGTACCATGTGGCAACATCCCAAATATCTCAGGCAAATGAGATTCCAGGTGATATACTAATTTCCTAGAAATTAATATCCTGGTCAATAGTATAGCTGGAGGTGATGAAATAAATTTATCTCGGGTGCTGATTTCATGGATGACCTGAAAGATGTTGCAGTGAGAGAAGAAAAGAGTTTCCAGGCACTTTTTTATGCAGCACAGTCAGAGGTGTGCTACTTAGCCTGCAACTTTTATCCCTGGTGAGTGCTTTCCAATGCCCTTGCCCAAGTGGAAACTTCTCACCTATCCACCTCCTCATAAAACACTAATTCTAACTTGGAAAGAAGCTTGAGTAACTCTCATAAACAGAGCCCGTGACGGTGTATTTTGTGAGGAATACACAGTGTGATTCAGACAAAGCTGGGAAAACAGGGGGTTTGCAGGAGGACCAAGTACAGGCATAGATGTTGGATGCTTGAAAGAGGACGTCACTGTCAGAGATTCTCCGCTTTAGAGTGCAGTTATCATCTGGAAAGTGTAAAAGTGACATCCTGGTATGCCACATTTATTCCTCCTCCACAATTTCTATTCCAAATTCACTCAGTCTTCAAGTCAATACCATGTTTTTTGCTCTGACTGCCAGCACAGCTAGCTCAGCCTGTTACCTGAGAATCAAGCTGTGCTCTTTCTGCTTATTAAAACATTGCCAACTGCAAAGCTTCTGGAATCAGACATTAGCTGGCGATGCAGTGGGAGAGGCAGGACATCTGAGCACAACATGGTTTGCACATCCCAGCTACAGGAATGAGAGAGGGAGAGAAAACACATTTGGTCTTTAAACTCGGCACACGTGCCTCAGAAGGCCCTCAGAAAACACCTATTTAGAGCACCCAGGTGCCATTTTTATGAAATTACTTGTCTGACTGCCACTACATTTCATGATGGAGCAGCTAAACAGGGAGCCAAATAGCCCCTTACTCAAGTGCCAGCTGTGCCAGATTTCCAAAGGATTCATTATAGAGAAAAAAGATGAAAAAAAACATGCAGCCAGGATTTATTTACTATTGATTTGTCATCTCTAAACTGCCACACCTCCTGCAGCATGTAAACCTGGCCAAGGTGTGCTCACTCCTTTTCACAGATGGTTTAGTTGCTGAGAGATTTAAACGTATCTTAACAAAGGGATGAAGACTTCTGTGTAAAAGGAGGAAGTGAGAAATGAAAAGTGAACAAAAACCTTAAATAGTTCAGAACTTGTGCTGGATTCAGAAGAACATCACAAAGTCCACATGCTTATTTGGAGCTCAGCTGACATCCATGAAGTCCCAGGGTCTGCAAAGCAGGCAGGAGCTCTCAGGAGGGCTCTCCAGCACCAGTGCTGCTCATCCCATCTGGAAACACTGCAGGCGTCACTGCTTTGCACCCTATGTAACGACTTATCTCTGCAAGGACTGAGAGCAGAGAAGGTGCAAAATGCTGGAGGATTACAGCGTCAGCAGCTCCTTTCGCACACAGGCACAGAAATGGGTAATGAACTGTTGAGAGCTGCTCAGACTGGTTCTCATCCCAGAAGCTTTATGATGTCTAGAAAACACCTGCTTTCCTCAGGGGCAATATGGCTACTGAAGGCAGCAGATGAGCTGCCTGAGACAACTTTCTTGAGTTAAGTTCAAAATCCATTTGACTAGTGAGTCTTTTGGGATCTTAATTTCTCCTAGCCGAAGACTGCCCAGCTAAGAGGTCCACTGCCTGGAAAATTGTAGTCTGATGATCCAATAGCTGTAAATTACGACCTCCCTGGACAACCTGTGCCAGTTCTCAGTCTCATTAAAAAGTGTTTCCTGAAGTTCAGAGGGAACTTGATGCATTTTAGTTTGTGCCCAGTGCCTCTGGTCCTGTCAATTAAAGAGACTGTGTGTAGCAGCCTGCAGTGAACCAAGCAGAAGGGAACTAATTCCTGAATTTCATTCTACTGTCCAACTGAAGTGTGTAGCACAGGACAGTCTCTGGCAAAATTCTTTGGTTTGTTTCAGGGAAAGAAAGATGTGAGTCTTGCAGTTCATGCTGATCTGTGCCCAGCACCATCAGCCACTTGTGGATACATCGTTTGGCACTGGACATGTCCTTAATTTGAAAAGTGTGAAATGTTGCCTTCAGTCAACTTGACAAGCATTTTTCAAGAATTTAGTCTTCAAACCCACAAATCTTAGCAGCAAGTACCACACAATCCTTTACACTTGGGCAGTGATTAGGACCTGCTGCTTTTAATTATTTTTTTAAACATTTTCCAAGGTCCTGTTCTTTAAATAGCTGCTGCAACTACCTAATTCCCCACCACAATATTGCCAGAGGCTGTTTATCTATTTTAATTAATTTATTTATGTCTTTTTTTATTATTTAATTGTTTCTTCTTGGCTGAATGGTGGAAGATAATAGCCATGTCACAGTGATACAGCGCTAATTCCAGGCACCAGCCCCGGTGATGTGTCACAGCAGGCAGAATATTGGCAGTGGCCATCTCATAGGGTGTGTTGGTGATGTGGATGGCACAGTTTGGGTATGAAAAGAGCTGCTCCAGACCAGAGTGGCAGACGAAAGGCCGGGTGACCAAGGGCTGTGGGGGTGGTAGGGGTGGGGTGGCAGGGTGGCTCCTCCTCTGTTGCTTCTGTCTATTACAGCCAGACAGCTGCATAGGGCCAGACCATGGAATGCTCCTCTTCTCTTCCTTCTCCAACACCCAGCCACAGATGTGTCAGAGCTACAGGACAGAGAGCCCCAGCCTAAACCCTCTTTTGGTCTTACAGGGAGCTGGGGGCCCCCTCTGGCCATGGCAAACCCACACATCTTTTTTCTCCAGGTAGCCAGGGCTGGGCCACACAGGAGTTTCTGTCACCAGCTTTAATGCCCAAGTCACAGAAGGGAAGACACTGGTGATGGCCTTCATTGCAGTGACATGGTTGGGCTTGGACATTTCCTGTCCATCAGGGAGGTATGGGTTGGACAGCCTTGGCCTGAGGTTGGGAGAGCCCCAGTCATGGGGGCAGGGGCTGCTGGGGTTGGGGCTGCTCCATTCTTTGATGTTCCTGTCTTTGACAGCTAAATCCCTGGACAGGGACATGACTGGGGCATGGCACATGCCCAGCCTCTCCTTCCTTTACCACTCAGAGAGTATGAAACTTTCTACAAGGAACTTTCTACAAGAACATTGACCTAAAGATAAGGAAACACACTAATCCCTGGTCTGTACCCCATTATGGTCCTACAGGCTGCTGGAAGCTCTCTGTATCTGTGAACATAAGGAATTCCACACCACCCAGTGCCTTGGTATCCCATCATGGTCCTACAGGCAGCTGGAAGCTCTTCATAGCCATGGATGAAAGGATCTCCACACTACCCTATCACAATCCTACAGGTGGCTGGAAGGTCCCCATGGCCATGGAGAAAGGAGCTCTGCACCACCCACCACTTCTGTGTCAGACTTACCAAAAAATAAATATTGAGGTTGGTGAACTCGTTGGCCGGTTCTTCTGGTTTGTGCTGTCATTTTAGGGAAATATTTTGGGATCTTTCCTTTGCACAAGTGAACCTCAATATCTCAGGAAAAGAGCCCCCATTGACAGGCTTTTCCAGACAGACCAACTCTCTGACAGCAAGGACTCACTTTGTTGTAGCTCTTGGCACATGTCCCGTTTCAATTTTTGGAAACACTCTCCAAACTTTCACCCTTGTTCCAATTCTCCTTTCGGGTAGCATCTTTTGTTACCTCATAGCAAAACTACTTTTCCTCACATAATGCCAGAGTTCTTGCCCTGCCTTCCCAATAAATAAAAACCATGATACAAAAGGAAATGGCAAAAGAGCATCACAGAAGCCCCATTGCTCCATCTCCCCCAACTCATTCCCCTTCAGCTGCAGAAGGACAACAGAACATGTTGTTCTGCACTAGAAATGCTGGAAAAAAAGGCAGGCTGGTTTCCCTGTGATGAAAACAGCCACCTTGAAATCCCAAATAGCCAGTGGGGATGAGATATGCTTTTGAGGACACTCTGGCATCTCAGCATGGAGGCTTTGAGTACACTGTTTCATCCCAGGCACTCGGGGCATGCAGTACACTCCTGTTTGTACAAATGTCTCACTACTTTAATTTTCTCAAAAATTCATGAAAAATGGAGAGAAAAAGCAACACAGCAGCAAGGCCCTTTGGGAAGGCAGTCCCTTGGACTTGTACTGTGGGGTTAGACCCAGGTATGAGGTGGTTTGGTGCAGGAGGGCCATCTGTGAGCAGCTAGGCTGTGGCACTCAGCAGTTTTGGTCGGCTTTGGGCACGGCAGCCACCTGACTGTGCCAACATGCTTGTTTGTCCCATGGTCTGCTGCATTCCTGGCCAGAAAGCCCCTAGGCCCATCCTCTTCCTATAATCTTTGGGAAGTCTGCCTGGAGACAGAAGATGAGCAGGCTGTTTTGTTCTTGCACAAATGCAGACCAAAAATTACTTTCTTGCATGAACAAGCTCTGGAGTGGAACTGGAGCAACATATCCAGGGAACAGCTGATCCCTGCTACCAGCTTGCAGGGTTTCCAAAGGTAGCAGATTCCCACTTTCCACCACACTGGGCTGGACAGGGCATCTCAATGCACAAGAGGTCAAGAAGTATTTGTCTGCTAAATGAGTCAGGAAAGAAGAAAATGAATAGGGAAATAATTGCAGGGCCCAATAAGGCATTGAATAGGTCAGGAGCAAAGGATGCAGAAGCAAACAGAAGGACAAGGCTCGAGACATGGATATCCTGCTGTGGATCACAACAGAATCAGCCTTGTGGGGATGGCTGTGAGTGGTGTGTGGAAATTTAAGTACTGCCTGTGCTTCCTGGGCTCTTCACAGGATGGAATGCCACACAAGGAGGGCTATGAGCATCCAAGCAGCCCTGTCCAGGACCCAGCCTTTCTGCTGAAGTCTTAACAAAAAAGACTCAAACAAAAAACCAGACAGAATAACACAGCACAAAATGCTGACACCATGCTGACTGCTGTTATACTCCCTTGCCATGAGGTGATGGAGCATGATATTAACACCAAACGTGCATATCAGGGTCCTCTCGCCCCAAAGCCATGTCCCTGTGCATCCAACCCAAATCCAAGCACTGCCCCTGTGAAGCAGAATCACTGAAGCAGACCTTGCTGGGCTTGCTGAGTAAGGAGGGCCTAAAGAGTAAGGTCCTTCTTACTCTTCAAAAAATGATAAATTGTGCAAAGTTTGATGCTGTGGTTATGCTGGTGCTGAGGACCTTGGTGGATCCTTCCTAGCCCTGACACTGTTGGTGTTTGCAAAGGAGGACCAGTGAGACAGAAAGAGATGGAGAAGTGCATTTTCAGATTTCTATGGTGTGGCTCTGGTGCAGTTGAGGATCTGGCCTAACCCTTGCAATGAACAGTTACTTGAAAATCAGATTCTTTCCATTGTGGTCTTTTTTTTATCCCCTGTTTCAGGCACTCTATATATAAAGGTATCTGTCTTCCTATGAAAGAAAGTGAAAAGATTAATTTGTTAAATCAAACATTCATGACTCCCAGAGAAGGGAGAGGAAGTCACCTGAAGATCCTTTATAATGGATAAGTAGCTGAGGTTTCTCTGGAGAAAGGCATAACTGCAAATCTGTGACACAGAGGATTTTTGACAAGGAATGAGTCATCTCCTGTCCTCCTTGTCACACACCTGGAATTAAGATCATGGACAGGTGACAACCCTGTCACACAAAGGCTCATTTTCCATTGATTTTAGTGGCTGCTGTTATAAATCTTGGGGTCAGATTATCCAGAGAAAATCCCAAAGCATCCCTATAAGGGCTGTGATAAGGCATTGTGATAAGGTAGGTGATTAAATGACCTCACGTCCTTCTGGGGAAACCCAGGCAACTTTGCAAAGTCAAAATGACTTTGCTGATCAACACTGGCCCTACAGCAAGCTTTAGAGTGCTGTACAGGGGGATTTTCCATTTGGCTTAAACTGGAAAAGTAAACTAATTATGGGAATGAATGTTGCCGGCTGGGACAATATCCCCCGTTGGAATGCATGTGGCCAGTGAACTATTAAGTACAGCACATCCTTAGCATCCCAGGAGACGATACCTTATCTTGGGTGGCAGCTAATCATTGCTACCTCATCTCTGCCCGCTCTGGCCCTTTGAGTGGAGTTCCACCCACTCATAATCAGGCCATTCATGCTCAGTCATGCACGCAGCCTTCTCCAAACAGACACGGTGCTGCTAATCACCACCTCTGCTCTCGCTTCGGCTGCCATGTGGAAAATGATTCAATACTCAAATGGATCTCTCTCAGGCAGCACAAGGAGCCTGTCCTGTACTGCCTCTCATTTAAGGTGGCAGTTCCTTGCTCTGATCATCCAGCTGGGGCTGAGTGATCTTGTCACTGCGTGTGCTGCTTGCTGTGGCGTGGGCTGGCGGCTGTGCAGCTGCACAGGGCCAGTCTGAGAGCTGGAAAAATATGGTGCACAAAGGGTGCAGAGTTTTGTAGGCGTTGAAGTGTCTTGTGAAAGCAGGTTGTGCCTGTGGAAATAGTTTTCAAAGATTCGCCTTGAATTCTGATTTTCACAGGTGGCACTTTGGGATGGTCTGGCAGGCTGGCTCTTGGCTCAGAGCTGGTCCTGCAGAGCCAGCACTGAGGCCATGCAAAGTCACCTGGATGCCTCCACATCCCAGGTCTCTGAGCTTCAGCCCGCTGCATGGTATTCCCTGGAATGGTGCCTGAAACAGGCATGATATTGCCACGGCAGGTCTCTTCCAACAGCATTTTACCAATATTGTTTGTGCCTTCTGGCTTAGGAGGGAGGAACGGTGCAGATATTTTCACCAGAACGTTATATAAAACTTCCTTCTTCTTTCACATATTCAGGCACCTCTCTTCTTCCCTCTTCACAGCCCATAGCCAGCTGGAAAAATACAGTGCACAAAGGGTGCAGAGTTTTGTGGGCATTTAAGTGTCTTCTGAAAGCAGGTTGTGCCTGTAGAAATAGATGGTTTTCAAAGATTTGCCTTGAATTCTGATTTTCACAGGTGGCACTTTGGGATGGAAAAACACCCTGTTTTTATTCTGAGGGCTAGGAGGCATTTTTTTCTCGTCTTTTATTTTAGGCTGGAATAAAGTTTTTGTGCAGGACTGGCCATCCTGTCTCTGATGAGCAACTGTAACTCAGCACCAAGGATCTGCTTCTCAGTCCTTGGACCTTGGCAGTGTTACCTGCAATTCCCAAGTCTTGTTGGTGACCAAGATAGTAACATCCTGTAGGGGCTAGCAAAATATTTTGATTTTTTTCAAAATTTCTCTTAGGTGTTTCTATTTCAGTGGTCTTCATTTTCCTTGGGCATGTCTATACAGGGAAAATCAGGAAAGTTGATTTAAATTAACTAAAGGCAGGAGTTTAAAGTGAATTAAGTAAATTGCATTAAACCTTCCGTTTCACAAGTAAAGTGGCTTTAATATGACTTAGCCTTGGAAGAGAAGTAAACCAAATCAAATCAAAGCCCCTTTAATTCTGACAGTTCCCACAAAGGGCTTTAATTAATGCAGTTTAACTAATCCACTTAAAAATTCAGATCAACTTTTCTGAGCAGATTCGTGTAAACAAGCTCTTACAATTGCTCTGCCTGAAATGATTTAGCTTGGTTGGATAATTTTCCCTCAGAAAGTAAATCCACGCAAGACTGGCTCTGGTGGAAGTCCCACTATGGGGGCTCGCACTTGGGTAACTCTATCAACTGGAAAAGTTGGATGAATATAAATCCAGGATACCTTAAGTCTTTGTAATGCCTGCTAGGACCCGGCTACTGTGCCTCCATACCATTACCCACACACAGAAATGAGGCTGCCTCATCAGTTTGGGAAAGAGAAAATGATGGCACACAGCCCCACATCCCTTCCTTGGTTAGCACAGGGGTCAGCTGCATTGGTATCATTTTCATTGTGCTCCAACAGGTCCTTACACTGCAGTCAGGCAGGCTGCAACCCAGCTGGGATTTCTTTTTGGTGAATTGAGACCTACATTAGCACAAAACTCATTTCCTTTCATGGGCCTTAGAATGGTAGAAATTAGGGCATGTTGTGATTTTGTCTTTTTTTTTTTTCCCCTTTATTTTTACTGTTTTAAGAACACCTTTTATTTGGCCCGGTTCAGTTCTGGCTGGGTCACAGCAAGAGGTATGACATACAAACAACAAAAATCACAGATAGCATTGGCCAAGGGGAAAACAAAAATAAATAAAAAAGACTGTTTCAGCCAAAACAGACATTTAGTCAATTTGAAGTATATCTCATCAGTGTGAACATCAATCTGCCCCATTAAATATTGCATCCTTTAATTCCCTCCTTTAATTCCTTCTGCCTTTATGAACAATTCCCTTTGTAGCTGAAATGCCTGATGAAGGTAGTGCAGCCTCTTTTTCAGCAGGAATATGGATGTTTGACTTTCTCAATTAGCTGAAAGTCCTTCAGCAGGGGGTCCCCTGAGGCACATAGCATTCCTTGGCTGGTGACCCTCATTCCCTGCACTGCTTTACCCTGGCAGAAGCAGCAAAGCACAGACTTTCCACCAGGGTTTCTTCACTTTTCCCAAAACTTGCCAGTCTGACAGCTTGAAACATCATCTGCTTTTTTTTGGGGGGAATAATCTGGATATTCCAAAGTGCTGTTCTCACTGCACAGAGCCTCAGAGCAGTCTGTGCTGTGCTCTCCCTTCTCTCACAACTCTCCTGGATCGAGTTTGATGGTGCCTGCATGCTGGCAAGCTGCAATGCCTTGGTCTGGACCAGGGCAGACACCCTGACTGCAGTTAGCAGAGCTCTCACTTTTCATCATATTTATTAGGCTTCATCTTTGTGAAAGAGTTCCTCCAAAATAACTCAGGCAACTGCAATGATACAGCAGCACAGTACACAAAATATTCACTGTGAAAAAAGTGTCAGAATCACCTTCACTGGATCAAAAGTCATGTCAGAGAAGATATCAAAGCATGAAAATCTGCTTGCATAAAAAAGCCAAAAGCCTGAAGCCATCCCAAGCACCTTCAAACGATCCGGGAGTCACACACAGAGCTGCTGCGCAGTGCAGATGGATCAAGGGGTAACATGATTTCCAGGCAAACTCCTTCAGCTGCTGCCATCTTCTCCAGGAGTTGTTTTCAAACTGTGCGAACTTTAACTTTTTTTTGGGAAAAAGCCATTGCACAGTGTTGGAAATGCTACTTGATTCAAAGTCTTGGTGCCTGTCAGGTGTACGTTCCTCTATGGCAACAAATCAGGAGTCATCCATCTGATCCGAATCAGATAAAATCTATCAGGGAACTTTTCTCTGCACAGAGTCTGCAGGTGTGGGAGCAGCTGGCTCTGGGGATGGGCAATGGGGACAAAGGCCTCCAGCTCAATGTAGCTCAGGTGCCACCTGGGCAGGAGGAACCTGCAAGTCACTCAGTTTGATGGAGGCTCTCATTTATTCACAGAAACACCTGCCACACACCAAACCCTGAAAAAAAAAGATTTTTTTTTTCATTTTTCCCCCTAAAGAATTAGCTGTCTAACAGATAAGTTGCACTTCAGGCATCTTTAAAACAACTTTCCCATGGAACCAATTTGATTCACTCCATGTGACACAGCACTGAAGGCTGGTGAGTCCAGCAGCCAGAGCCTCTCTCACCCTTCCTCCTGGAGGCTCTTCCCTCATGGAATAGACCCACAGGTCTGTGGATTAAGTGGGAACCAGTTTGCTACACAGTGCTGCACTTAACAACCAGCTTGGGAAAAAAGCCAGTGAAACAGAATCCTGCTGTTTGCATTTTTGCGTTTGAATATTTGTGTTTTGCCATTTTTCTTCCTTGGATGTTAATTCAGGAGGATAATTTGTAGGAAAACCCAAGGGGTCCTGATCACACAGTCACTCCAGATGTTTTGTGCATAGAGCACAGTGCCTGTGCAGAAGTCTTCCAGCAGCTGGAGTGAAAACCATCTTCTGCTACTCCATAATAAGGAAAACGTCCTCTGTCTCCTCCTTGCACTATTTATCTGTTCCCAGTAGGACTGTGAAACAGCAGCCCTGTGCAAACACAAAGTCTGAGAGAGGGGAGACAACTAACTCATGCCACTTCTGAGGGAGACAGCTGTCACCAGTCCTGCCCATCTGTTATCCCCACTAAATCTTCTTCACCCACTAAGCCACTTGAATGTGTTTCACTCCAAGAAAACCCCAGTGTTTTCAGTTCTGGAGATTAAGAACAAAAAAGCTAAATCTAATATTTCTACAAACTTGATTCTTCAATGCTGTTGGAAGGCAGAAAAAGTATTCATCACTGATATCGCATGTGCTTAGTGTCGGTGCATCATCTCTCAGGGATGCAGGTGCCTCCATCTCTGTGCCATGCACAATTTCAGTCCTTTCCTACTGTCCTCTGCACCTCCACAAGCCTCGACAGCTGCTTCTCTCCCTGTTGCAAAGGACACAGATGAAGTAGTTTATGTACTTCTGAAATGGGGACTCAGCGTGTTTTTCACCGTTTATCTGGTGGCCTGAAGGGCTCTGTCTCTTTGCACTTGCTGTTGGTTTTCCTGCCTTACTGTGCCTTTGGTATCTCTTTGATACCTTTTGTATCTCTCCAAGTTTATCTGTCTTTGCTGAGAGCTCCATTCTTTGTTGTGTCAATTTATTTCCCTCTGTCTAAACCCTCATTATAATCTAATTTCCTTTTATTCCTTTAAATTGCCTATCTCTCTATACCACATTCTCAACATATTTTATCCTCAGTATTAGTCTACTGCTATTCCTGTTATACCTGAGACCCTCTGAAAATTTCATCAAATTTGTAAACTGGGGTTTTGCTTAGCTGTGCCATCATTTGCAATAGTTTTTTGTTTGTTTGTTTGTTTGTTTGTTTTTAAGAAACAAAGCTGATAGTCATAATGGTATATTTGCTAAATCTCATATAAAAGAATGTGGACTTTTGCACATGTTAATAATAAGAACAGTATGCCTGATAATCCCACTGCTGATATCCTATCTCCTATCCAGCATTGCTAGTCAATAGGCAAAGCCAAACTGCTGAGGAGAGTCACGCTGTTGGAAAGCCTAATTTTGGATTTCAGACCCTGAAGTCTAAATTCTATTTGGTATTATTTATGAGATCTTATTATGTGGCTTGCAAATATACAGATTATGGCCAGTCATTAATAAAACCAGACCTGCACTTAATCCAGGAGTAGTTGGCTGAATGCTTGTACCTGGATTTTGGGGCATTTAATATTTATTATTTTTCCATATGAATAAAGATTCTCTGACAGTCCAATCTCAGACTGAGAACAGCACAAAATAACTCTGTCATGAGTAGAGCAAATATAAGCAGTTCCCAAACAGCTTTGAATTTGGGATTACTCACTGAAAAATTTAATAAGTGTGAGTATGTTCAGAAATTTTTATGTCTGAACATATGTACTTTCACAAGTCATGCATGCACATTTAATTTATTATTGTCTTTTAAAAGAACTTAATAATAACATTTTCAGTGAATAATCCTCCTAAAAAAACCACTCCTTATGGATGTCCATGGAGAGAAAAAAATTAATTAATTGAGTAAAAATTTGGGAAGATGGGGGGAAGTCATGTTTGCACAATCAGAATTTCTACTGTCTGGTTCCAGGGCATAGGTATTGTGGGGAGAGATCTTGACACAATCTTTGTATTGATCTGATTAGGCAGTATATTTTTTGGGTCAACCTAAAATAAGCTGTTATCTTTTTTCTGCTTTTTTCAAAAGCTCTCATTTAGGTTTGAATGGGTGTTTTGTTCAACCTGAAACAGAACATTTTGCTTGGAGGCCTTTTTTTAAAAAAAAGAAAAAAAAGAAAAAAAGAAAAAAAGAAACCTAGAGCTGTAAAAGCAAGGAGGTAGAAACAGCCTAAACTTGAGGTTATCTGAGACAGCTGCCTTCAGATCTCTACTTGATCAGAGAAATTTAAAACTAGCTCCAAATGTGGATTACGGAGGTAATAATGTGAGTCAATTCACTTTGGTGAATGGCTTCCTCACTGGGTAAAATTTCTCCTCCTGCTGTCTCCCAATGGATATGGAAGTCAGGAGCCAAGATGCCAGAGAGCTGCACTCAAGAGGATCCTGCAGCCCAGGGTGAGGGAGTCCTCTGGGAGCGGGAAAATGGGGATGCAGAGCTCTCTTCTGGCTGAGGCTGGGAGGTCAGCCAGGGAGAGAGCAGAGCATCAGTGATCCCACTGCAATTTCCACTGATTTTTCATAGTTCATTGTGGGGAAAGTAAAAAAACTTGGGAAATCTGAAACAAAATATCACTGCTCCAGGTGAAACTAGCTCAGCTTTTGGCTTGCTCTGACTCACTGTATTCAACTCAAATTTCTAAATGCTTTTGCATCAAATTGGAGCTGTCTCTGAAAATGCACATCCACCATCAAACTTGTTTTTTCCACTCCTGATCCCTGTCCCTTCATTCTGTGGTTATATCTGGCTGTTTCCATGTTCTGTTCTTGCACTGTCCTACTGGTGTTTTTTTCAGCAACCTCAAAAGAAAGAGATAAAGATGGAGCCCTATGGAGACGCCCACTCTAATCCATGGCCAAGGCTGGGCTCCCTGTGTGTAGCCCGGCCAAATGGCTGAGTTACCATTTCCTTGTGAGCCTCAGTCAGACCCCATCCTCCCCTGCATGGTGGGATAATATGAACAAAAGGTTTGGCTGCTGCTCAAGCAAGTGGGAGAGGATATTTCCTTCCAATTCTCCAAGTCATGGGGCAGCTGGGGAGCTGGGAACTTGAGCCTTGTGCTCCAACACACGGGCACGGCAGGCACACTGGAACTCTACAGCCCAGCTCCTGGGGGTGGCAGCTGCTCCACAGCAGTACCCGCTGCTCTTCAGAGAAGAAGGTGGGACATCTATGCCAACCATCTGGAAGGGCAGTGCCTATTTCTTCTTCCCTCGGTTCCAGTCAAATATTGTCCCAATGTCCCTTGGCTTTAGTCAGTCTAAAGGGACTGATCCTCCTGGTGGGTGATTTGCCACTGCCCCTTCCCACATCTGTTTGAAGAATGATAAGAAGGGATCGCTCTGCATCTTGAGTCTCTGCAGACCAGTGGAGCAGGTGATAAATCCTGTGAGGACCTTTATTTTCCCCTCAGTTTCCTCAGATCTGGATAACTCTGAATAAGGAATGCAGCATTTACAAGCTGGCGGAGTTAAGCAGCATTCAGCTTAATTGGGGGGTTGATTAATCAGGGAAGAAATCAATGTGTCAGTCAGGTATGTGGTTCAAAGCATGGTGTGGGAGAAGGCAGCCAAAGACCTATCTGCAGACAGCAAGGCAAGTGTCCCTGTGCCTCTTTGGGCAGCCTGACGTGACCACAGCTAGGCAGATCTTCCCCCTGTGCTTGCACACACCTCTGAAGTGGCTTTTTACTGTTTGTCAGCATTCAGCTGACAGAGCTCCCTGCTCGGTCCCAAGTTGAGTTTTACTCTTTGTATTACAATATCACTTAAGCATCCTGCATTGGCTGAGCTGGGAGTCACCTGGGCCATAAGGATGATCCCAGAGTAAACTTAGTACAGTAAAGTGGAAAGGTTAGGCTGAGTTTATCTCTTTCTTTTGTGCATTAAGGAAATGAGGCTGTGGTATTTACTGTCTTCCAGCTGAGCAGTTATGACCTTGGAGGCATTTCAGGTTGACAGGAACAGGAAAATTCCATTACCTGCATAAGTCCAAACGGCAAGCAAAACCCCAAAAGCTTATTGACAAACATATAGATTTTTTTCATATTTATGGATGCCCAGGTCTCTTTTCCTAGTGACGGAGTGTGTCATAAGGCCTTAGGTAAGTTCTTTCTCTTTTCTGCACCTTACTTCCCCAAAAGGTGCAGATAATGATGGAATCTGTAAAATTATTAAGCAGCTACAGACAAATGGAAATATTAAGTATGGAAATCTCAGGTGTAAGCTTTTGGGGAGGCAGAGACTCAGCCTCTATGTAAAACATCAGTATGATGGGATCCTGAGGCAGGACTAAATACTGGAATATTTGAAATGAAGGTGCATCTTCCCAGCGTTCACATCTCCTTTTTCCTTTCAGGATTTTACTGTTTTTCTCAACATCATAAGTTCTCTTTTTTCCTCCTCAAGCTCTCAAGCCTTTTGATTTTCCTTAATGGTTTTGTGTGAGCTTTCAGCTTTCTGCCAATCTGTTGTTTTTAGCCTCAGAGGTCAGTTTTTAGTCCCTGGCACATGCTTAAATTTTTGAAGATTTAAAGCTTATGAGAGCAGCCCTGATGCCACTGGTAGAAATACTAAAGTTCCCAAGTAAAACATAAATTTAAGAGCCTTGTTGAATAGATTTAAATCTGGTATAATGCTACAGAAGTAGGACAAGTTGTCTGGATTTATACCAGGTGTTTGGAAGCAGAATCGGGACTTAGTCTTAATTTATTTCATTAGAAGCACCTCTAACACCTTAATAGATAGGTGCTCTGTTGTATAAATGTAGTTAATGGAGATTACTTGGAATTTCCTGTATACTGTATTTTTGGAGGTTTTCTGTCAGATATTGCAGTTGTAGTAGGAATTGCAGACAGCACCGTGTCCCCACGGTACATTACATGCAGCACTTCCCAGTGGCAGTAAATGTTCTGGCTTAATCAAAAAGATCACATTTCTTTCTATTACTACCCGCCCAGAGAAGCTAGAATAACTTTTGGCCAAGGAATACATTAGTTTAAATCTTAGATTTCAAAATGAAATTACATGAAGTCTTGCAGATATGATTCATATGTCCCCCATTACTTCCAATCTCTTCCTTTTTCTGCTTCTAACTTGAATTTGTGTGACAACTGCAGTGCTGTTGGTAGTGCTGTCTTGGGTTGGACGCGCGGCAGGGGCAGGCACGGCATCCAGGCATCCCTCTTCCCAACCCATCCCTCTTCCCGTCAGAGACCATTTAGCTCAGCCATTCCTGTGAATTGTCTGCTCAGCCAGAGACATTCTTGCACTTCCTGCAAATCATCGTTCACATCTCCCAGCTTTAGATTTAAATCACAGTGCTCTGCTCTTTGCGAGGCTCATGGAGAGATTTCTGTGGGCATTTCGGGCTCTCCCCAGCCCCATGGCTGCAGGAGGATGTTTTGTCTGTTTTGCCTCTCCCTGCTGTGATGTACGAGTGTCCCAGTTTGGAGAAGTGGGATAACACTGGTACCCACCCACTGCATGTGCCTGTCATGAAGATTTATGAAGTGATATTTTCAAGGAGTAGAGCATTATTTAAGCCAGGTGCTGTGATCTATTGAAAACAAATGGGATAAACATTGGGTACTAAAATATTTAAAGCTTAGTCTTTGGAATTGGGACATTTGTGGCCTTTTCCAGCTCTGCAAATGGTTTTCTGCCTGTCCCCGGACAAGACACATCCCTGTCCTTGCCACTCCTCTCTCCCCCGATTTTATATAATGCATCTATTTATGTGTGAACTCTTCTGGTGAGCAGTGCTCTGACAGCTGTTGGCAGAAAGGCAGGTAAAGCAGTACAGTTCTGGGTGCTCATGAGACCCTCAAGATCCTCTTTGGACAGAAGATTTTATCCCAGTCTGAATCTAGGGACAGAAAGTTGCTCTTCCACCAGCCACCTGCAGTTTTATTTCAACTTTAAATTTTCCTGTTATTATCTGTTCCCAATATTACATCCACTGAGTATCTTGGGTGCCAGAGGGGTTTAGGCTGTCACTGTGTCACGGCTCTAGGAAATATCTGACTAAAGGCAGTGGGAGCTGGATAAGTGCAATGGCCTGAGACAGAGAAGACGGCTGGGAATAGATAATTTATGCATCCCTTCTGCTTTTAGACTCTGATTTGATGATTAGAAAGCAAACACACATTCCTGTAGCTTTGTCAATAAGCCTTTCCACTTTTTAAGAGAAACCTGATGTTCACTTTTCTTGCTCTTTGATCACTTTTCTTGCTCTTTGATGCATTTCACCTTATTTCAGAGTTTATATATATATGTATATATGTATATATGTATATATGTATATATGTATATATGTATATATGTATATATGTATATATGTATATATGTATATATGTGTATCTGTATAACACAAGGTTCTTGCCCCTTTTGTACCATAGGAAAAATATTCACAGAACAAAATTGCTGCAAATGTACCCCAGAATATTTTATCCAACAGAGTAATGTACACAGATCCAGTCAAACTGGGCAGTAGCCCAAACCCCAGCTATAAGAGTTCACTGGTTGACTCTCCGGGTTATACAACTCCTGATTATAGATCTTGAGATCTGTCACATCTTTGGTGGAACCTCCTATTTGTCCATGGAAAATGTCCTTTTTCTGTTATCTACTCATGGAAGTATTTCCCTTGTCCTGAAAGTACATCTTAGTCTGGTGTGCACTTATTTGACTGTGATCCAGTGGAATACTCAGCACAGATATATTTTATAATCATATCCAATGTACTCCCATGTATTCTTTGAAGAACCACAACACAGAGTACACTTTGTCCCTGGATTCTTGGTACCAGTTTCTGACTCAACTGCAATGTGCATATTTCATGATGGAGGACCTTTTCTCTGCAGTACTTGATGTTCAGTGAGAGTTTAATCAAGAAACATGAGTAATTGGCATTAACATTCACTTCTGAGCAAGAGAACAGCTTTGATAGCATCTATACTCATTAGACATTTAGTTCCAAACACTGTTCATTACAGTCAGCGCTCTTTGTATTGGCTTCTACTTTGTAAATACAGGAGATTCTGCTCGGCACAGAAGCAAGCCTTGGACAAACACTCTGTCATTACACAGAAACAAGAAGTTCTGAGTGTCAGAAAGAAAAAAGTGGAACACTACAGTTACTTTAAGAAAATAGTTCTAAGTGGTGTGCAACACAAAAGAAAGACCTGCAATGACAGGACACAAGATATATTTACTGGCTGCCTAATTGAAATGAGTAGGATTGATTTAGCTCACATTCTGAAATGAATCCTGGAAAAGCTCGACTTGGGAGGCCAATGAAAGTGTTTGGGCTGCACTTATGGAACCAGAACCATGATATGCAGTGCAGGGGCATGAGCCAGGCCAGTGGTGAGACAGGAGGAAACCAAACAGGTCTCCATGCTTTGCACTTCTGTCAGCTTATGTAAGTCCTGAACAGCAAATGGATACTTATCCCCAAAATGGCTACACCAGCATGTCTGTACCACACCCACTGCCCTCCTACCACTGGAATTGGTACAGGTGAGAGACATTTAAGCACTTTACAGTCTCTGTTTACTTTTTAAATGGATCTTAACTACAGAAGTAGTAAATAAGCATTCATGAATAAACATTTCCTCTGTCCACTGTGGAAGTGAAGAATACAGAGTGTTATGGTAACAGTGCCAGGAGATGGAGCTTTGGTGTGAAATATTCTATACCATACACATCCATGCTGGGGGATGTGGTTTCAGCGGGAAAGACCAGGGGCTGGAAGTGGGAGGGGCACCATCCTACCTGGCTCTCTTTGGGGAGAAGGTATTGGGAGCAGCCAAGTTTAGTTTGCCCGTTGGTTGTCAAAACCAGCACAACAGAGTAATGCTGATTTGCTGATTTACAGGTGGCTTATAAAATAAAAATGTTGTGTTACTGCAGTATCTAAAATGGCCCTAAGGCAGAAGTTAGGAAATGTGTTCTGTGTCAATTCATCCCTACAGTCCCTGATTAAATTTGCACCCAAATCAAGTAGTACAAAGTCTCAAATTGTTTAATGAGTTGACTTGACAAATAGATTTTTTTTTTCAATTACCCTGAAAATGTGAGGCAGCAGGAGCCCTGAATTTCATACCTGTCAGTAGAAACAACCTGGGGATCTTATTCTACTGTTCTGTGATACTTAACACCTTTACAGCTTTAAAGCATTTCTGAGGAAATGTGCCACCTATTATTTCAAGAAATGCTAACTTAGTTCATGTTGAGTGAAGTACAAAAACATCAATTTCTGTATGCCACTGTTTGAGAATAATGTGCCCATGCAAGGGCTCTTGGATCCCAGTTGCCTGCTGTGGCCATCTGACCTGAATTTTTACTCATTGTTGCATCCTGCAGGGTGATCTGCAGTAGCCAAATCATTTCAAAGAGCTTTTGGCCCATGGCTTCCTGGGTGTGGTACAGCCAAGAACCAGAAAATATTAGCAACTACTGCTCATTTAAGGAACCTCTATTTGAGAACTGCCACCCTAGGTATTATCTAACACTAATATCATATAGGATTGGTCTGGTTAGGCTCTTCATCTGGCACATAGCAATGCAACCCATGAAATATGGCTTTGCTTGGTTTTGGCCAAAATATTCTCACCCTGAGCTAAACATAAAATTTGTCAGGATGAAGCATATAGTAGTTGGGTGCCCTGGGACAACAGTTTCCCAATCACCTTTCCCTAGATAGAATGTTCATGTTGTTACCAGCCTTACATTCTTCATGCTTGTATCCCAGGAAAAATGCTTAGGTAAAATCAATCCATCTTTCTCCTTGGCTGGGCTCAAGGCTGATCTGGGAGCCCGGCTGTGCATGAGCCCTTTCTCCTGCTACCTACAGGCAAACATGCTGCCAAATCTCACCTCTGGCCTTATTTTCTGCCGTCAGGTCATGCCATCTCATGCCACCTCAGGTGCCACGAGGCATTTGTGGGATAACACTTGCAATACAGACCCTCTTGATGACGTTTTCCTGTTGCCCAGGAATTGAAGGAATTGCAGCCCACTGGACAGACACTTACAGATGGTGGTGGCCACAATCTCCTTTCCTTTGAGATGTTCCAAACATCACTTTTCTTTTCAAAAAGTAGTAAGATCTTAGCACTGTCACTACTGTTGCTGTCACTTCCTAGTAGCAGCGACAGAACATGGGTTGTTCCAGCCACTGAACTTCCATTTCTCATCTCCTCTTTCCTTCCTTTTCTCTACTACTCCTGTGCTTTGTTTTCTGCTTTCTTAGAGATTCAGTGGGAAATTATGCTGGAGTAACAACTGCCCCTCGGAAGTACTCCAAGACTGTAGCTCTGGTTCTTGCAGAACATGGAGGGAGAAATCTGTCAAGGGGGTGGAAAGTGAGGGAGTCCAACCAAAAGCAGGAGGGTGATACAACCCTGACAGATCAGAAGAAAGAATGAACTCAAGGAAAGAGTGTGAAGGCAGAACAAGAGGGAAATTATAAGAGAAAAGAGCATAAATATGGGCAGGAAGAAGCAACACAAGGATTTCAAGACAGAATTAGAGATATGATGAAAAGAGTTAAGGACTGTCAGTAAATACATACATAGTCTGAATGGTAATGGATCAGGAGCTTTAGCTGAAGCACTGTGAATGTTAAGGAGAGGAGGAAAAGAGGCAGCAAAGAGTTTGCAGCAATCCAGTTAGCCAGAAGGGACCTTGACTCAGCTCTTCAGGCCTCAGAATCTCACTGGAACAAGGTGGGATGATCATGAGAACAGTCTTTCTTGGGGAATTCATGAGGTTTTCTGGATGGAAATAGCATAGAGAAACCTTTACACAGCAGATTTATGTCACCGTTGGCTTTGCTCCTAGCTGGAAATTCAAGGCAAAGTGAAAATAAGTATTTCTTTTCCTCCAGCAATCCTCAATCATTGAAATATTGAGTGAGTCTGTGAGTTTGGTTCAATCAATGCTGTTCTGGTCAAACTTGTCACTTATAGACAAAAATGCAACTATGCTGAGAGAAAACAAGACCAGAAAAAAAATAACACTATTGACAATGACCTTTGAGCAAAAGTGGATTTTGTTTCTGTTACACTCATACATCTTAAACCTCCTGGATCCAAGTGCACAGCAGCAGAGTTCATAGTAAGGAGTTTGAATAAATGACTTGATTTGTCAGAAGTTCAGAGCACTGACTTCCCATGAAAGCAGTGGAAACATCATGTACCAAGTTTCTTCCAAAACAAATTAATTAGTTGTGACATCTTTTCTGATCCCATGTTGTTGACATGTCTTCTGTGACATTGCGGACTTTTTGGCTTGGTTTCTTGGTAGAGAAACAGTCAGTGACCACAAATCTGGTGTGTTGCAAGTTCTTGTCATGGGATCTAGGAAAAAAATGGCCCAAAACCATGCATAATTTTCTTCTTTTTTGATGCTGAGGGGAATAAACTTAAGAAAAAAGAAATCCTCTGTTTATTCATGGAGCTTATTCTAAACAGAAAAAGCAGTGAAGGATATCTAGTGTAGCTGAAACTAATTAAAATGCAGTGTATCTTTCCAAGACCAAACAGTGGCTCATATTAAAAAGAGATAGTCTTAAACATTATGTGAAACCATACGGTCTGCTGATACTTTCCCTGAGTGTCATGGTAATACTGAACTCTGGGCATGTGACTGACAAAGTCAGCAAAGGTTTTATTTTTGTTTGTTTGTTTTTTTTTTTTTTAATGTTGAATAGCTCCATTTTGGCTAAAAGAACCAAATTTGAGAGATGAAGAAATACTGCTTAGCAGCACGATAACCTTGTGTGGCAGCAGACTCATGATAAATATGCTGTAGATCTAGAAGTTCAGTCTGATACACAGTCTGGACCAAAGGGTTCTCTCTCAGTGTGATGATCTATTGCATTGCCCAGCCAACTGGAGGGGCATTAAAATGAATTATACTAAGCTCCTGGTTTGGAAATTGTCTAGTCCATTATGTTTTAAGTACAGATTTCTTAAAGGGCAGGAGGAACCTTGGAGAGAGAGAATGAGTTGGAAACAAATTGTAACCATGACATTCTTCCCTCTTTCCTCTCCTCTTCTCTCCTCTCCTTGCCATTTTTGTCAATTAGGGCATTACTTCCTCTTTCCTGTCAAGAACTGGTAGGATTTGAAAAAGGCTTTTCAGTCATTTGTCTTGTTGTGATTTGCAGAAAGGGAATAAAAGAGTTCTTTATTCTTCCACGACTGCATGGCTATGCCTGTGCTTCATTTTTCCCAATACATATCCTTTGCTTGTTTTCTGATGAGGTTTCATAAAGTCAACATAAGCGATGCACCAGTGGGTTGCCTGGGCTGAATCCTTAGTATTTTACTACTCTTCCATGATGCCACAAACCATGATGTGCTATTGTTCAACCAAGCTCCGTGTTCACACATATCTGTTTATTCATAATAATCACATTTCTGCCTGTTCTTGTTCTTCCAGCTGACTCATGTGTAAGAAAGTCTCCAAGATGTTGAATTCATTCTCATGTTACTAGGCAAAGTAATTTTATTTTCTCTTCTTTCAATATATGCTAATTTTAAATATCCTGCTGATTATCTTGTATACTGTCAATTTTATGGCTGCCACAGCCTCTGTATTTCTGCTGTAACTAGAAAAGTTTTCGGCACCACCTTAAACATTCAAGGTGCATTCTCTGGTAATAGCTCATGCTTGCATGATTTCAGATAGGATGACTGCCAGAAAGACAGACTGATTATGACTTATCCAAGATATCCAGTAGGAAAATGCAATTTTGATCTGTTGCAGCCTATCTAACCCTGCAAACCCTGATCGTTCTGACACAGAGCACACATACAGGTCTGAGTGCCACTGTGTGAGTTCGGCAATTCACAGCATTGTGTGGTTGCCATCAGCCTCCTCATCTCCCCTTCACCTTCATTTGGGAGCTGAGCTCTTACAAGCACTAACTTGTATTTTACTCTCTCGCCTTCAGCAAAGTGGGCAATTGAATGTGATACCCAGATAGATCATGTGCTAGTCAAGGGTGAGTTGCCCTCAATCTTGGATGTGCAAAATTGCTTATTGAGTCTAAAGGTGGAGGAGTCTTGCATATGATTCATCTGAATTCATATGCAGTTGTCTTTGGATGTTCTAACCACATATCCAGGAAAGACGCTCAGGTCACCATGGATATGATTTTGCACAAAGTCCTTAAAACTGCATGCCTAATTTTGGATTGTGATGCCTTAGTCACCTGAAAGAAATTAGATTTTATATGACCATAGCTTGGTTGCTTATTTTGACAGATGCCAAAAATATTGGTACAAGTACCCTTTTCTAATGGCTCATATTTCAGTCTGCACTATTGGCTCTAGTTCTCACATGGTTTATATAAACTTTTCAGTGTGCAATCCCTGTGAAGAGATGATCAATTTGTGTAATTTAATAATTACAAATAAAACCATACTTCAGATTTTTACAGTGTAATGAGCAGCTGCTGATGGATCTACAAGCATAGAGTATCTGTCCATGCCTTCCCAAGGCTCTCTTGGACCTGCTCAGTGATGTTAAGCACTTAAACAGCAGGGATTTTTTGGGAACAGTCCAGCTTGCTCTGGTATTAGGAACCATTTAGCAAATGGTGATAACTAATTTAATTAGGATCAGATGCTGATGCCATTTGTGAAGATGAAGCCGTATGGACACAACCCACTGTTCTTTGGCTCTGAAGCATCCTTCTCTGATTTTTGGACTGCCAACACACTGACAGCAATGCACAATAAATGGTAGGAGTATTCAGATATTTGTCATTCAGCCAAGGTATTTTATCTACTCAGTTGTCAGATGCCATCAAGACCAGCAGTTTTATATTTCTTGAAAGAATTCATTCCTCAAATGACTGTCTCAAAGTAATCAATGTTCTGAAATTCTTGTCACTTACTGTGCAATTTACACGTTAGGTCTAATTTACACACTTTGAGTGCTCAGAAGATTGGTCTGCAGTGATAGTATATGTCTACTTCTTGTCAGTCAATAGAGGCGTTCTGACTAATTGCTGGTGCTTTTCTGCTGTTGTGGATTATGCCTACATGTTCTATGGAGCATGACTTCCATCTTCTGTCAGTTCAGAAAAAAATATCCTCACTTAATAAGTTGCTTTACAGGTCAAACCCTGTCTGTATTTCTTACATCCTACAATTTGCACAGTTTCCAGCTTTGCTGTGGAGCTTCCTAACATGAGATAACACAGATAGTAAAAGTTTTTATGGTTTTTAGAAGTCATTATACAAGTTCATGGGAGGTACTGTATTACTTTCTCTCCATCTAGCAATGGTTCTGATGGCAGAGGCCTGATACAGATTATGAGATTTATTTTTGTCAGTCCTGGATGAAGATATTTTGGATCAGGGGCTACATCCAAAGTGTGCATATGACCATGTTCCTATCACTTCTGCACATCATGGAGTGTGTTGAAGCACCAGTTGAATCAGTAGCTGTTGAGTTTACTGCCATTGACTCACATTTGACCACAATCAAAACTGACCATCTGGTGTGGTGACGTATAGAGAGAAGAACCAGAAATGCTGCTGATACCTTTAGATAGACTCCTGATGTCCCCTATTGGCAATGACAGTAGGAACAGGCCTAACAATAACCCTACTACTTTTCTCACATGATTTTTTCTCTGGTCAGGTTCATTCTTAGTGACCTGGCTGTTTATCCCCTTATGTTCTGCTTGTGCACTTAGCACCTGGCAGTTACATTTTTCACACAGCTGGATGATGATTTATTGTTTGACAGCTGAGGGGCCTTCAACATTTGCAGATATTATTGTCAGTGCTGGTCCTGATAAGAGGTCTTTTATAGATAACTGACACCTTGCACATCTAGGCGTATCTTTATCCATGATATTAGGTATTTAGCAGGATTTGTGGATTCATAGAATCCGACAGGGATAGCAATGTAAGCATTTCTGCTGGGATCCTGTTATATATGAATACCTATGAAGAATATTCCATTTTCTATTCTCTACATGGCTGCTTCAGGTAACTCCAGAGTGAGAAAAGGGGCAGAGTTCTAAATTTTGCCTTGTTGCTGCATCTCTGCTTTAAAACATTCTTGCTGGTATACTGTAAATTTGAAATCCCATGAAATCTGTCGTCTCTGTTTGCAGTGGAGGAAGAGCTAAGAGAATTTATGCATAAGATTGAAACAGATCTGACTCCCTGCAAATGGATTTTTGACCAAGAATTCTTATTTTATTGACCAACTGAGGGTATATCTATTGTGTTACTGAGTTAATGCCCTGTTATTTCAAATTTGTAAATGCCCCACTCTGGTCCTCCAAGGAGTTCTCCAGCACAGTGGTGAGACTGTTTCACAAGCTCTACTTCCGTGGCAATTTTTTCCAATGTTTTCCTCATCTAGGAGCAACAGAAGGAGAACAAAAATACCTTTAATCTGCTGGTTTCTCAAACATCCCCCCACAGTTCTGTGAACACAGAACAAAAGATCCTTCTAGAGGTGCAGGAGTTGTAACCATTCATAATTCATCTCAGGATAGTTGCTTTTTTGATTGTTGTGTACACACACACATGCGGACCAGCCATAGTCTCTAAGTCTTGGGCAGACACCCCTCATTATTTTGTTGTTGAGATCCTTTAGAAGAGAGGACAGGTTTCTGCAATGTCACTGCTGAAGGACCGATGGAAGCTGGTGTTATGTGGCTCTAGCTCTGAGATTTTGCTAGATGAGTTTTACTCTCTGAACAGGAACTCTCTCTCCACATTTAAATGTTTAGTTGAGAAAGGTTTACTATTATAAGACTGGAACACTGCAAGTATGATCAAGATCCAAGAAACAGAGCAGCTTGGATAACAGCCATCAATGAGCAGAAATCCATCTTTATTCACACATGTACATACTGTGAGAGCATAACATGGCTCAAAAGAATTGAGGAGAAACTGAGGCAATAAAGTTTTACATAAGAGTAGGAGTCTACAAAACATATTCCGTAAAATCCCATATCCCCGTTTCTAGAATCATTCTCCTTTTTCCAGTCAGAGTTTCCAGGCTCACTGATTTTCTGAACATGAGGTTTGTTAGAAAGCCCAATATTGTTGGTGCTTTGGCTTTGAGGTTTTTTGGGTTTTCTTGTTTCTTTTTTTTTTTTTTTTAATAAGTAACCTTCAAGTGTTTTTTAATAGTAAAACCAGTGCTTAGCCTCAGTTAGAGAGCAAAGCTCTCACTGTATGGCAAGTTGCTCGAATCTACAGGAAAATGAACTCGTGCTCTAAGCAGCAGGGGACAACAGGCATGTGTTAAAGGATGGGGAATGTTTGTTTGCAGGGCAGGAGCAAATGATGCAAAGATGGCCATGGGATGCTTTAATTTTTAAAATAAATCTGGGTTTAAGACTTTTCAGCACTACCCCAGTAAAGTGAAACAGAAAACTGCAGTGTTTAGCCCTGGAAGTTGAGAGATGTGCAAACCAAATCCCTAATGTCCACAGCAAGAAATGGCAATAAATTTCTAGCTACGAGTCTAGGATGCTGCTGTCAAAAGCACTGATGACATTTGATGCAGCAAATGAGACTGGAAGGAAAATTCAGAGTCAACATTTGCCCTGGGGCTTCTGACAAGTAGATGTAAACTGATGGTCATCAGGATCCTTTGCCAGTGGAAGAACATGTCTTAGGACATGTAGAAATTGAGTTATCATTGGCTAAATTGAATTGCAAGAAATGTGTGTGTGTGTGTGTGTGTGTGCACAGTCCTTTGAACTGAAAGAGCAGACACCCTGTAAGCAGAGAGGAATGAAAACCTGTGATGTGTTTCTGGGCAGGCAGCACCTGGCATTTGGGAACTGGGACCTATGGTTTTCCTTACATGCTGAAGAGCTTAGTGTTAAGAAGCAAAACACTATCTAGTGAACATGGAGAGACACGAATATTCAAGGAAATTTCTGAGTGCTGTGAATAGAAGCCCTAGGAAGGAGCTGCCTACACTTGCCCAAGTATATGTTCCTATTTCAAAACAGAGCTCCTGGAAGAGTTGTGAATTAGAATAACAGACAGCTGTGGCGCTTCTCTTACAGAGCAGCCACTCAAAGTTCTCCAGACTCCAAACTGTCCAAACAATTTAATTTCTAGTTCTAAAAAGCATATTTAATCTTTTTTGTTATAAAGCTTTCAAACTTTGTTTTGGAGCTTTGTTAAACTGGGATTTGTTGGTGATACAACATCAGGAAACTTGCAAAATCCTTTATTTTTCTGAGCAACTATTTAAGGGTAAAAGCCTGCAAAGGCAAGTATCATTATTTTTGTGTCACTGTCTGTACATGAACCAGAAATTTTAAATCAGATTTTGATCCTGTGTATATATATACGTGCAAATACTTATATATTTATAGAATTCAATTTTATATTTATATGATTTGAAGACCTCTTCCTCTACCTGATGAATGTTGTATTTACAAAAATAGATTTAGAACTGAAGGAAAAAATATTACCTCTATTTTTCTCTTTACTTAGAGGAATACAACTGATTTCAGTAGAAGTTGCCTCTGATTAAAGCTAGTGAGTATACCAGAAAAGCCTTTATATATTCAGAATATAGAATAGCAAGCTGAAATCACCCAAACAAGTTTACTGTTCAAGCTAGGATTTGAAAGTCCTGAAAATCCTATTTATGTAATTTTTATTTCCCTTTAACCCCTTGGCAATAGCTGGTAGGACTCCTGCCATAAGCACTAATGAATTTTGCATTGAATTCTGACTCTTGGCATTTAGGGCTTAATAAAATCTTCTTTTCCTTTATCTGGAAGATTCCTTTTCTGCTAATTGGTGTCAACATCAATCAAGATCAGAAGTGCAACAACACTAGTTTAAAGGCCTTTTGCTCATCTGCTTTATACCCCAAGTAATATGGAGCTGTAGTCAGCTTACACATAAAAGCAGCAGTAAATGTCTTTTCACTGTAAAATGCACAAAATTCTTGGAAACTTTGAAAAATGGTCCTGTTGCTGTAAATTAAAAGCTGCTTTCAGAGGTCTGTAAGTTACACAAGTGTCATTTTGAGTGAGTGGGGCTGGGCTAAATACTGTGTGTAGCCTTAGAAGAGCTTCTTCTACACCTCCAAAACTGTGGATGGCACCGCGGAGTTTTTCTTTAGAGGAAGCTCCTCTGGAAGATGAGGGTTGGGTCACAGCTCCATGAATTTTCATGCCTAATATCATAAGTATTTTTGGGGGAACTTTCATTGTTTATGCAAGTTAAACGCATCATTTAAACCTGTGGCCAGGGTAGGGTTGGTAGTGTGGTTGCTGATGGGCAGCACCTTGCGCCCGTGAAAGAGCAAGGCTCTGTGTAAGGCTGGAGATCTTGGGTCCGACTGAATTTGGGGTCTGGCCAGGTCAGAAGCAAGATCCAGGCAATCAGGGACTCCGAACTTGTCCCTGCAGAGGCTGTTTGGTGCTGCACAAAGCATTGTGTATGTTGGGGGGACAGTGGATCCCCAGACAGTCAGCTGCCCCATCCCTGCAGGAAGTGGTAGAAGGGTGCAGCAGCCCATCAAATTCAGTTGTAGGGTCACAATGACTGCTCCTCCTGTCTGTTGTGAGCACAAAGACCAAGCCCAGGACTGGAGGAGTGACTGGGAAAGGTGGTTTGTGAGGAATAGCCTTTAGTAATGACCAAAACTTGTGTGGGAACCCCAGCTTGGGGTTCCCCACCTCCATCACTCTTAACAGAAGTATGGAGTTGAGATGACATGTGGAGATCCCAATCCCTCCATTGGGCCAGGCCAGAAAGCTCCATTGATGAGTCTGGTTCGGTCCTCAGAAGGAAAAGGTATTGATTACTAAAACATAACTGAAGAAAAATATTTTTCTGCACACAGAATCAAAGACACACAGTAAAAAGTGCAGTTATTTTCCTCAAAGAAAGGGTAAATGACATGCAGGATATTTCCTGTCTTTCCTGTGGCTGAGCTGGGGAAAAGTACTTTCATTTACAGAAGAAGTATGAGACTGAGGCCAGAGCTGACAGAGGATCAGGGACAACAAACAGCAATTTCCAGTGCTCCCATGATACCTTGTGGCTCATGCTGCTGCCCAGTTCGTTGAGCTGGAGCATTAGGGTAGCTTCATCTTGTTACCTAGTGAAGCCTAAAATGAAAAGTGGGGAGCTTCATGGTACTTGCTTTGTTAGGTGGTACAGTGCCCATAAAGGAAGAACATGCGAGGAAAGAACAAATATGTACATAGAATCATAGGATTATTTAGGCTGGAAAACATCCTTAAGGTCATTGAGTCCAATTGTTAACCCAGCACTGCCAAATCCACCACTAAGCCATGTCCCCACATCTATACAATTTTTTAAATATCTCCAGGGATGGTGACTCCAGCACTTCGCTGAGTAGCCCATTCAAGTGCTTGACAAACTATGGTGAAGAAAAGCTTCTTAATATCCAATCTAAACCACTCATGGCACAATTTGAGGCCATTTCCTTCTGTCTTATCACTTGTTACTGGTAAAAAAAGAGGCTGATCCTGCCTGGATACACCCTCCTTTCAGGCAGTTGTAGAGAGTGATAAGATCTCCCCAGAGCATCCTTTTCTCCACTGTCCCTCATAAGTCTTGTGCTCCAGACCCTTCACCAGCTTTGTTGCCCTTCTCTGACCTGTTCCAGCACCTCAATGTCCTTCCTGAGCTGAGGGGACCAAAACTGGACACAGCACTTGAAGTGTGGCCTCCCCAGTGCCCAGCACAGACTGAAAATCACTGCCTTGGTCCTGCTGGCCACACTATTGCTGGCCATGATGCCATCTGGCTTCTTGGCCCTCTTTGCTCACATGGCCACACACCAGCTCACGTTCAGCCAGCACCCCCAGGGTCTTTCCTGCTGGACAACTTTCCAGCCACTCTGCCCCCAGCCCAGAGCACTGCAGGGCCTTTGCTGGAACACAAGTACAGTGTTTGGTCGTATTGAACTTCATGTGACTGGTCTGTGTCCATGGATCCAGCCTGTCCAGATCCCTCTGCAGCGCCCTCCTAGCCTCTAGCAGATTGACATTCCCACCCAGCTTGCTGTTGTCTGCAAATTTACAGAGAGTACACTCGCTCCCCTCGCCCAGGTCATCAATAAAGATATTGAACAGGACTGGGCCCAGTACTGATCCCTGGGGGACACCACCAATGACTGACTGGATGCAGCACCACCGCTCTCTGGGCCCAGGCATCCAGACAGCTCTTGACTCAGCTAAGAGTGTACCTGTCCAAGCTGTGGGTTTCTGACTTTTCCAGGAAAATGCCCTGGAATGCCATTTTGACACTACTTCATCACAGTGCAGTTCAAGGCTGCTCCTGGTCAATAGAGCAATGGCAAATCTCTTGGTGTCCCGCAGGCCATTGTGCATTTTGAGTAATAGCTGCCTGGGGAGCAGGTTAATGCCAGGCACAGGCTCTGCTTGCTGTAATTCACGTGAATAGCTATGAACAGAAAGGCTGAACGTTGCGATGACAACACATCAATAAGCAAAGCCACTTTCTCCACCTTTTGACATGAATTACCTGTCTTGGATACTGCACTATAATCAGCACTTGCATCACCAGGAGGAAAATAAAGGCCAGTATGACCTTCTAGAGCAACAGGACCTGTTTTCCTGGACTGATGAGAGAGTCATTAGTCTGAAAAGTTACTTGGACTGTCAGTAACCTGCTCACTGTGCGATGCAGTGCCTTGTCTGAGCCACACCTCTGTGTTTAATTTATCCCTTTTGCACAGGGTGAGTTCTTTGGGGACTGTTAGAGTAAATGTTTCTGTAGGCGTGATGGCTGGGCAGCCTGCAGCACTACAAGGACAGCACACAGAATCAAACATGAGCTTTTTGGGGTGGATCACTGGGGTACAGAGGGAGAGAACTGGGAGGAGTGGTTTTTCTGGGATTTCCAGCAACCCTTCTCACCAGCCTGGCTGTGTGTGCCCCCTGGTACCGGGGAAGAAAGCAGCTACAAAAGCAGTGGGACTGATTGTGCATTAGAGGGGCTCTCCTATCAACAACAAAACAGACTGTTCTGTCTCCATTCACCTTCTAGGCAGATCAGGGCAGTCCTTAATGCTGGTCTTAGCTATTTCCCTCTTCATTTCACACATATTTCAAACAAACAGGGATGACAAAAGCATGCTATTTATTGCAACACACAATGCTGGTAATTTTGCAGGATCTGAGGCCATCTGAATAGTATGCTGCTGACCTTAAATTGCTCATTCCCCTTTGCTGTTAAGTAACAGAATAAATCAATGGGTAATTCCTTTCTCTCACCATACCTCCTCTCCCTCTTCCATTTTTAAAGCCAGACATCAGTCCTTTTTATTCAGCCATGACAATGCAAGTAGTGCAAAGAAAATCTTAGTACCCAACCAATATGTTTAGTTTCTTTTGTAGTGTTAATTAGGTGTGCTTAGTGCCTTTCTGAGAGAAGCATGATGCTAACCTCAGAAATTCAGATAATTATCAAATATATTTGTTTATTAAAATAGGTTTGTTCCTTTTTTCTTAAGAGGACTTATCTTACAGGATTTAGCTTCTCCTCTAAAACCCAGACTAACCAGGGGACTGCTGGATGCTGGGGTATGTTGCAGGCCAATGATTGCAGAATTACCTGCTGCTATATCTAGTCTGAGCAATGTCTGCAGCTACAGCACAGCACAGATGCTTAAAGAGCTGCGAGAGACGTAAAACCATTTTAATCCTTTGTAGTTCTTACCTGAAGTTATTGAATAGCATGTTATTAGAACAAAATGGGGAAGGCTGGTTTTTTAATACACATAAAATGTAAGCAAGGTGCTCCTACTGCTGTTGAACGTGTTCTTTGGTAAGTGCAACTTAATTTAGATTTGGAAGTACCTCAGAGCAACCAGTTCCTCCTTTCATTTATACACATATATTTTCTGAGTGGTTGAGTCTGAATTGCAGTGCACCTTCAGTGCTTCAAAGAAGTAAAATGGCAAACAGGGAAAGGGACTGGATAACAGTAAAAAGACACATCATATAAGTTTGAAGTTTCCCATGAGCCGATGGATGAAGAATTCTATGTGGATATGTGTAGGCATGTCTATTTAGATAGGGGTTTTTTACAGCATCATGACCACACTGAGCCTGACAGCACCTGTAAAGTGGGAGCCTGAAATGTGTTTATTTCCTTCCATCTCCTGCCCAAGGTAGTGAGGCTGTCTGTGTCCTGCCCGACCCGCTGTGAGGACAAAAGGAGCATGGGCAGGCAGGGCACTTTATCTGAGCTGTCCATATGGGAGCAGAATTAGGATTTCCTATCAACACAGAAACCCATTCTAATAGTAAGAAATAAGCCATAGGAATTAAATTACAAATGTATATGCTGCCCTTAGGGGATATCAGTTTGCATCACAGAGTATCCATTACCATTCCCTTTTGTGCTGTTGGGCAGGGGAGGCCAGTTAAGCTGCTCTGTGGTAAATGAACTGTTAATATCTGAGGCACCCTCTAAGAGAAGGAGGCATGAGGCCATTGTGTCAATTTATTGCACTGAGATGAAATATGAACTGCAACAAAAATTGGAAAAAATCTGTTTAAGTGAACAGTCACATTTTGGAATGTTTTTTTTCTCAGTGGTAGAAATTTAATAAAACAATTGGAAGTCATCAGGAAATAAATTATTCTCTGACTAAGGAAAAAGATTTGGGGTGTGTTCAGAAAAGCTGAATATAATTTTCATCACTGTTTCAGGTGAGCCATGTCACAGAGACCAGCCATGATTTGGTTTCTCAACAGGCTTTTTCCTTTAGGGCTGATTGATTGATAGGCCTTTGATTTCACTTGATATGGAAGTACCTGTGGTCTGAGCCTGTTGACTTGCAAGATGAACAATTAACAATAAAAATTAATTTAAAAAAAAAATATGCCAACAGACCAGTTTTGTGAAGCATAGAGCCACATGGTCAGTTGTCCTTGCTAGGCAGCTGGCAGTGAATTACCACTGCTGATTAATCCAAAGCATTGCAGTGACAATGTTTTCTGTCACAGAATCACAGAATGACTTGGGTTAGAGGATACGTTAAAGATCAACTGGTTCCAACACCCCTGCCATGGGCAGGGACACCTTTCATTCGGCCAGGTTGCTCAAAGCACCATCCAGCCTGCCCTTGAACTTCCTGGGATAAGGAGTCCACAAGTTCTCTGGGCAAACTGTTCCAGGTCCTCACCACCCTCACAGGGAAGAATTTCTGCCTAATATCTGTCACTTCATTCTCCTACACAGTCTTCTACAGAAATTAATTTTACAGAACCAACATCCAGCATTTTATTTGTTTTAAATTTATCCGCCATGAAGTTATCTTTCACTCCCCTCTTTAGTGATTTCCCCCCTCCTACTATGAGACAGAGTGAGTAATAAGAAACCATTCAGTTTGTGCTGGTTTAAGACTTGTCATCCTGTGCTTTATGACTTAAAATCGGTCTTGCTAGGAAAAGAAGCCACTGGGAACAGAGACTTATTCTCTGTTCAGACTGACAGCAGGATAGACAGGTGTCATCTCATGATGACATTTAAAGGTGGACGAGCCCCATGAGTGAGGGAGTTCAGTCTGGTGTAATTAGTGTCAACCCTGATGAAGACTATTTTTGTCAACTTATTTATTCCTTTGAGACATTGCTTTATAATAACAGGAAGACTATAATTTAAATGGTTATGGGGCGTGGGTGGTTGAATTATTCAGTCTTTATGGAAGGCAGACTCTCCATCGAAATCCAAAAGTGGCTGACCTGCAATATCCTCTCTCTTCCCTTCCCACCTGCTGTGCCCTGAAACATGGAAAGAATACTATGGCTCCTTCAATTAATCTGCAGGGATGGAAAATTAATGTCTTTCCCTTTTATTTAAGGAAGATGCTTCACCCCTGAGACTTTTGCAGAGACACCTTAATTGGTCATCTTTCAGAGCTTTCACTTTATTAAGAAACAATGAGCAGCATTCTGCAGCCAGCTTATGTAAAAAATGCTGAAGTTTATTGTAACATGGATCTCTAAACCACTGAAATAAAGACTTGTGTGGACAATTTGCAATAGCTTCTACTATTTAAATGCAAATGTGCATAGAGAGCTTTGTTCTAAATATCAGTCATGTGATGCACCTTGGTTTTTGTCCCTGTCCTTAAATACCTAGATTCCTTCTGAGATGCACATTTTTTTTAAAAAAAGACAACAAAACAACAAACAACCCCAACAACAACAAAAACCATAAATGAAAAAAAACAAGAACCAATCCACCAACCTGCTCCCTAGCTTGTACATCTAATGTCAATATTCCCTGTGCAGCATCTGTAAAAATGTGTTTTATCCAGGCTGGTCCCTCACCTTATACAAATGGCCCTTAGGCCACCAGCTGCTGCTGGAGCAGAGGCACATATAGGGGAGTAGACTGGCTGTGGCATGCCAAATGCATTTAACACAGCAGCAGCACTTTTTATTTCTCTGTCTCTTCTTCTGTAAATCTTGAATGTGTTTAAATATTAAAGCTGGACACATCTCAATGTATCCCCTGTGGAGTCTTTCATTGAAAATATCCAAAATCCAATAAAATCAGCAGGTCCTTTTGATGTTTGTAAAGTGGTTGCTCACTGAGGTGGCTGGGCTGGGAGTCCAATATCAGATTTCCATAAAGATATCTACAGAGTATTTCCAATAGTGCTGATAATCGTATTCTCCTTGTTGGGTATTTAATTCTGCTCACTAGCATAACCTTTATTTTTTTTTTTTAAGGATATTTAGGAGGATTTGTTAGCTTTATTTCTACCCTCAATGTAACATTGATTTTCTTTGTGTCTTAGAGAAATCCCTTAACCAAAAAAAAAAAACTTGAGCTTACGTAAATCTATTCACTTCCTAGGCAGAACTGTTGACAATACCCTCTGAACCAGAATTGTTTCACCTGTAATAAGAAGGGAAAATGGTTGTTGTGTCAACCATGTGAAAACCCAGCAATTCTAGCATTTAGGGTTTTTTTGCCTTAATAATGCTGCTCCACTTGCATCTTCCTGTAAATGCAAATGGAGGACAACAGACTTCCAGGTACTTTTCATCATCACAGACCCAAGCACAGCTGGGAGGAACAGCAACTTCCAAGCCTTTTAGGATTAAGTTAACATGCAAAATAAGCTTATGTGATTTGCTTTACAAAGCAAACCCTTTCCATGCTCTCAAATCAAGACTGGTGAAATACGAAGACAAACACCCAGCTCCTGCAGAATTATTTATACTTCCTCTTAATTTTCACATCAGGTACTAGTGCTATTCATGAAGATTAAAAATGGGAGTCAGGAGACAATAGATGTTCTCAGCCAAATGAGTATTGTCTGTCAGAAAGAGCAGACTCTTTCAGCAGCCACCACATTAACCATTGGCCTAAATCAGTTTTCCATTGAGTAGCAGGCACTTTTCCAATTTTCTAGTACATACTATTGCCTTGGCAAGGAGTAAATGGGATCTTGTGCCAGGACACTTGTATCTAGAGCACACTTTGACTCCTTGCTGTGTTTGCAGAAATTCCAGGTACACATCATTAATCACAAAGCCTGTCCAATTCTTGAATTATTTAATACAATATTGGTGCGGTTTTGAATTATTTAAAGCAATATGCGAAAGGTCCTCTGTGATATACATGCAGAGATTATTAAGAACCTTGCTAAACAGACTTAAATTGCCAGAACCTAATATCAGCTTCCCATGTTCCATAGCCCTAACTCAAGGAGGGAAAGAAACAAAATATTGCTGTCCAATAGCCTCCTGCTTTACCCTGCAATTTATTGCAACTTTTAGAAATAAGTGAAATGGTTTAAATCTATCTCATTGGAAACTGCTCAAAATATGACAGGCAAAAATGTCCAGCACGTTGTAATTTGGTATTGGTGGAGAATGGAAAAGCCAGGAGGTTTATCTGATCCTCCTGAACCTGTGAATCAGGCATAGATATAACATGGGAACAGACTGTCTTCCAAAGTGCCTTGATTTATTTTTGTTTTTTGGTTCTGGTTTTGGTTTTTTAATTATTTTTGTTTTGTTTTGTTTTTTGAGACCAGGAATGAAAGAGCAATTTTTATAATGAATCTGGTAATTCTTCAAGTTCCATTAACAGTGAAAAGCATTGCTTGGGTTTACTTGAGAAGTTCATTCAGCTCCTTAGTCACACCCAGAACCAGTGGATCACAGCTGGATCAGTACAAAGGATGATCCAGGAACCAAATAGCAGAGCTGGACATCAAAATGTGACTTCAGTGTAGCCTCATAAGCAGTTCAACCCACATTTAAACAATAATTTAGGTCCAGACTTTGCAGCCACGAGGTTTTTTGGTTTTTTTGGGTTATGGCTATGCTTTCCCACTGAAAAGGTCATTACACTCATTATAAAGATGGGCCGGGAGAAACAACCGTAGAGAAGGGAGAAGTGGGAGCTGAGTAATTCTCACTGTCAAGAGAATCGGTTCCTGCATCCTTCCTCCTCCTCTTCCTCTTCTTCTCTTACACAGCCATTTGCTAGGGAAGATGAGGACCAGCTCCTTAAAGGCCCTTGAGGACAGATGCTGAAAGAATTAGGATCCTAGAGAAGTGAACGTGCCAGGTGACCCTAATTTGAACTGCTAAAAAATTGTTTGACATCTCAGTCTGATGATGCCTTCAGGCACATTAGCAAATACACTCTGGTTATTTTCTTGAAACTTTTCATCCCAGACAAGCAGGTGAAATTAAATTTCCTACACAGTTTTTCCCTTCAGTTTAACACAGAGAAGCTAAGATTCTCCTCCAGTCACAGCATTGCAGGAGATTCAGTTCTTTGTGTTAGCGTGGCCATATATCCTTTAACCTGACCCAACACGGACATGGACATTGACATTAAGGAGTCATTTTCAATATGAATATTATTTCCCCTCTGTTTCTAAGTAATTTATCTCTGAAAAAAAGCCCAGTCAGTTTTCCCTGAAAAGTACAAAGCATTTCCCCATGGTTAACCTTAAAATACTGCAATTAAATGGTGAAGAAGGTCAGAAGAGGGATTACTGACATGTATTTTTTTAGCCAAGTAATCACAATGGAAGCATTCACCTTTCCACTCATTTTGAGATGGCCATGAACTTATTATATAGCCAACTCTAACACACCAGAATAATATATGATGGTGAATCATCTTAGTTTATCCATTCAGCTTGCCCTGTGAGTTTACTAGGGCTGAAAATCTATTTGCTTTTCACCTCATTTAGCCTTGATTTAAAGGTATGACAGAAATAAGTAGATGCCATACTTCAGTGTCTCTCTCCGTGGAGTAAAGCCTGTCATAAATTGTTGCTGATGTTTCTGCCCCAGTGTGGACATGGGGGTGTGACCCCATGTCCGTAAGGTACAAAGGCAAATCACAGCTCTCTGCCTGACAAGAAGGCAGGCACACAACATTCAGCATTTTGCTGAATCCTTGTGCAGTGGTTTGATTATTGGAAACATGAGGGTCAGGCAATCCTGTTGCGCCTCCACGGGACTGTGCAAAGAATCAGGAGCACCTGACTCAGCAGGAACTCGAATTTCTACATCTGTGAAGGGTATAGAATTATTCTGGGAGAGATGAGATCAGGGGGGCAGCTCTTCTGCCTGGTGTATCATGCTTCCACTGGTGTAGAGAATGCCTGGTTTTGTTACTTCTTTTGTAATGTCATGTAGGGTAAGGTGCTCTGTCCTTCCACCCCCCTGGCTCCCCGACCTTTGCTGGCACTACCCGTGCATTTTGTCCTGCACACTTTCTGGTCATTCATTCAGCACCACATTCTCTTTACTTCATGTACATCCAAAATTATCACGTAAAGTTCACCAGCCAGTGCCTTGTCTATACTGAAGGCAATGTAATCGCACCTGGCTTCTATCTCTTTCTTTCCTTTTTCAGTTTTGCCCACAATCTTTAATTTAAGCAATTCTAAAACCAGGTGACAAGTCCAGTTGTTGTCACTTTATGTCTTGACTGGTGAAAAAGGCCTTTATGAACACATTATTTTTGTTTCATGGCCATCCATTCTCATCACTTGATTCCTTTGAAATCAGTTTTGTGTTTGTAGAACTTAAGAGCTGTGTACTTAATCTTAACATCCTTACAAAGGTTTTCAATCAGACATTTATGTTAATCCGGAATCCGCAATATCCACCATAAAATTGTTTTAGGGGTAATGTAGACTTTCAAAGGCAAAATATTTTTAGTTCATATTTTACTTAACTTCTGGATAATTTTAATTGTCTGCTTTTTTGAAAGAAATCTGTTTGTTTTTTATGCAACATTATTTTCCCCACAGAGCATTCTTTGATGTACACAAAACCAATAATACAGAGATAACCATCTTGTGCCATTATTGTGGCACTTCAAGTCTTCTTTGAATTATTTGTGGTGCTGTAAGGATTAGAAGACTCTCAGCTTCTATATGAGAGTCTTTCATTTAATTCAGACAGAACTAGTTCTGTTTATTAAACACTTTCAATAGGATGGCACCATCACAAAGAAGAAAAACACTTCTCAGCTTTTATTGTAACTTCAAATTTTGTATCCTGCTGCAGTTCAGGGTGTGTTTTTTTTTTTGCAACATGGCTTCCTTTGTTAAGTGAAATATTTAGGGTGAAATTCTGACATCTTATTCCCATTTTGCAATAACAACTTCTTCCACTGAAATCAATAAGACTACTCAAAGAATGAAGTTACATAATATGTTAGAGGTGGATAGAATCTGAACCCTCAGAATTTAGCTGCATTTCTTTTTGTTTTAGTCTGCTTGACCAAGCTGTATTAGAACAGCCATAAACCAGCTTTTTGACCCATGTGAAAATGCTGCTGATACCAGGAGGGCAGGATTCAAAACCAAACTATAGCCCCTGTAAAGTGAAAGATGGAGAAATAGAAGGAGAAATAATTACAGTATAAAAGCCAGTTTAGTTATCAAAAAACTGCAAAATCCAAATGAAGCAATTATTTTGTCAAAAAGCGAGGAAGCAAATTGCACTGCAGACAATTGCACACTGTCATTCAAAGTGGAAAAAGATTGTTAGGGTAAGAAATCTGACAAAGTTAAGGTGATTTGCAGCTTTTACTTGATTGTTTATAAATAACGAAAGTATTTTAGGATAGAAATGTTAACAAAGACATTAACCTGCCTAAGCTGAGGAGCTGCTATTTTGGCTTTGCCCAAAGGAAATATACGGAGAGACTACACACTGAACTCATAGATACTGGCAGTGCTGATGTCCCTCAAGGACCTTTCTTTAACTTTTACAACTTCTTTCTCTGCTCTTATACCTGAATGATTTTCTCCCAAAAAATCACAACACTTCCTCTACAAAGTTTTGTATCCTGAATCCAGCCAGCCTCACAGACCACAATGTCCCAGAGACCAGAAATCTACAGCAGAGCAACAGACTACCCACAGGCCACTCTCAGTGAATGAGTTCACAGGCAATCATAGGAATGTTTTGTCCTTCTGTTCTTTTCTCAGATGAGCTGGAAAGATGAAAAAAGTGATTAAGACCCCTGAACAGAAAGGAGGTAGTGACAGCCCAGCCTGGGGAGTGAGGCTGTTCACTTGATTCTGTTCACACACTGCCAGGATTCTGTTCACTTAAAGTCTTGCTGAAAGATATAAGCCATAGGTCTCTTAATTTCAATTTATTTATTTATCTTTTTATTATTATTTTAATAGGGAAATGTCACAGTATTAATGCAGTGGGAGAGAAGACTTGCAAACTCCAGCAGACAACTGGGTATAGGTTTGCATGTTCTTGTGCTTGATTTTGCAATAGTGATGTGACAGATGGAAGAGTTACTGCAGGCCTGGTGTCTATTCCCTTGGTAGAGAGAACAGGAATGTTTGAAACATTAATAGGCACATAACATTTAGCCATCTCTCCTAACCTTAATCAGGCTGGGTTTAGTCTGCAGGAGGGGATTGGAGGAGTTCTTTTCCCTTCTCACCAGGCTGATTGCCCTGATAAACTCATGTTTCCCACTTAACTGCCTGTTCATCTCAGTGGTCTCATCTTAACACTTGGATTTAGAAGTTTGTTTTTTAGTAGTAAAGCCCCTGATACAGCTGTGATTGACGACTGTGTCTGTTAAGCCAGGTTACAATATAAATAAATAATGCTGAGCTGTAAAATTGTGGCTGACACCAAGAACGCTAATGAAATGGGAATGTTTTTGTCTTTAGGAATTAACACAAGGAAGTTGGGGATGTGCATCAAGTTCATGTTGTTAGACTTCCACAAGCAGCTTGAGTTCCATGTGGCAGGATCCTGAGGATTGTAATTAAGATCAATGACTTGTCATTTTAATGAATATGGATCCAAATCACACTGGGAAATTTAGCTTGTTGTGTCTCAGTGTTCCAGATTCCTTTACAGAAAGCAGGGAAGGGAAAACTTTTTTCCAATTCTTTGTTTCTTCTTTTCCAGTGAGTCTGTCCAGGCAGGAGTGTGTTTGTTCAGCACCTCCATCAGGAATGACCTGGACTCAGATATGGAGTTTAGATGAAGTTACAAAGAGAGTCATGACAACTGACTTGCTTTTCAGTTTCTTGGTTATGTATTGGTACAAATTTAATACAACCAAGCTGTGTTATAAAAGTGGGGCTTCTGGTTTTGATCAGAATCCAGAAACACAGAGTTGTGATAAGAAGTTAAAAAAAAAGAACAGATTAATTGTACTCTGGAAATGTTTTGACTGGCACTTGTTCAAATTCTGAGCAATGGTTTTGTCAGTACTTTCTTAACCTGGGCTAATTCATCCATCTCTTTTTGGAAAATTCAGTGTATTGTGTCATTCAGTATAAGGAAAAAGAAGTGTTTTCCATGATCTATGTAATAATCAAAAGTTTATCTTGCCTTTCACGTGGCAAAGTTGAGCATTCCCAAGGTGCCAGATGTTTACACCACCAAGTAGGTGAAATGTAGTAGAAAAGGATGTCATTTTGATGACTCTCTTTATAGCATATTCCTACCACTGCTCATTCGAGAATTGGGGATGACAGTAGTAAATAAGGCGTAGTACTCCTATAGCACAGTACATGTTCAAAATTAAATTTTAGTAGTAGTAGGTTTAGAGATCTCTGAAAAAGTGAACATGTACCAAAGAGAGAAAGTTAAACCTTGACTGTGATAAAACCATGTCAAGCCAAGAAATGTTCCCTGGGGAGTGACTCTTACTCATCTAGAAAAATAATAAAAAATGCTTCTGTGAGTAGGAAAAATTAGATGCCTAAATGGGCTCCAGGGAAATTATTGTGTAGGAAAAGGTAATTGTTTAATTTCTCACTACAGATCCTACAGAACTTCTAATTTGGATAAATATTGAAATTCATAAGTGACCTTGGAAAAATTTAATAGTTATTGCATTTATCTGTGAAAATTAAGGTACTCACAATCCAACCTAACATTACAGAGTTGCCGAGATATAGAAAGAAGTAGAGGACTTAATAGTTTTCTCTTCTTGATATTTCAGAACAGACTGAGATTTCAGATTGGAGGTGCCTTTGTCTGAAGGCCATATTCATAAGAACTCTAGCATTGTAGTTTTGAAGAAATACAGTATTTGAATCGAAGTCATTGTATATCACTTAAAGTTCAAAGAAAAAAACCCATGGCATCAATATTTTGGTTGTTTAAATGTGTTAATATTGTGCCACAGTAAAGACCATTTACTTGTGTCCCCTAACCTACTCCTCCCGGAATAAGATACTGGATGGCAGAGCTAAAGCATTTAGCCCCACATCATACAGAGAAAAAATCTGGTGTATGACCTACCAACATGGAGAAAAATGAGTTGTAAACCAGTGGAATTAAACACAACATATTAAATATGCATTTTGGAACATAAGGGATGAAAAGATAAATATTAAAAGTCACCCCAATAATAGCAATACATAAAATATCTGATGATTCTCTGAGTATTTTTAGAAAGCAGTGTGTTGCTGTGGTATGCAACTGAAATATCACCCAGTGAGACTTCAGCATAATTAAGCAATGATTAATCAATACTTAACTAAAGAAATTAAGCTCAGGAGAAACAATTAATTGAAGTTAAGTGAACTTTGACAGCTCATATTAAACTGAGGCTCTAATTAACAAAAGCACTGTGCATCCTCTAAACGGAGGGGTGTTCAGGCTTCAGGTGTTAAGGATGGGGTGAGTGTTACTCTGCAGATTTCTCGATGAGGAGGAGTCACTGATGGAGAGCTTCATTTCAAGGCTTTGAAAAGAGAAGGTGATTTTCTTTGGGAGATCACGATGATGTTTGGTGACTTGACTCAAAGTTCTGGCAGTTCAGGTGCCTCTCTGGAGGAACAAATGCAGAATCTCCTGGTAGTATTTGCAGCCTGGCCCCATGTCCTTCAGGCTCTCATAATTTAGGACCAAGCTGCAGGACAAGGTGGGGGGCATTGCTGTAATGTCTGTGACATTGCCAAACTCCACAGAGCCAAGGGGTTTTGGCCTTTTTCATCCCTTGAAGATCCACAGCCCAATTTCCTGCAGGAGTTGTGGCTGTGCAGGAGCAGCTGTCCCCAAAGGGCTGCAGCCCACAGAAGGGCTGGGACAAGGAGATGGGGGAGGAACAGTCTGGGGGACCTGGGAGGGCCTGGATGGGACAGAATCTTCTCTTTCTCCTGTCTCTCTCTTCTATGTCCTTGTGTTTTTATATCTCCTCTAAAGTAGCTTTCACTTTTAGTGTTGATGAATGCAATCATATACGGACCCAGCTGATAAACCTTTATGCATGTGAGCTTGTCTCAATATCTTTTCTGCAAAGCTTTCTCATGAAACCACAGTCAGAATACCTGATCTAATGCTTTTGAAAAGATTGATTCATTACCTGGAGAACAAGCCTGGTGGAGGGAAAGGAGAACATAGGGAAGAGCTCCAAATTACCATTGCTGTCTCTTGGCTCTCAGGAAATGGTCACTGGTTCTGTTTATGGTAGCCAAACCATGTCCAACAAGCCAGGCTGATGATGGGTAAGGGTCAGGAATGGGGGTTAGAGCCTAATCCCAGCCCTCCTAAGGGAATGATCCCTCTAGAGAGCAGGACCTTCCCTTGCTTGTTCTTTACAGGCACTGAAGAGTGGCACTAGTCTGAGATGAGGCAAAAAAAAAAGAAAGAGATGATTGGCTAGTGGCTTAATTGCTCTGTTAATTGCTTTGCCTCTGGTGCTCCCATCCCTGCAGAGAAAGTGCCTGAGGGTTATCTCAGCTGTGTGAGTTCCCCTCAGTGATGAGCAATTATCTCTCAGGCAGAGACTACCAAATGTGGATGTCACAAGATAGCTCCATTTAAAATGATGGATGGGTAGGAATGAAGGCAAACTTCATTCCCAGAACTCAAATTAGGAGCTGGCATATCCTCGTTTGTGTGGATTTGGCCTGACTTTGCAGGAGCATGAATGTCAAGATGTACCTCACCAAAGGTTCAGGTCCTGAGCCCAGCTCCACTGCTGGAGCTCACCTGAAAACCCTTGCTGGACATTTACAGGTCTGATTTTCCTTTTGTTGAGGCCTCCACAAGATTGCTGTGGCCATGGAAATGTTCTGGGTCCTCTGCATGGAGGAGGCAGCATTTCTCTGCCTGCACTGAGCAAACCTGGGCTAGTCTGGGCCAGTGGGTCCCATTCTCCATGGGATGGAGGAGCATTTAGAGTCTGGTTACACAGAGCTGGTGGAGGTAAGATAACCTTCTGCTGCTTTGAAGCCACAAGGCTCAAAGAGCAAGCTGAGGACTTGCATTGGTTTTGCTCATCGAGCAGCTGCAGAGCAACACCACAGAACTTCAGGTGTCCCCATTTGTGGGGGGACCTTTGCCGTGGAAGAAGGAAGAGATTTACCCTGCAGGAAATTCCAAATGCTGATGCAATGGAGGAAGAAAGCAAAGAAAAACAAAACTCACCCCCAAAAATGCAAAGGTGAAGTGACCTGCCTGTGGCCACTCGGTGAGGCAGTGGCAGGTTGAGGAAGCACAACCTGTGCTGTTCCATTAAAGCCTCTTTAATAAGAGTTCCTGACCTGCACTCGCGTGGGAGAATATTCCCAAGCAGCTCCATAAATGTGCATTATTGCCATGCTCCTGCCTGCCATATTTCCTCTTCTTTATTCACCAAGTGGTGGGAGCTGTCTCTGGCTCATCAATTAAACCCAAGAGTGATGATTTCCAAAGGTATTGCTACTTAGTGAAAGAAATTCATCCTTAGGCTAAAGGACAAAGCGCAAGGCCTAAGTGTTATTTAAATGGCTCATAAAGCATGTGCTGGCTCTTTAGCTGGAATGAAAATCACTCTTAGATAACATAGGAAATATCCTGATTTCCTCTGCCTTCCCCAGTCTTTTCATGATGATGAATCTCTTTCCTCTTGTTCCCCATTATTTCTGTAAATGAGAATATGCTGTAACATTGCTGAGGTTGGGCTAATTAAATCAGCTCTTTCTTATCTCATTGATCTGCATTTTAAAGCTGAGCTGATTAAGGATGGGAGACTATATTTGATTAGAAATATGTTTTTGCCAGTTAGTTACATCAAAGGGTAGATTACAGGAGAGCAGAGGAGCTGAACTTACACAGCTACTGTTTCTTCTGGATGTTAAAAGGAAAGAGAAATAACATGAAATAAAAAGCAAACCCCAAGATGCATTTCTTACCTATATTTTCTCACAGCAAATGATGATACCTTTGTTTTATCTTCTGGAAAAAAAAATTGATAAGTGAACTTGTGATACAGAGAAGACATTTCCATAAGCTGTGCAATGCTATGGATGGTGCTTTACCAAACATCGAGCAGAAATCTTGCAAAAACTGCAGTCCATTCCTGGCTTTATGGTGGCATCAGCAGAATCATTCAGCACCCAGGACCAAATGCTTCCCTGGACTGGCAGCCAGAGCAAAGCTTAGAGCAGGGCCCTGGCTGATCTTCTGCCTGGGCAAAGTGCACAACTCCTGTGCAGTTTTTGCCGTATTCCCAACCACCATGTCCATATATATTATTAAAGATAATATTAGGCCTGGTGTGACTATGTGACAAAATCCTTCCTTAAGGTCCTTCATTAAGAAAAAATTTTTGATAGCTCGAAGGATGTAGCATCCTCAGCTCAGAAGGGGCTTTCTCAGGGAAGGAGGAGTTAGGAAAAAGGATAAGAGGTAGAAGTTCCATTTTTCTTCCTCTCTGAGTTATCCAAGAAGACTCAGTGCCATATTTAACACCACAGAATTGAAGATGGCAAGGAAACTAGCTGTCAGGTGACCTCCTGTGTTGGGCCACCATGCAGCCATCAGAACACCTCCTAATTTCCCCTCAGTAGGGTTGGGACTGACACGGTGACTTTATTCTTGTGTGCTGCTGCTGAACCATACTAGGAAATGCAGCAGAGCCTCTTAGACACCACATTCATCACTCGTCTCTGAGGTCAAGCAATCAGACCAGGAGTTAGAGACAGCAGAGAGAATCCTGTAGATCTGGCATGTTCATTTGGAAAGGCAGCCCAGCTGCAACAAAGCATAGGAGAAGAGAAAAAGGAGTTTTACCCCTGGCTTGATACTGTGCAATATTACACATTATTATATTAGTGACATGTAGGAAGGAGCAGAAGATGAAAGAAAATTTTAATTTCCCTTTCTTGAACAAAGAGTGCATAGTTAGTAATAAGACACAGACAGCAACAGTTGTCCCTATATTGGGACAACATTGTCCCTATATCAGCCCAGTGAACTTTTCTGAATACCAAAACCAGCAGGAAGGAGTTCCTCTCTCTAGCTGCACTCCTCTCCTCTGCCTTTTTGCTTGAAATTTTCATTTGAGGGGATTGCATGTAGGAGCTCAAGCAAACTTCATGCTTTCTGCTCAAAAGCAGCAATAGATGAGGATGACAGGCTATTTGCAAGAAGATATTTATTATAAAACAACATCCCAGACATCAAGACCTGTATGTGCAGAAACAGCCTTAGACTTAGTCCTTAAAATGTGATGAAAATCAATTGAAAACTGATCTATACATAAATTTAACCACCAAACAAAAATACAGAGTGAGAAGGATGGTCAGCTCATCTGGCATGGGATTTCTGAAGTGTCTAATCTGTAGAGGAACAAAACTAACTGCTATCGATTCATAGCTTATTTTTAATTTGTGTCACGAGTAAGGTGGTGCAAAAGCTTATTTATTTACTATGAAGAAATACATTATTATATCCTTAAACAAGAATTAAAGAAACTCTCTGCAAGAGATTAATCACAGCATGCCACGATGAGATTTAATAAGCATGAGATGCATGTAGGAATTATTTTTCTATTTTTGCAGTAGCTGTATTTGCGTGTATTACTGCTCAGAGAGATAATAGCAGCTCTAGTGGCATTACTATTGAAATCCATGAAATTTCTCATGAATTAGAAGAATCCATTAAGGAGCAGCAAGGATGAGGAAGGTGTCTCCAAAGCTAGTGAGTGTCCTTCCAGAAGACTGATTGCTGCAAATAGTAGCTTAAGTTAGAAGTGACTGAATATGCTTAGTCCTTCAGAGTTGGACTTCATGCATTTCATTTTAGTTTTCTGTGTTAGGCAATCAGATTTTCAAGGAAAGGGGTCAGGATGCAGGTTTCAGAATTTACCCCCAAATGTGAACTTACTTGCTTCATGTACAGTGACCGTGTTTTTGGACAGCCATCCACCACTGGAGGTGCATCAATTAAAATATTTATTAAAATTCCAATTAATCTTTGAATACAATTTCCAATTGCCTTGTTATGTGCCAATTCCACACAAAATTTAATTGATAAGTAAACAATTATTCACTTCTATTAACTATGTGACAGCAGAATTGATCCTGTTTAAAATCTCCCTAAGTTTCTCTTCAACAGATGAATGCAGCAGCTCAAAATGATGGCCTCCATTAAACCCAAATTAAACTTATTTAAGATATTCTGTTTTTATAGTTTTCCAAACAGGAGGTTAACTTCTAGGCCAAAGAAGGCCACCAGTACCTTCTGCGCTAATGTTTAATCTAAAAGATCTGTTTAAAGAACATTCATACTTTGATTCATTAGTTTCCTTCATGAGGCAATAAGAAAATGTCTGTTTAAGAGACACTGCAATGATAAAAATAATAATGTCTGAGTAATACTGGGGGTGGTGTTGCCAGTGTGCATTGAGGAGGCATTTGAGTGAAACTGTGTTTCCAAGTTTGCAGGTTTTTTATTACAGTGATTAATAGAAATAGTTGTTCTCCTGGATTCAATGTTGTTATTGTGTCTAGGTTTACAAAGCCTGTTCAACAGGAGCTGTGTATACACGTTTGTGTGTGTAAGTGAGGAGACCACTGCCTGATTCCTGTTCTTAAATGACTGAACACAGTGTGGCATTTCTAAGGAGCTCCTTTTTTTCCTATCTCATTTATAAGAAAGCTCAAAAGTATATTCTTTCCATTTATTTGTTCATTTTAGAAAATTATCAATTGTTTTAAAAACTTCAACCAGTTGTATCAGAAAGGCAGCACTGTCCTTCTGTGGGAAATATGGGATTCCTGTCCCAGGTCTCCCATGTCTCCCCTCCATCTAGATAACACCCAGAAACAGTATGGGAAACTCTAAACAGATTGAACCCTTTTCAGCCCAAAATTGTGTACAAAACAAAGCTCAGCAGCACCAATCTCTTTTTTTGAAGGCAGGTTACTTGCAGAAGCCCAGGATCAAGCAGAGCAGAATTTTCTCTCTCAGAGCCGTTCCTCAGGTCTTGGTTGCACCATGTCATGCAATCAAGAGGGGTGATTGTGTCTTTGGCAAGGTCTGTGCAGAGACAAGTATCCCACAGAGAAGCTGAGACTTCATACAATCCCTGGCTGCTGGGCAGACACATCCATGGGCCCACCCATCTCCGTTTGCAGCAAATTTCACCTGGATGAATGCAATCATTTTCAGGAAGGAAATGTCAATCAAAAGCTTAGGAAATGAGGCATTAATTCCCTGGTTCCAAAAGTCTCACTGATCAATGTAAAAGGGAAGTAACTTAGGGAACTTGTAATCTTTGCTTGTAATAAGGCTCTTGTTAGGAGAGCTTTTCGTATTTGGGCGGGCTGGTTGAGCTGGTCTAACAGACAGAAAGTCAAGAGTGGTGTCTCAGAGCCTCTTCCAAAGCTACAGAATGAATGAGCTGTGGTAGCAAGCAAAGAAGAACCCATCATGCCTGTTCCCCTAATCTGAAATCCCTCCTGAATGCCCATCTCAGGGCCAACAGCTGGTAATGGCAAAGGGTTATGGGAAACTGGATCTTGAAGTTTGATGCTTTTGCATATCTAATTATTAAATGTATTTCAAAAGAGAAGGAATGTTTAATATGTCTAATTGAAGCAGGAGATGGTGTTTTCAGTTTAACAGAGCTTCCTCAAAGGGTTGCATGAAGTCTAAAATTAATACTCATATTTTTAAATGTATCATCTCATTACTACCAGCCCTACCATAGCTGAAATATCACACATTTTACATTTACTGTGATAACACACAGCACAACATTTTGTGGCTGCCTTAACAAGCTTAGAAACTCATACTGCAAAAAAAAACCAAAAAAACAACCCAAAACAAACCTTGTCTGAAGACCGGATAAAATAAGCAATAAATCCAGAGTGAAAACATTTAAATGGCAGGCGAAGCTCACAGTAAAAAACTCTGTGGGAATAAAAGTCTTTGAACTCCTGTGAGTGATAACAGTTTTAAAATCTTAATGCCAATACCCTGGCTAGTAGGGCAACAGCCTTTGAAAGCACAGGTCAGTGTTCCAGCTGTCTGACATCATGTGTCCAGCCAATTCTTGTCCTTTATTTCCCTGGTGCTGTAAAGCTGATGAGGGGCAGAAGCTGATTGAAGACTGTAGCGCCCAATTTTTCAAAGACCGAGTGTTATTTAATGTTCAGCTGGAAATCTGTATGTGGAATTAAGTCTGGGCTGATACTTTAATAATTACTCTGGCTGTTATGTTTCCCCAGAAAGAGGTCAATCCAAGGGTTGTGTAAGACTCTGAAGGCAATTAGAGTAGGTTTAGAGCAGATTTTGTTTATCATTGTAGTTATAGCAAGTATTTTTTTGTTTTTTTTTCCCAGTCAGTTGGGCTATCTAAAGTGTATCAAAGGATATTACTTAACAACAGCCGGAGGCCTTTGAGGGAGCAAAGACTGACTGATGAGGCTTAACTTGTCATTTTCTGATGAATTCTTTTGAACAAAAGGTAACTCAGGCATGTGGTTAATGATAGTTTTGAAGGACACAAAAGCTAAAGTTATGGCTAAAGTTAGAAGTTTATTAGGGTTATAGATTAAAAAATTGGAGATTAGAAATCAGCTGGAAGAGTAAGTAGAGGGTGCTTTAAAAATAATGCAAATGTTGTAAAATAAGCCACAGTTGCTTTGCTTTTTATAAGGCATCTTTATGTGTACCGTTATGAAAAATCCTGCTTCAGCTTGTTTAGGAAGTAGTAAAATCAAGTGTGAAATGAGTTTTCTAGTCTATGAAAATCGGAGGTTCTAACAATTGACCTTTAGTAAGACAAAATTAGCAAAGCAGAAAATTTCAAACAAAAAATACAGGGGAAAAATCCAGACAAAAATAGAATTTCCATCTGACTTAGGAAGTCTAGATTACAAATACCAGCTTTATTTTTAGGAGAAGGACTGGGACTCCCCAGATCAGAGCAATTACTTCTACTATATTCTTCAAGGAAACTTGAATGTTGCCATGACAGGCTTTTGTTTTGACTAATTGTAATTTTCCAATGAAAGACAGTTTTGGCTGTTGCCTGTGTTGAGTCTGAGGGTAGCAGGGGCTGTGAATGATGGTGACACTCCATCCCCACCATAACCCACATGAGGATGCTGCCTGAAGGTCACACAAATTAACTAACATCTGGCCACATGGGGTGGCAGGTGTGATCAGTTCAAAGCAGGTTATATATCCCACAGGGAAATCGAAATGATCCTAAGTGTTGGAGAAGCAGCAGTGGGATGATGTTCAACAGTTCAAAATGCAGACTCACCCATTTTTGGCCAATAAGGAATTCTGCAATGGCTGGCAACATGATTTGATGGGAGAAAGAGGACATAAACAAATGGCAGATGATCACAGGAAAATCATGAGTTAAACATAAGCCTGTATTGTGTCAGGGAAGATATTTTCGTTGGGATAGAATGAAGAATTTAAAAACCCAGTACTAGACTCCCTGAAAACTCACCTGGAATACTGACTGCCATGCTAGTTAAACTTCTGCAAGACTAATGCACCCAGATTGGGTGAGATTCAGTGAAAAACTATTAGTTATGATAAGAAAAGCCATAAAGAATGAGACTAAAGGCCTTTGCAGTGCAACAGAGTGTTTCTGATGGTGACCAAGAGTAAAACCTTAACAAAGAGTGTAAAGAAGTATAAGCATGAGTAATAGTTCCCCAAAACACTGCCAGTCTTCAGCAAATTTCAATTTAAAGACTTCCTGAGCAAGAGGTGTAATTTTTTACTTTTAATTTTCTCCAGCAACTGTTTCTTCTGCTGGGTTTCCTCCCATACCTTCATCTACTCCCTTTGCTTGCAGCTTGCTTTCAGCGTGTCTGCAGCAACAGGGATTTCTGCAGACACAAGATGTGGGAGAAACATCAGCTTTTGCTTCTTTGGAAACCGATCCTTTTTAATTCCTCTGATGTCACTAATTCTTATTTTTAAGAAGACAATGAGCAATCATTTATTGTTCATTGCTTTCTCCGTAACAGTGATCTGGGAAATGGAAGCACGTCTTATACCAAGACAGCTTGGCTTGTTAATTTTAACACAATTAAGGATGAGGGAACACGACTGCGATCTATTAATTGGCACTGGGCTACACAGCAGTGAAGAGCAAGAGCAGTTTCAGCTGAAGAAAAGTTTTGTCAAAAGAACAAAAGAATATTGAGAATTAATAAATTTAAGTTGAAAAGTAAAAGAAAGGTTTTAGCCATGAAGAGAGTGAAACTCAGATAGTCTACTGGTCATGGGTTGACTTTGAGCTATATTTATACAAATAGATCTGTTAATTTAGAAAAAAACACCCCCACTTTTTCTTAGGAGCCTAGGAGATCAGTAGCATCAGGCATGTTGAATTTTCACGAATGGAAATGGCTTGGTTAGCATCGCCTGAGGTTGTCTTTGAATCTCTTGTCTGAATAGTTGTGACCCATTTATAGGAGGATCAAGCATGGCCTTCTACTCATGTGTGCAGAGGTACTTGAATGAATGACCCAGATGCTTTAATCACTCAGACATCTCCCTTCTTGGAGGGGATGGAGAGAATCCTGAGTGATTTAAAGACAGAGCATACACTTAATTAATGAAAAATGTCATATAGCACAATGGCAGAGGAGCCCACCTGATGAGTTGGGAAGGCTTTTCCCATTTTCTGCCCTATTTTTGGGAAATGAAAAGTAGTTTTAAGAACCTGCTCAGCTCTTGTCACTGCAGGACCATAACACTACACCTCCCTCCATAATGTTTTATCCCCTCCAAAAACTCCTTTGATGCAGTTTTGTTCCAACACTTCCCCCAGAGGACTTTGCTCTCCTGTCTAATAAATTTCACAGTTAAGAAGCTTCCTCTGATGCTTTGTCACTCACAGCCACATAAGAATGGATAAAGAGCTGCCTTCAGACGTCAGAGATGAAGAGTACTTATGTGCATGGGAACAAACTCCCAAAAGCAGTGAGATGAAGGGACTACTGCAAATATCAGCAGTGCGGTTACCTTTGCTCACCTTATATAGCAGGGATCTAGCAGGAAATGCAAAGGTGTGAATTTCAGCACTTGTGAAAATGCCAGATTTACAGCCTTAAATAGCAAAGTCTTCTGCCTCTCTACAAAAACAAATATAGCAGGATGTCCACTGTGAGAATTTTCTCACAAGTAGGCGTCACCCCAAGGGTGAGAAATGGTAAATAGGCACCCAAGGTGGGGTAGAAGTGGTCTTTCGTCCTCTGAGTGACAGAAATTGAAGCAGGATGACCAGTTTATTGCACTGTTGACATTTGACACGGATCAAACGAAAACACTTGGTTTTTATGGATATGGGTTCACTTTAACATGACAACGGAAGATTTCTTTTCCAATGACCAGCCACTGAAATCAGCCTGTCACCTGCCAGTGGATTTAAAAACAATGTCATGGAAGGTGATTTGGGCTGAGATGTCATCTATAAAATATTTATTATAATGAGATATATGGGTTTCAGTCACTTAGTGCATCCTGCAGTAGCTGCTAGATGGGTTAAAGACCAAATTACTCAATCCTAATGTCATACACAGCTCTTGCACAGTATTTTTATTGCTAATTACTTGGTGGCATTATATTCACATAAAATAAGACCAATATGGACATGGCTGTTTGGGCAGCCAGGTTGGACCTTTCCTGTGTAGCTCTTTACCTTGTCAGTGGAGGTGAATCACTAGTTGAAGCAAGATCCAATCTGAAGCTGGTGTGTTTAATTACCCTTGAAAAATGGAAAGGTCAAAATAGGACAGGAATGACAAAGTCAATTGAGCATCTGGACAGAGTCCAAGCTTCAGTCATCACTGTCATCTCCTTGTTTCTTCTTTTGGAGAAGTCTATATTTAAGTGTAGTTACAAGAAGATATTTACACTGTATTCTGTAGATCTTTTTGTCTTTTTCTCCATTTTTCCCACTCCTTTCCTGCTACCCTTGTTCATGCTTTCTTCCTCCCTCTCCTTGTCCCTCCTCCCCTCTCTTGCTGTCTTTCTTTAGACATGTGAAAACTCAGAATTCCCTTCCCTCCCCT
>VZTX01015546.1:0-221983 GCA_013400915.1 Pardalotus punctatus | reverse complement strand
CCCTTCCCTTCCCTTCCCTTCTTATCCATGGATACACACACACACAGGATCTGTACATCAAAACACTCTGCATATGCACATCTGGTGCATAAATATGCAGACAGAGAGGTACATTGATAGAATCAATTAAAAGCTCTCTCTGCAGCACTCAAGTCCTGCTGATCGTTAATCACAGATGTCTGATATCTTTTTATCTCAAGTCAAAGATTCTCTGTCTCCTTTATAGCAATCAATACACCAGGGTCGTCTCACAAAGTCCATGGATTTTTATTTCAGAGATCTGACAGGACAATAACCATATGACTGGCCCACGTGAGAGGCTTTGGGTGACGCATGTGTAAGACTGCTTGTATTATATCTATAATTCATTTGCAGCTCAGTCTCTTGGGGGAGCAGGGGGAATCATGGCAGCTGTTTAACAACCCACAGTTACAACTGACAGCAAAGGGAGCCACAATTCAGCCAAAACATTATGTAAAGATTGTGCTCACTGGGCCAGGCAACCTGAACTAACATGTCTATTTTTGTGAGGAGTGTTGGGGGATTTTTAATGACTGTAAGATCCTTGATTTTACGGCTCAGTCAGAAATACAATAGCCATAATAACATATTGTAGTGATAGTATTCTTACAACTACAAAGTTTTAAGGATGTGTGAAAGGAAAAGTTGCTGTAGAGAAGTAAAGCCATTTTTTAGACCAACAGAGACGCCTGGAAAAAAGCAGATGAGTTTCCATGCACATAGTCCTTTCTAAAATTCTGAAGCAGAGAAGATAGATAAAAAACTAGGTAGGGCAAGGTATAACTTGGAGCAACTGAGTGTAACTGCTCTCAGTTTAACAGCATCACAATTAATTGTTTCAGACAAAGGGGCTGATGAAAGTGAGGTCCCATGGGACAGGGAGGGATGGATTATTGCTGCCCCAGTAACCATGTGGGCAGCAGGATGAGGTACACATGGAAAATGGCAGTGCTGAACCATATCTAGCATGTCATAGCATCATGGAATGGTTTGGGTTGGAAGGGACCTTAAAGATTGTTCCAACCCCTCTGACATGGGCAGGGACACCTTCCACTAGACCAGGTTTTGACCCCATCCAGCCTGGCCTTGAACACTTCAGGGGATGGGGCAGAGTTAACGGGTATAGCTGACCCTGCTAGCATGTAAGGTAAAATGTGTTGGCACTTACAGTGGTTTAAACATCTGTGTTTCACCTTTTTGTTGGTCTGGTTCTGCACACACTTTGGGGAGTGTAGCTAAAGCACCAAAATCCATTGAAAACCTGCAAAGCAGATTAAATGCCTCTATTCAAAGAGGGAGAAAATTAAACATTTAAGCTCAGCCCTCTGTAACAAACAAGAAGATACAGGAAAGAACAGGGAGCAACACAGAGCACATTTCTAAGCAACTGCAGAAGTACCACAAACTTACAGATCTTGGATGCTGTATTTGTTTGCTGTTTTTTTTATCCTCACAGAGGAAATAGTAAAACTAAAAACTGTAAAAAGTGTGAACTAAATAATGAAGTAGCTTTCACAGGGGAAAAGATTACCCAGGCTGTCAAATCACCATCTTGGGAAAGAGGTGTTTGCTGGGGTGGTGAGAGGGAAGATGAATGGGGTGGGGTGGGCTTGATGGACCTCTGACCTTGGGCACCAGGGCGATTTGGAGGGTCTTACTGGCCACTCTGAGCCCTGCTCTACTCTGGGTGCTTCCTGGTTCACAGCCATGAACCCCAGAGCAGAATCAAGGCATCTCTGCCTCCTGGTACTTGTTTGGGCTCTGCCTTGATTCCTTAACAAGTTTTCCACCTGCCTTTGCTCGACTCCAGGGAAACCAATGGCTCTCTGCCAGCTTTTGTCAACAGCATGTGCAAGGACAATGTTTGCAAGACAAAATAACTGGTGTTAAGATTTCTCTGTAAAGAAGAAGAGGTTGCTTTATTAAAAGGTCGGTTCTGCATCTAAGAGGTTAATAAGTATTCACTGAGACTCATCAATGTCAAGACTAAAACCAAACAGGAAAATGGCAATCTCTTTTTCTTTTGTAAAGGAACTTGTTGAAATAACTGCCTAAGTCTGCCCTCTGTTTACTAAAACGGCTTCGGAAATCTCTAAATCCATTTATCCTGAGGATTATCATCATCTGGTTTCCAGACAACATTCTCATTTCCTCCAGTGAGGTTTTCTGATACCTTAGGCCATTAGCTGTGGTATTGATCTTTCCTTAATACGTGAGAATTCCTACAGCAAAGGCAGCTCGGCATCTAAAAAAAACCCAAGCCAAACCTGTTTTATCTGAATAGCCAGAACAGCATTATGTTAGAAACAAAATTTAACATTCTGTAGCTTTTGTTTATAATAAATGTATCAGGGCAGGCTCTAAAGACATCCTTCACAGAATAGACTGAGCCTGTTATCAGCCACTTGGGGAAATTCTGTTCCAGAAACAAAAGCCTGTGACATGCCAGTCCTTCAGCTCCTAGTCCTATGGCTCAGCCCTGGGGAAAGAGATAACGGGCAGTGCTCGGGAGCACAGCCTCTGAGATTTTACCTGGCTCTTCCTACCCCAAAATCCAGCCCCCTGACAAATCCTGTGCATCAGTCCAAAGAAAAGTAGCACCCAAGACCCTTATTACTCATCCTAAATTGTCCGACAAGGATTGTCAGGATGGTGCCTCTGTAATATAATTGGAGGGTAGAAACCTTAAGCAAAAGTCTCATAAAAGAATTCACCACACCTTTACTTATATTTTCCTGCTTTACGGGCCTGTTTCCCCCTTTGTCTCCCATTTATTAGGCGATTATTGGAATCCCACAGTTACTCCTCTATTTAACCTTGGGAAGAGGTAGATGTAGGCAGCTGGGAAAGAAGATGAGAGCATTTGGGCCATTAGTGGCTTGGACAGGTGGGAATCTATTGCTACTTCTTCTGAACTAATGTGAGCTTGTTGAAAAGCTTACGTTTCTAAGAAAAAGTTTTCTTTGCACCTATAATCTGTGAGGCAGAGAACAAAGAGCTACATTCATTCAGCTTAACTATTAGGGCAAATTTGTTTTCCCACTAGTTCAGCTAGAATCTGTGTCTAGACAAGTCTTGTGCCCCCCACCTCCAGTACCATGACCTTCAGCAAGTCTCTCTCTGCTAAACACATGAGTCACCCAGCCCTATACAGAGTTCATGGGAGGAGAGCAGTTCCCCCAAACACTGCAAAAAAAGACTGACTAAAAATGCCTGTTGAGGAATAGGAAAAAGATTGCTAGAATTTACTTCTTGCCACTTTTGAACTTCTTTTGGTGCTTGAAGCATAATTTTCAGCAGTTATAGAGAAGTGTGACTTAAAATTTCTGCATCAGAAGAACCCTTCAATGTATGAAAGTCTTCATTAACACCTAGGAACAGTCATTATGGTCAAAAAATTCAAATGTGGGTGCCTTAAGTAAGAATAAGTATATACTTTATCAATTTTTCAGTATGTCTGAGCACCTGCAGATAACATTTAAGACGAGTTAATTACAGGATCCTAAATATGGATTAAAGGATTAGTTTTAGATATTAAATTGTGAAAAGTTTAGCTTATGTAACTTACCAGGGCCACATGGAAAGTTGTTGGATTTAGATGTAGAATCACAAATCTTCTTAAACAGAAGGAAGGATGCAGCAAAGGATCCAGGTTTGTCTTCCTTGTTTGCCACAAACTACTTCTTCCCAAAACCCAACAGGGAATTAAAAAACATAGGACTTAGGGGTCTTTTTCTGAAGTTTCTCTCTTAATTGTATTAGCACTTAGGAGTGCTCCTGAAGTATAACGAAACAAAACACCAACAAACAAATCCCCAAACAAAGCAGTCATTTTAGGCCATAGACAGATGCTCTGTCTGTAGCCACCTCTGCCAGCTGATGATATCGTGTTCAGCTGCTATTTTGCAGCTCTGAATTTGTATCTCTTTCCTTTTTGCCTTTCTGCAAGCATTCCAGCTCTTCTGGCAAAACGAGTCCTGTGAACACTCCCTAACTCAAACAGTAAAAGTAGGTGATTAGAGTTATTTCAGCTAGTTGTGGTTGAAGAGGATAGATATAACAGTGCTGAAATGGGGGTGGAGTACAAGTAATTTTTGGCTACAAACAGTAACAGCTTCAACATAAAGAAGAGAAAATTTGGAAAAGGACACAGCTTTTACAAGCTGAACATACTGAGTTCAACCTCACAGCCCTCAAACTAATTACCCTGAGATAAAACCAGTGGATTTTAGCTTTTCTTTAAATAGTGAAGATAATCTGGTAGTGATTTAACAGTAAATGTCACAGCAAACAGATTCAGGACTAGAGCTCAGCCAAACAAGCAATGTTCTTTCCTGTGCAGTCTTTTTAAACAAATACCTCTGCTTTTCTTTTTTAAAAGTTTCTGTCTTGCCTCTTCTTCCAAATCATGCTAGTAAAAACTCTGCATTTCCAGAAGCGTATCTAGTTATATGCAATATCAGCCAGGGTCAAAAATCTCCCTTTGCTGTTATTTCGAGCCCGGCTGCCAAACAGGAGCTGCACAAAATGTCAGTGCGCTCGTGGCCTGTGAGGGCTGTGCTCGAGCAGCACTTCAAAGAGGCAGCTCAGGGGGAAATTCGTTCTCAGCTCACTGTGGGGGCCCCTGTGATTCACAGAGCCCCCGCTGGCACTGGCGACAGCGACGTGGCCAGAGCTGTGCACGGCTCTGTGTGGGGAATAAGGCTCTAAGATTTCACACAAATTAAGCCTCCCTACTTCAAGCAAAGTTTGGATACCTGTCAGAAATCAAAACACTCCTATCCCCCTGTTATGCAAATAACTCAATGGGGAGGCTGGAGTGGTGATCATGGTCAGTAAGGTGGTCCCCATCGTCTTTCCCTGCTGCTGGCACTAAGTGGTCCGTGAAAATGTTTCAGCAAAACCCCACAAAGTTCTTCTTAGAGCAGCCTGGAACAAACATCTTTAAACTAGCACAGTGAAAATCAGAAGACATGGGGTAGAACCCTGTTCCTTTTGAAATGTATGATTCCATTAAGATAAAATATTTATAGGAATTAGATCAGCTAATGAGGATTTCATTTTTGAGAAAACTCATAAAATGCTGGTCATATCAGGGCACATTTTCCTCTCTTTTTGGAACAAAAATTTCTGAAAGGAAAAGTTTATGAAACAAAGAAAAGTGAATTAACATAATTTATGGCACATAATAAATATGTTGAAAACAAAATGTTGATTTTCTGTCTCAAATGGAGTTTTTGGATCACCCCAAAAGCAAGGTATTTTGGGGGGGGGAAGGGAAATTTACTTTCAATGAGAATATCTACCTTATTTTGTATCAATCTGAAATAAACTTTATAATTGAATTTCCTTGCAGAGGAGAAATATTCCCATAACACAGACCTCTGTTACATGGACATGGACAGCAGTGCTGTGCCAGCTGCAAAGGAAAGGTTTTTTTTGGTGAAGAAATTCTGCATTTCCCTCTGGTGCCCCTCTGTGATTAGGGACCCTGAGCGATGAGAGGAGGAGACTTATCTTGAAAAGCTGATGAGGTTATCACTGCCAGTTCACTTCCCCCTTCCTCCCTCCCCAGTCTGCCCTACTTTACCCTCATCCCACTCACCAATACCTAAACTACTTTTCAAACAGCACCAGGACCACAGGGCAGAATTTTAAGGAAAGCAGAGTTGGCGGTGAGTTTCCATGAAATGTAATGCTGATGGCTGCAGTGATGAGGAGCCTAATGGATGAGCAGCTCAGATGTCTTGCTGTGAAGGGCAAAGGGGCTGCCAGAGGCAGGACTTTGTCTGTTGGCATCTTAATTGCCAGGTTTCAGAACTGCACATAAAAATGCAAACCCTCATGCTGCCCCTGGCAGCGTCTTGGAGTTGGTCTGATTCACACCAACCCAGAACACAGTGAGAAAAAGCTTTGAAGAGCAGGGAATGATGGTCTTGAAGGGAGCAGGATCAAAATTAGCAACAAGATCCATGAATTAACTGTAAATTTCAATAGCTACAGTAGGAAAGATGAGGTAATAAAAGCAAGTGGCAGCTAAGGAGTTGACGGTGGATCCCAAATGGCACAAATCCACACCATTAGGAGCAGATTAGGGCTGAAGTCTGCTTAGAGAGCCAGAGAGGCAATGTAGAGAATGGCACTGAGGACAGTGAGTGGAAATTCCCATCTTTTTTAGTGACTTTACACTGCCAACATGTACATCCCACAAACTTCTCCCCACATGGGTTTTCCTACTATGAAATAGGCAGCAAAGCTGAGCCAAGTGTGGCTGCAGCATTGCAGCAGGAGGTCTGAGGCAGGACCTTGCACACATCCAGGAGTGGAGGCTGCCCAGGGTTTGGAGTAACACAGCTTTTCAAAATCCAGCATTGGAAGGCAATGCCAGCTTGTGGACTGCAGCTTGTTTGAGGTCCTCAACTAGAAAATGTTACTTGACTGTTTTTGTAGCTTCCAGGAGCTGCAAAAAACAAAACAAAACAAAAAACAAAACAAAACAAAAAACAAAACAAAACAAAAAAACCCAAAAAAACAAAGCAAAAAAAAAAAAAAAGAAAACAAACAAAAAACAAACAAAAAAACCCACAAAAAAAACAAGAAAAAAACAAAAAAACANACAAAAAACCCAAGAAACAAACAAAAAAACAAACAAAACCCCCCCAAATGGATTTCTGCAGCTATATCAGATGCAAGACTAGGTGAGCTTTTGGAAGCAGAAGCTGAGGTTATGCATTCTCCATCCCTGGAGATTTTTAAGGCTTGACTCAATAAAGCCCCAAACAACTTCCCCTGATTCCATAGCTGACCCTGCTTTGAGAAGGAAGCCGGGTTACAGAGCTCCTGAGGTCTTTTCTGGGCTGAATTATCTTATGATCCTCTTTTTATTTTCTAGTACCAATTAAAGCGAAACAGTACCAAATTATGAGCAAGAGAATTTATGCAATTACTTACTGGTCCCTTGGTATTGCTAATGAGCGCAGAAACATAAAAGATCCCACACCCCCCAGAGGATCTTGGAGATGGATCTGAGGAGAGGATGGCTTATGTGCAGGGCATGATTCTTCAGGGGTTTAGCAGCATCGGTCCCCACTCAAGGCACCAGTCAAAGACCCAAGGCTTTCTGCTGTGTTTTTCACCCTGCACGCTCCCTTCTGCCACTGTAACTTTTGCTGTGAGATGCAGTAAAGTCTTCCTTTTTACCTCCCTGTCAATATTTATTGTGCATGCATAATTTGAATATTTTACGATAATGAAATAAAATTCCTGTCTGTATTCATCAAGTCCGATATATCTGCAGCATAAAATCTGAATGCAGAACAACTTAAAACTACCAGAGGAGACAGTGAAATAGATGAACCTCTGTGTAATTGAATGAACAACTTCTTAGTCATAGCAGTGATGCCAGTGGGGAAAAGGGATTGTGGCCTCCTAGGTGCCTCAGAGAAACCTTTTTCTAGCAATTACACAGCTTCAAGGTTGGCAAACGCCAAAGATTCATCAGCAAACAATCTTTGTTTTTGTACTACTACATCGAATGTGAGGCACTTGTGGAAAGTGTCATTTTAAGGGATGTATCCTTTTAAAGGAGCAGCTTTATAAGTGAAGATCATTTTATGTTTAAGGATTAGAAATGGCCTGCTAGGCTTGCACTGCAGCAAGTGACTTATGGTTACTGCCTGGAAAAAGCAGTTCACCTGAAAATTATTATCTTAAGATTGCTTAAGTATCACTGGCTAATGTGAAGAGTTTTGATTAAGGCAGTTTTAGGAGGTGCATTGCAGGATATAGAGATTTAAATAAAAACAGTGTTTTCCCAGAGCATGTATTTTTCCCTATCCATCAGACCCTCCTCCTCCCTCCAATATTATTTTGATACTGATTAATTCATTTACCTAAATTATCTGATACTCAGATACTGAGTAGGGAGACAGGGTGTGAGAAAGAAAGGAGGGGAAGTGTTACAGGAAATTCCTCTGCGATGACTGGAGAGGCTTAGAGGAGGGAGTTGAAAACTGGGAGGATTTAAATTAGTCATTGGCAACTGAGAACATAGAACAATACCTGAGACACATAGAGAAATGTGGAGGGAAAGAAAAAGAAATCTCTGGGTACAGATACAAAGATGTTCCTGAGCCTGCGTCAGCAGAGAATTCTCAAGTCCATAAGAGCTCAAAGCACATAGCAAATTTAAGGCGAAAGAGAAACAAGAGTGGAAGGTTTATTATTATTTACTGGTAATAGCCAAAACAGGGAAAGGTATCTCACCTACCACAGATCAGAATAAATGAATTCCTGTGGGGATGAAGGGAACCATTTTAAACCATTCAGTTTGATTGCAGATGTCAACATCCCAAGCAAATTTGTACTCTTGAGGCTGGAATCTTACTCCTGCTCTACAGAAGTGGGAGAGAAGCCAAACGCATCAGTGTCACATTGAAACCAAGGCCCTGGGGAAGCAATCCCTCCCAAGAAACTCCCACTGGATGCTGTACTGTGAATCATGTGTGATTTATACTTGTGCTTTGATTACAGCTAGCTGGGAATTATTTTTAGCTTTCCATTCAGAAATTAAAATTCATCAGAAATGCCTTTTGGGTTTTTTGTTCTTGGTTTTTTTTCCCGTTCCCCTAGAATTTAGATGCTTGAGTGGAGCAGATCCTCAGGTAATATTTCTGAACAAAACCAGAGAAACATAGAAAGGTGCAGAAGAACCAAGACAGTAATGAAGAACCAAGACAGCTGGAAAGTAAGTTTAGAGGTAGATCTCAGTCCAGCACTGTAAGCAACCATGTGAAAATCTGAACCAAGATCCCTCCTACACACAATGTGGCATGTTGGTTATTCTGGTTAATGCGATATTTGTTTTGTGAGAGTCTCTGAGGGCAGCTGACTGATTTTCATCAGGTCAGAAAGGGCTCTGAAAAACTTGCAGTGTTGTAGCCCACCACTTATCTGGAGAGCCTCTTTCAGCCATTTCTCAGCTGGAATCTTTTGATTTGCTTATATCTAGTTTTGTTCAGGGTTTGACTTCAAACAATGGCACACATCCTCCCAAAAATAAAAATAATTTAAAAAAATTAAATAAAAAAAGAAAAAGAGGAAAAAAAAAAGAAGGAGGCACTTGGGTAGTCTAAGTCAACACAGACTCAGTAATTCATGGATTTATAGTTTCTCCCTCCAGCAATTCCTTTCCAAACACACAAGAGGACATGAAAATTACAAAATGCCTACAGTCCCTTCCTTGTATTTAGGAACCCTCTAGCAAGGCTCTACATTTACATTTTTTATCCCTTTCTGTCTGTTGTCTGATTGTGGTTGTAAAAGAGAAGACTGAGGGCTTGTGTTTGACTTCTAACTTCACCTCTGCAGTGTGCAATCACAAGTGTTTTTCAGGCAGAAAGAACAGGGGTAAAGTCTCATGTTTGCCTTTTGTTCCACATGAAAGAACAGCGCACATCCTGTTGTTCATCAGCCAAGGTTATTCCTCTTGGCTGTCTGCTTGCTTCTCCCATTACTTGTGCCTTAAACTCTACCTTATTCACTTTCCTGCAGTTTAATATCCCTGGTTTCTTTCCCTGCTTAACGCAGGATTGCCAAGGTGGTGATGAGGAGATTTAGTGGTGGGCATGGTGCTTTCCAGTTACCCTGACTCCTGACACTCTCTGTCTTACCTGATTTTGGCATAACAGAAATGTCACATTGCACACACACACCCTTAGTTTGGACCATGAAATATTCAGGGGTTACACAAGTATTAAAATTAACATTCTGTCACAGAAGGTGAGACCAAGACATAAAAGTGGAGTCAGCAACTGTGCTCTTGGCAGTGCCATCCTCCCTAGCCCACACTGGTTTGGCACTGCAGGAGGGCACCACGAGAACTTTGTTTCAGGAAGGAATATGGTTTTGAAGTCCAGGTTTGTTCCAAGTCAGAATGAAACCCAACAAAAATATTGATAAGTTCCATGAATGAAAAGTTCAGGGAGAAATGAAATATTTTTTTCGGAACACAACATATTAGTTTAGACTTTCCTTTTTTAATACACTGGGGTTTTTTGTTTCTTTTTTTTTGTTTGTTTGTTTTTTTTCTTTTTGTTAAGACTGATCACAGAATAGGAAATGAAAATCCCTTGTTTTCAAATGTCAGAAATGGGACAGACTGACACTGCTGTCACACCTCTCCCCTTCTACACCTCCTCATCCCTTCCCAGATCATCCACATGAAATTTTGGCAAAAATAGATGAGATTTACCATATGTGAAGCAAGTGACAAAAGCACCCACGCCAGGTTCTGATGAAATCCACTGTCATCCCAATCTGACATGACATTGCCAAGCAAGGTGATTGATCTGTAGGGTCTATCTTACAGTGACAACTACAAAGTTGTGAGATCTGGCTACCAACCAGAAAATGTACTGGTAGACTTAAAGCAGTGTGTCAGCAAGTCCTAAAGTTCTTCTTAGTCCTGACAGCCTGTTATCAACTAAATCTTCATATCAATGCTGCTTTGCTTCACAGGGATAGTGTTGGGGTGTGTCTGTGCTGGAGTTTGATGCTTGAGAAAGTGCATGGGCAGAACCATCAGAGTAGCAATTGTGCTGATGAAATGAGTTGCTGTTCCACAGCCAAGTGTCAGTTGGGAAAACTGCACAGTTCTGCACTTCAGAGGTCAGTCTGAATATCTGAAGACTGAAAGCCTTTCTTTTCTATTACTTTATATGCCCACAAGCATTTTTTAATGCAAAGCATTATCAAAGAGTGCAACAGTTCTCTGTGTGCTTGGTCTTGACACAGGACTGCCATTTTTCCATCAGGGCTTGTCAGAAGTGAGGCTGTGGAATGTATGGGCAGCCAGCCCATCTGTTGCATCCTGGAAGTGTCAGCCTGTAGTGCAAATGCCCAAGACTGCCATATTTTTTCTTGGGATTTCCTGGATGGAAATCTGTGCAAACACAGTTTGGGTGCCCTGCAAACACATATGGAGCAAAAGCTGGCCCCTTGAGGAAGCATTTGTCACGCTAGGCACACGCTGTAGGGGTGTTCAGCACATACCCTGAGTTTATCCTCACTCTACTCTGTGTCTGCCCAGATGGCAGCTCCTTACCTGACAAGGTGACCAGGTGTAGAGAGCCCTGTAGATGTCCTTCAGTCAGTTCATGGTCAGCTGGGCTGCTGAGATGACTTCCTTTGGCCAAGGTGAAAGAAACACAAACAGGGATGGCACATGAGGAGCAGTGCAGAGAGAAAAGAGCTCTGGAGGGCTGAAGCTCATGAGCTGTGGTACAACAAACCAGTGGGTTCCCTTTTGTTAAAGTCTCCTCTGAGGCCTCCAGTACTGGATCCTTGCCATTATCTCCTGTTCCTGTGATTTTGCTTGCCTATCCCACCCTCTTCTCCCAGATTTTTTCACCCCCCCCGTCTTGCTGTCTGTTCATGTGCGCCTTTGCTTGTCCCTTCCTACACCTCTTGTGCCTGCTGTCTCTTCCTTTCCTGGGCTGCAAACCAGGCAGCACATCTGATTTCTGCCAGATAACCCCATCCAGAGTGGCTTTGGGCACTTTAGATCCAGGGATGAGTTGCAAGGCCACCTTGAGGTCAGTGTCTCACTGAGCTTTCTCTCAAGTCCCTTGCTTTTTGGAAACACTGTTCTGCAGCATTATGTGAGTTAGAATGTCTGTGAGGAGCAATCTGTGTCCCTCTGTTGAGGGAATAATTTTGGGAATGGACTGTCTCCCTGCCTAGTGCAAGCCCATCTTGCTGTCCCAGACTCCTTGCTGAGGTCAGCAGCTCTTTGCCAGTGGGAACAGTTTCTTCATGGACATTTTGGGACACAGTGGTTGTGAAAAAAGGTGTGGTGATCTGTTCCACTTCGAAGGTCCTGGAAGATGGACTAGTCTTCCAAAGGAGGAAGTCTCACCTTACACAAAGCTGTTCTCAAAGCCTTTCAGAGTGGCTTTTTCCCATTGAATTATAACAGCAGCCAGGGACAGATCTGCCACTGAACTGTCATTGTCACTTACTCAGCACTGTGCTGCTAATCCATGGAGTTTCTCCACACTTGTGTCCATGTAACCCTTGCTTTTCTCCCGTGACTTCATGGATTTGCAGGTTGATATACACACTTCTTTGAATTATGTGTTTCAAGAGGCATCTCTTAACAATTGCAAGGACATCTATTTGCCAGGGGAAATAGTAGAACTGCCCCAAGTGTTTGCTGTGACCTTTTGGCCTCTGACAAATCTGTCAGTCATCTGTCTAGAGGGTAAATTGCTTAAGGGTCTTTTTCATCTTTTGTTCAAAAGTAATTTTTTTAAAGCATTGCTGCATTGTCTGTGAACATTTACGTCCTCACTGCTAGATGATGGAATTTCCAGCACTTCCTCTATACTTCCTTAACAAGAAAAGAAAAATTAAAATGTCAAATGTGACTTTTTAAACTTTTTGAAGGATATTGATCTCTCCCAGGGAGTTTGGGTTGAGTTCTTCCATGCTGGACAGAAAAGTTCAGTTTCTACATATACAATCAAAAAAATGAGGATAAATCAGTTTACCAAACAGAGGTTGGTGTGAGCTTGAGGAAAGAGAAAAACACACACAGAGGCCATGGAACCAAACCACAATAGTTCATGGAACAACTTCACCAGAGGTTTTTAATTTGTTGGAGCATCGGAAAAAAAAATTGGGATTCTGGAATTCTTCTGATTTCCAGAAAATCACAGTGAGATGCCAGGAGAAAAACTTCAACCCAATTGCAAAAAGCTGTGTCTCATACAATTTTTTTCCTGTGTTTTTCTTCCAAGCAACTGTTACTGTGATGTACTAACATGATTGCTGCATTCAGTGTGACTCGAGCTCCAGCAGCTTCTTGTGTGAGTAAGCATGAGTAGGAGCAATGTTTAATTTCTCTATGACCATACAACATTTAACAAACTTCTAGCACACTGAGCAGGAAGAGTGAGCTGTACTTGGTGTTGTGAAGTATTTTGGTGCAGGCTGCTGTGCTACACAGGTAGGCTGATAGTGTGCAACCTTTCTAAGAATTTAGCTGTTGAATTCAAAATAGACACCCATTAGAAATAGCAGGCAGGCACTCTAATGTCAGACTCTCATCATTTCTAGTATCTGTTGTTGTTAATTGAATGGTAAAAGTTACTTTAAGAGTCCTAGCAGCCACTGAAGCCTATCCCTCCTTCTCCATCCATCCATTCCTCTCACCCTCTGCTCCTTCATTTGCAATGCAAAGAAGAAAGAGTTTGGTGACAGGAGAGCAGGTATGAAGGTAGGATGGGACTGGCAGCTCTCAGCAATGAAGTACCTCCATCAGTAGGGAATACAGGAGAGTGGGGACAGCAGGAAAGGGAAAGATGAAGTGATCCTATTTATAAATGTATTCCCCCACTCCCTGTCTGTACTATGCAGATATCTCAGCAGCGCAGATGGATCTGCATACTGATGAAGACATGGGGCATCTATCAAAAATGCTGGATCTGGCTGAGCTCCCTGCAGGCACAGGGTCTGCTTTCTCCTCTATTAGAGCCCAACACACTTGCATTTTTCAAAGCTTGGACATGCATGCCAGGGTTTGGTGCTGCTTTGTGACTTTGCTTCTGCCTAAGAGCAAAGCCCAGTTTCCACTTCAGCAATCAGATAAAAGAGTGCAAAGCGATTGAACAAGGGACTGAACCTACAAGCAAGAGGTAACTTCAAATCAGCTCATCAGTAGGCAATGTGAATAGAGGAAAATGAGTATTGCTACAAAAAGGCCATGTAAATCACCAGCCAGGATGCCTGGAGAAAGCCAGCTCTGTCAAATATAAGAGATCAGCTTTTTGAGGTGCCTGGAGGGTTGTAGAGAAAACTCTGGGCAATTCCTCAAAGCCAAGGCTTTGTGTTACACCAGCACAGAGAGGAACAGTGTGGTTGCTGTAGTTTCTTTCACAGTGTCTACATCTGAAGTGCCATATGAATATCAGTGAAGTGGCACAATATCCCATGGAGGTAGGTATGAGATATCACATCTTTTCTTTACAGACATCAAAGAGTCCAGGTGGTCAAGGGTTTTTGGTTCCAAGCTACCACACAATGCTTTCTTCAGAGCCAGCGGGAGATGTGGGTGTCCAGCCTCCCCCACCACAAGGCACTCAGTAACTGGCCCAAGATCACTCCACAAACCAGTGACAGATCTGTTCAGAGCTCAGGACTTGTGACTCTCAGACCACCTGCTCTTCCTGTAAGATAATCCTACCCTGTAGTCTTGTGCCAAAGTATTCAGAGAAGGAAAATGACCAGGAAGGGCAAGGTCTGTGCCACTTGAGGTTTTGAGGGACTGGGATGATAAATATTAGCATCTGAAAACCCCTCTAAGGTCCCTCTTTAATATGCTAGCACAGATGGAGTGATCTCCTAGAGGCCAGGGCAACTGTGATCCTTGATGAGCTCCTTGGACATTTAAGCGTCCCTTAAATCTTTCTTATCCATGACAGACTCGGCGCCCTTTCCAAAATGGGTTTTATGCCAGCTCCTGGTAAACAAATTGCTGTGCCGCAAGAAACATTGTCACAGCTGACTGCAGTAAGCCAGACAGAAGCCAAAGACCTGAAGACTCAGAAATCTCTCAGGAGATCTTCCTGGAAAGGAGGAAAAGTTGCACCACAGTAAGCCCAAGCAGAAGCACTGGGTCAGCCTGGCTCTGCAGCTGTCAGGGCTGCAAAGCTGCTTTCAACTCCCACTTGAGGAGGTACCCCTGCCAGAGCAGGGGAGCACCATGAACCCAGCATCCCTTCTTTCCATCCCTGATGCTGGCTTGCTCCAAGCCACCCTTTCAGAGCAGACACATGGCTAACACAGCAGCATTCCTGCCTTGAGCAGTGCCCAGAAACCACAAGAGCAAATCTACTTTTGTAGAGGGAGCCACATGAAATAACATCCAGGGAGATCTCGAGAAAGGTTTTGATCATTCCTTCCTGGCATGGACCAGACATTGCTGCCAGTACAGACTGTTCAGCCCTATCAGCACGATAGATGCTCCTGCAAGGAACACAATTTTAGCTGTTTTAGTACATATCTGCCATCACCATCTGCTATTTGTTGGCATGAATGTGTACTATCAGGAAACTAGGTTCAAGGGTAAAAAAAAAGGTCTCACCAACATTTTAAAGTTTTAAATTCATTCAAAGGTTTGGATTTTGTTTTGTTTTAAACATTGGATATGCTCACACAAAGCACAGTATGTCTTCTGTTCTTGTGTTCTTATGATCTCCTTTTTCTTTCCTTTTTGAGCAGTGTTATTGCTAGACATCTTCAGACAAGGGTTCTGTCCTTACCATAAGCACTAGGAACTCAGTTAACTTGGTAGGATAATCCTTGCAAGGAGTAGGAGACTATCTGAAGACGAGCAGGAGATTTTTCAGATGATCTGCTTGAAAAAGTCTCACTATATTCTTGACCAGGACTTTAGTCTTTCTTCTCTTGCTGGGGTTTTCTGTCCCAGTTAACCCAAGTCAGCTAAAGAGGGCCCTGAACAGAAAACTATCCACAGGAATATGAGGGACATCAAATAGACTCATCCCTCTCTGAAAGTAATAACACAGAAGTTTTGTGTGCAGTATTAGTGAGCAATATTTGTAGAGTGCTTTGAAGTTAGAAAGCACTATATAAATGCTAAGTATTATTAACTACATGAATAAGTCATCTTCAGAGAAATATAACACTGCTAAAGATGGGAGAGACATCTCTTCCTTTCTTAATGATAACCAACCCCCAAAGTTATTCATAAAAATTACTTTTAAAAATAGATCAAATGATTTCCCCATCCCGTGATAATCCCTCTGATTGCCCTTATGTTTCAGTTCACTGTATCATCTCAGAGATCAAAGGATGTGTCTGAGGCTGGCAAACCAATCCCACAAAGAAGAAAACATTCTGCTGTAGATAAACAAAATACAATTTCCAGATAACATCATGGTGCTGATCAAAATAGCTGCTTTTCCAATTAGTTTTCAAAGAATTCTTAATTGTTATTGATTTAATCTGGAGATGTGCAGATTTTTCCACTTAGGAACCTGTTTTACAGGGAGCTTATTACCCCAGGGATTTCAGTTATAGACAGGTTTTAGTAAGCAGCAACAGCCTGGCTGTCAGGCAGGTGACAATAAAAAGGGAATCTGTCCAGATACAGGAGACAGTGCTATTTGTGCTTCTGTTTCCTACAGTAATTTAGAGCACGTAGCCTCATACATTGTGAAATGGAAGCAGACCGCACATCTGCATAAAAGCACTTGCCTTTAAGCTGTAATAGGAAGAGAACTTAAATAGAAACTGCCTTATCTATCTACCTAATCATCACCTCAGTGTTCCCTTCCGTTTTTATTCTTATTAATTCAAAACATGGGGTCTGCCCTGAAACTTCTTCTCTCTATTCCCACATCATATGTTCATTTTCAGCATATATATATATTTATATATAAAATCTATTTATTTATTTTTGCATTTTGCTATGTAGAAAAATAAATAAATAAACAGAGGACTCTATAATGTCTGCTGGGCTGCCATTTCAAAGTCAGGCGAAACAGCAGGGTGTGGGAAGAAGGGAGGCAAATTGGGGCTGCTGTTCCACAGACAGGTGACATCTTGGAGCAGAACAATAGGAGATGGCTTCCTGTCAAGCAGCAATAAGAGGAGGAAGAATGAAAAATAGCCCCCCCAAAGAAAATTGTTCTGTCCCAGGCAAATGACGGTGGAAGGATTTGGTAAAGTGACAGTGGGGGACTTAATGCTGTCAGGTAGGTATGGCAGTGTCAGGAAGAGTGACTCAGGAAAGGTGAGTCAGAGCCAGCTGCCATCCGGAAAATAAGTGCCTGAGCCATGAGCAGGATCTGTCACTCAGTGCCTTCTTGCAAGGCAGCTGTGCCAGTTTGACCCCCAAGCCCAGCTCCCTGTGCACCCCACGTCCTGCATGGGCTGTGACGGGATGTGCTGCCAGGTGGGGACTCTGCCATCAAGAGGAACAGAGAGGGCTTGGGGGAGAATCACCAGTAGATCAGGATAAAAGGTTAAGATTGGTGCTATCAGGGGGAAAAAAGAAGAAGGGCTTGAAGAAGTCTGGAATGAAATGAATGTTGTGGAGAGTGATGAGAAATGAACTTTCTTGGTTTTTTAAAAACCTGAGCTGGGCTCAGAACACTGGGGTTGCTCTCCAGCTGGATTTACTGCCAGCAGGCACCATGGGGGCAAGGAGCTGATCAGTTCATCCTAAGCCAAAACACTGAAAGGGATAAAAATCTCCATCTGGGCAAAAGCCAGCCTTTAACTTCATGAGTTATTTCCTGTGATGCTGCATTTCTAGGACACACATAGGAAAACGTGCCTGGATATCTATACAAACTACACTCTAAAATGGTCTGAAAGGTGGAAATCGTATGTATGTATGGACTGATACGAAAATCTTGGAGGAAGGGAGAGTCCCATTTTTCTAAGAGGCTGAAGGCCCTAGAAACCCCCAGGAGGTCCTTCCATTTTGGAATTCAATTTCCCAGAGGCTCTGAGAAGCACTAGAACATTTGGATGCCTGTGAGCAGGATCTATTTGTTCCAGATGCTGGACATTCAGGCTGATTTTGCTCACAAAAAGAGATGGTTAAGAACTAATTCCCAACTCTGATTTCCAAGGAAGTTCATCTAACCACAGCAACCTTTTTCCCCCAAAAAAAAAGTGTTTCTAAAAGTCTTGGTAAACATCAGCTTCTTGATGATTTAGAAAATAACTGACTTTGCAGGCAGCCAAGCCAAAATCACATCTGTTAATGTTGGTGCTACATTTAGGTTAAATTTAGCCTAATCTCAAAAAAATATTTTTTTCTCCATTGTCCTACATGGTAACAGTGTTTTTTAAAAATAAAAGACATTGTAAAGAACATTTCCATGAGATGATAACATTAGGGGGCAGCCCTCAGCTAGCAGCCAGTCCTATGAGTTCATTGAACAGCTGTGTTTATATGGGGCTGTTGGCAAAATTTATGTTTGAGTTTGTTTTAACCTTACTTTATTGCTACTAGAGAAACAATAGATCTTTTCCATTACAAGTCATCGAGTGCCACATTAAAATACAGCAGGAGGGGTGAAACTTTCCATGCCCCTTCTCCCCATAAATCTCTGGTTATATATATATGTATATTTTTCTTATAAACAGAAAAGCCCTGTATGGTCTGAGATGCTGCCTTCTCAATGAGCTGCCAGAACTGTATTGCACCCATCCAGGTTCTTATTTTGCTTTTTCTCTGGGGCTGCATGCCTGAACTTTTCACAGAAAATGTGATGTCCTGTTTCTCAGTTCCCTGGGCAGGTCAGGCACATCATGACCCATTCGTAGCGGGCAAACAAAACCCATACATGTTTCCATAGGGTGGGCACCTTAGGCCTCCCCTGTATCCCTTCAGTGGGTAGGTAGAACAAAGACATTATTTTAAGCATCTCCTTCCTCATCTGTTTTTTATATCACCCCAATCCACCCTTTGTTTATTAATTCTTATTTCTGCCTTCCTGCAAGGGAACATCACCTCCTCCTCTACTTTTTGTTTTTCTGCCCCACTCTGAGCCCACTGCAGAAACCATATGAGGAGAACCTTTTATGACTTTTCCCCATCTGTTTTGGAAGCTTAACACCTTTTCCTTCTGGGACAGATCTGCACTCCAGCTCTTCCAAATTCTCCCAATTATCCAAGCCTTTTTTCCTTGGCCATCTTTTTCTTGCCAGATATATCTCTTGCAGCAACCAGGTTGCTGGGTATGCCTCTGAGGGAGTGGTGCCCTGTTCTCCATGTGAACTCAGTGCTTTGACTGAGCTCCCCTCAGCCCCAGGCCACCAAGAGCCATCACAGCTATGCCTCAGCATCCCCAGCATTACCCCTGTGCTATGACTAGATTTCGTGCTGTGGTGCTCCATGTGCATCCTACCCTGAGAATCCCAGGAGTCCCAGCACCACTCAGATGCCCTGGACTGCTGTCTGCAGCTCCGCTGGTACTGCACATCGTCTCCTGGACTGATGCCCTCCTAAGAAATACAGCCATTCTTGGCATGGTCTCCTACAGGCTGAATGCCAGCGTATTATACTTTCAGTCCTGCCTCTGTGTCATCCTTGCTTCTCCATGGCCCTCTCCTGTATCTCTGGAAAACAATAATCTTCATGGATGCACTCCATGTGCCCTTTCTGTGGATCCTGCTGGTTACCCTCATTACCACCATCCCAATTGAGATTCCTTAGTTCTACTTGCCTCTTTGATATTCCTTGAGCTAGTTTACAGAATATTGCGGATGAAAAAGGGGAGAAGAAGCCCACAGAAATGGACTGTTTTCCCTTGCCTCACAGTAAGATGACATGTTGTATCCATGATCCCATTTGTGTCCGTTTACATTTGCCAGTCCATTTACACACATGGGCAGGAATTTTCATTTACAAACAGAGAAACAGAGGCCAAAGAGCTGGCTCGCTTTACTTAATGTCCAAAGCAGGTGTGGAAATAGGAGCAATTCTCCAAATACCCTGTCAGGTCCATCTACACTCTGTCTTGGAGCTGGCCACTTTAATGAGTAGCTGTGCAGATTTGCAGCCACTGATGCCAGCTATTTCCACACACAGAGTGCAATCAGGCTGCATCTGCCATGAGAGGTCAGAGAGTCAGGTGCCAGAGATGGATTTTAAATACAATTCTGAATAAAGCTTCTGGCCCCAAACCAGCTGTGGTTAAGCTAAAGTTGCCTCAAGCCTCTGGATGTGAACACAGCTGCAATGGGCTGAGGAAGAGCCATCCTCGCCCTCCTCAAGCATTGCTCTCTGCAGCTATTTAGTGCCGTGGGAAGGACACCAGGCATGATGGACTGAAGCTGGAAGCCTTTACAGCAAATTCTGTCTCCCAAATGCTTCCTCAGCTCGTTGCATCTCTGTGACCACGGCAGGTACATTGATCTAGCTGACAGACTAAGGTCCTATAGCTCAGTTTTATATAGATGAACTGTAATTTTGGTAATAGGATGTTTAAATAATATTGTGTCACTTTTACATTTCACCTCCCTTTCCCTTGAATGAAAGTGCCTGTCTCCTTTTGACAGGTGGACATTTTTTTTTTCCCCTCTTCCTTTTCCCCACAAAGGCTTTGCTTGAAGGACATCAGGAGTCATAATAACGGTTGACGCTTTCATGTGATCCTTACAGATTATGGCTAAATGGAATGGTGCTGTAATGTGATTGCTTCCCCACTCTTACTCCTGCTGTGCCATGTAATGGCATGGCAGGGCTCTCTGCTGGGATTAAAGCCAGTCAGACTGAAAATTGACTTGCCTTGGGGGCCATCAAGCAAATTTAAGTGGCTACTTCAAGATTCTGCCTGCCAGTGAGCCATATCTCCAGTGGATTAGAAAAATGAATGAAATGTGGACACAGTAAGGCAGTAGAAACAGTGCCATCAGGCCTACAGGCTCTCTGTCTCCTTCCTTCTGATTTTACTCTGAACACTTATTCTAGTTCCTTGTAATTTCTCTCTGTGTTCCATCCACAAAATGGGAAGGGAGCTCAAAACAGAAAGAAAAGCTGTGACCTACCCTTGCCTGGGCTTTAGGTACAATGAGGACAGGGAGGAAGGGAAGGGGACTTGCCCTTCTCTTTCATTCATTTTTCCTGGGGATAGAGGCCCTTCTAGAGAGAATTCAGAATATATAAACTTGTTTTCTGCTTGGAGTAATCCTCAAGGGTAATTCCTCCTGCAAGGCTGAAGCAGAGTGGTAGAAAGGAAAGACTGTCCCCCACTGCTCTTGTGATCAGGCTGCTCTCTGCTGTCACAGCCAGAGGGAACATCTGCTCCCTCCCTCCTCTCCTTACACAGTGCTGGGTCGGGGGCTGTGTTTCCTTTGCACTGTAACCTCCTGCTTGTCATGAGAAACTCTCAGCTGTCTGGGTAGGAACAGGTTGTGTGGCTCTACAAGCATCCATTTGAGGTGAAGGCGCATTGTAACAGTTATTCACTGGTCGCCCTGTACTGGGAAAAATATCAGTGCCTGAGGAGGGTTCACATCTACTCCCATGTCACCCAGTGCCCTTCAACAGCTCCTGCTCTGCTTGAATTCTTTGGCTTTTCAGATTATGTCAATGGGATTTAAGCATGTATAGCTACTCCCATGAATAGAAATGTTTTCCCATCTCAGCCCCCAAGAATGCTGAGTTAGGAATAGTGTGTTCTTAGCCTCTTTAGAGAAAGGCATTCATGAAATGTGACTTTGAATACCACAGTGACACCACCACTTTCCTTGGCAGCACAGCCATGCCTTTTTTTACAGCTGTTTTCTCTAACATTCCATCTAAAATTTTCCCTGATGCAGCTGAAGTTTAATTACTTCTTTCTCTATCATTGCTGACTAATGATAATAATTGCTTCCTGTCCTCTGGTGCAACATTCTTTTCTCTATCTGCAGATAGTTATTGTGTCTCCCCTTGGTATTATTTCCTCCACTTTGAAATTGCCCACAAGCACAGTCCCATTTCTTGTCTAGCTGCTAAATAAAACCCAGAAATACAGCAGTGGAACCTCGGTAGTGGCAGGGGACAGACAGGCAGGATGACCCAGGAAACTGGCACTGGCAGGGAGTTTTGCTCTGCAGGATGTCTCTTTGACAGCTTTTCAACAGCTTGCACTAAAGGAACTGATGGTCTCAGCTCGGGTACTAATGGTTTAAATTCGGCATTACAGGTACTGGAAGTTATTACAGGTGGTTTTATGACAGAAGTTCAGGCCTGAGTGGCCATGGATATTGACACACAATTTTTCCTTTAGAAAGTCTCTTTCTAGAGAAAGAAGGAAGGACATACTGGTTCCATTTTCAGAGTTCCAAAGCCAGGAGATGCTATGATTTGCCTGAGGTCATGGAGTAAGGAGGAAGAAATACATGATTCCTAAGTCCCAGGCAGCATCCCTAAATCATATTGTTTAAGTATTCTCAATTTTAAGCATTTTGCTAGCTTCAGGTATTCTTTTTCCCCAGGTAAATCTGCAGTCAAAATCGGCATCCACAAAGAAACCCAGCCAATGTGTCGCACTTCTGTCACTGAAAAAACTATACACGCTATTTTCCCCATTTCATTATTATGAACCAAATTTTTCTCAAGTTTAAAGGTTTTTTTTTTCCTGTTAAAAAAAAAAAAATCATCTCTGTGGGAAGAAAGAGATAACATTTGTTATCTGCTAGTAGAGTGTTTGGGACTTCTTGTAAATATTTGTAAATAGGTCTTCATTTAGATGACCAGGCTCACTATAAACAGAACTCCTCAAAGATTCTTTCAAACATAGTGTCTTATTTTCATGTAGGAGAAGCACCAGACATTTAAATGCCTCTCAAGCAGAGTTCTCCATTCTGGTGAATTCTATAGAAAGAGCTTCCAAATCCTGTCTCCACACAACAAAAGCCTTTGGAAAAGAATTGTGAAAATTGGCATATTTAGGGAAAGGCAGAGGTTACCTCATGGCTCAAAGCAGAGGTAGCATGGATCACTGAGTAAGGCAATGAACTGAGATTGCAGAGCTTCTGCAGGGTGACTTGCTGTGTTCACCTTTCTCCTGTTGTGTACTTAGATTAAAATTGCATTGAGGCAGAGACTTTTCCTTAGTAAGCATTTCTATATCACCTACTACAACGTTGTTCCCCATCCTAACAGACACTTCTGCATGCACTAAAAATAAAATGCAATAAAACAAATAAATAGAGTAAGTCACAGTTCTCCTACCTACTTTTTTTATCATTTTTTTGCCATTGTCAGCTCTTTGTATTGTGTACCTTGTTTGCAGGTAAATATCAGATAAAGACAGACCTTGTCCAAAACAGCTGAGATACAAACTTAAGATGAAAAAGGCAGAAAGCAAAAATGCAGAAAGGAAGTATATCCAAACATGGTTGTTGTTCAGGGTCTGGTTGGGACTGCAGCCCATATTTTGATCTGTGACCAAAACAGTGTTGATAACACAGGGATGTTTTCATCACTGCTGAGCAGAGCTCACACAGAGCCAAGGCCTTTTCTGCTCTTCACCCTGTCCCATCAGCGAGGAGGCTGGGGGCGAGCAAGGAGTTGGGAGGGGACACAGCCAGGACAGATGACCCTGACTGATCCAAGGGATATTCCAGATCATATGGCATCATGATCAGCAACAAAAACTGGGGGAAATAAGAAGGAAGATGGGAACATTCATGGTTATGACATTTGTCCTCCCAAGTATCCATCACCTGTGATGAAGCCCTGCTTTCTAGCAAGTGGTTGGACATTTGCCACTCCATGGGAAGCAATGAATGCTTTACTTGTTTTGCTTTGCTTGAACACAGCTCTGTTTCACTTATCAAACTGTCTGACTCCTTAAGTTTTCAGCTTTTGTACTTCGGATTCTCTCCCTTGTGTCCTGCTAGAGGGGAAGGAAGTGAGTGAGTGACTGGATTGCTGGCTGGGGTCGACTCACCACAGTAGGAAACACCAGACATCCAAGCAGTTAACAACTCTCAAATGTTTTGAAGACCTTGTGGCAAATGATTTCTACCACCACTCAATGACCAGCCCAAGATGATGCAGCTCCTGTGGATTTTTGCAAGGCTATAAAAGCAGAAGACAGCAAGAATAGCAGGGCTAACCTTGTGATTTTGTACATCAACCATGAAGGGCAATCGGTTGGTGAACTAGAGTGCAGTTTTGTCTGCACAGGATGGGGTAGGGGAAAGAAACACAAAAAAGAAAATCAGTTTCTGCTCAATGCACAAATCCAAGTTGTTTCATCACCTACCAGCAGGTAAGTTGCAGCTCATTATTGCTGTGAGGATAGAGGTGATTGCGCAAATGAATGGGGTGAGACAGTAGTAGCTTACTCAGGCTAAAATTATAAAGCCACTGCCTTTGGGAAGAGAAAGTCTCTCTAGCAGGTGTCCTTGTCTGCATTGTGGATAAAAGAAAAACAGCCCAACAAATCCACCACCAACAAATGTAAGGTGGAGGTTTTTTATTTGGGTTTTTTTGGTGTTTTTATTGTGTGTGAACAATGGCAGTGCATTTCAGCCAAGGCTAACTGACCTCCATTTTTTATGTTATGTAAAAATGACATGTATTTTGATTTTCCCTCCTAAAGGTTTTTGACCTTTATCTCCACTTCAGAAGTTTATCTCCCTGCTTCTCTAAAGACAAACCAAAGGATCAACAACCTTAGAAGAGTGGAGGTGCTGACCTTGGAAATACTGAGATGGCTTGGCTAAGCACGTAGGTGCAATGAGGCAGCACTAATTCTTGTCCAGGTGTCTGGGAGACAAAATACAATATAATTCAATAGAACGAAGCTGTGGAATGTGTGGTGGGGGGAGAAAGGAGAACATTTTCACAACGCTCTTTGTTTAGTTGAATGATGATGGTGACACCACCACTTCCACAGCACTTTGCTGTCCTTCCGAGTGTCTGTTCTGTCACCTGGCTCTAGTTGATGTGGGATGCTCAAGTGCAGTTTTGTTTCACCTAGGTTTGGTGTTCATAATAATTTTGGAGATAAGGGCTAATTAAAAAAAAAACACATACACAAATTTCCTCCCAGGGAATCAGACCCACTGCTTTAAGTAGACCTTTAATAAGCATTGTGCCGCTCTGTGTTTCAGGCTGTATCTTTTTATGCTGCTGTTGCTAGATCAATACACCATGGATGTTTGGACCACATGAGACTATACCCATGTACAGCTCTTTTTAATTATGTCTGTATGAACCCCAGTGTAGGTGTCTATTCTGATTTAATAACATCTTGTTTCAATATCATTTGAACCTGTTCCATGCTGATTTAACCTAAACCAAAATAAACCCTTTCCTAAGCCACAAAAAGACTGCTCATTATTTTATAATTAACTTTACTAAAGATACCTTGTCTCAAATTAAAAATGATTAAGGTGATTTGGAAAAAAAATCTTTACAACCAAGCAGTTAATGGAAAGCATATTGAACTCTAGCCAGGGCTGGGTTGAAAGCATTTCAGTAAGTTTATATTTATAATGTTTGTGAAGTCTAAGACAGATCCAAAGCTAGATGTTAGAATTTGTCATTCACATGCTGCCTTCTACCCTATTGCTGTCTTCATGTGCACAAACGCAGTGTTTATGCCTGACTCTATAGGAGCCGTCTTTTCCCTGTGCCTGTTTAGGATCCAGCAAAGGAGCAGATGCAATCTCATCTGTTATTGAGATCACAGTAGAAAGGCTCGTTACTCCAATTGCTCCCTCATCCATCCTCTTTCCTTTTTCTCCTCCTGGGCTTGATTGATATTCAGAGGGCAAAATAACCCTGGAATTTTTTTTAGGAGAAAATTGCAAGCAATGCTGTAGTAGAAGTTCATCTATCACTCTGTATATACTGTATTCTGATTTTTAAGAATTACTGGTTTATGTCAGCATTGCAAGGAACACAAAAGTTTTGATCACATGCATCCACAAAAATGAAACCAGATTTATCTTCCATTGTTTGGCGATACTGAGGTAAATCAAAATAAAAATCAGTTTTTACTTTACATAGTCTGTGTTTACACAACAATCTTGGTTTATATCCTTCACTCCTGTGGCATTTGATGGACAGTTCTGGATGGTTTCCCAAACTAAACTCAGAAAAGAGATGCCAAGGAATGGCACTTCACAGTCTACAGCTGGCAAGGAGGAGTTTCTGCATAATCTCTGCACGTTATTTACAAGAGGCTGGCATGGATCCCCATCAGCCTGTGACCACGCTGGGTGGAGAAGGAGTGTTCAGCCATCCTTGTGTGGGGAAGGAGGCTGCTATGATCCAGAGTAAGAAGGTTTGGAGAGGTCAAATACTGGGCAAGCATGTTCACAAGGTTCACCTCTAGGCTTCCAGTCTCCCTTATTTCCTTTACTGCTAGACATAGAGTGTGGAAAGCTCTGTGTGTCTCTATGTCTTGAAAAAATACCCAAGTTGAGTGAGGAGTGATCAATTCCCCAACTTGGCCTTTAGTTTGATAAACATCTGAAGTAAAACACTGGCCATGCCATGAGGTGCATAGAGAGCCACTGACACATCAGTCATCACACTCTGAATGAAGTCCTCGTGTTTTTGGTGGTGTTGTGGTCAGAGACAGATTCTTTCTCTTCCTGGCAGACGTTTTCCTGACTTTCGATCATGACTGAATATAACTTACGAGACAAAAGGGGCAGGTTGGTAGGGATGCCACTGGAGCTAAATGAGCAAAGTTAAGCTTGTTGATGGTGAATTAAAGAGGTGGAACACCTCGGGTGTTTGCAAATGAGCTGTTGGGAGAGTGTGTTGCAATTAGGACATATTAAAAGGAGATGCTTCCAATTCATTACACACAGTTAATACGGCTGTGGGTGCTGAATCCCTCCACCACTGCATGTGTGCAATACATCCTCCCTTTAGAGGAACTTGAATTACATCCCAAATGGTTTATCCAATTTCAGGTGACAATTGTGTTTCAGACAACAGCACAGCAGTGTCACCAGGATGAGAGTTGTTCTCTTCTATGCAGAAAATTAATGGCTCGTTTTGTTCAAACACTGTCTGTCTTCTCCCCATAATGATAATCTATTTTGAATTATATTTAATGGTAAAAAGCTGCAGCAGCTGAAGCCAGGATCAAGGTGAACTATCTTCCCATTTAGAAAATGTAACAGCTGTCTTTCAATTGAGATACAAAATGAGAGGCCCTGAGCAGTTGTGGCTGTTTGAAGACTGGCTTGTAGAGCAACCTAGAAAACAGTGATCCATTTCTTCCCTTTGGCCTAAAATTCCTGTTGCAGTTAAAAACTGGGAAAGCGCTTTTCTTCTTTTCCAGAGCTTTTGTGTACTGTTTGTGGCCTTGCTAAAACAGCTGCTGTCTGCTGCAAAGACAACTGCATTTTGATGGCGGATGGACATGAATCCAGAAAGGGACGATGTAGAAAGACAGTGCAGTCAGGAAGGGATCCAGGGTCATTATTTTACCATATGTCAGAAATGTTAAACTTTAAATCAGAAATGTGGTACCAAAATCTTCCAGCTGGAGAAATAGGCAGACATGAGAGTTGTTCAAGGAACAAGATAAATCCCTAGGAGAGGACACTTTTTCCAATTACAGAGGAAAACTAGGTTTTCTAGCTTTGGAGATCTCACACATGTTATAACCCAGATCATTTGGAAAGCTGAGGAAGGCAGAAATGGTTATATGGACTTCTGAAGCATCCCATCTTCAAAAAAAAGCCTATCAAAATCAGATTTGCAGAACTTATCCTTTTTAGCTATTTAAAAAAGTGGGAAGATATCCAGGGAAATTGGAACACTCCATGAGCTGAACACTATTGAACATGTATGCTAAGCACCTTTGAAAATTGAAAAATAGAAATGTCTCTTTAGAATACTATATTACTGGGGGAGACAAATAACTTGGCAAATAAAGAGCTCAAGGCATTTTGATTGTTCTTGTGCATAAGGCTATCTATTTGTCCCTGAGGAAAGGGAGGGAGAGCCTAAATGTGAACTCAACTGTCTCTGAGGTACTTGAGATAATTGTGGTACAACTGGTTTGATTTGGAAATGGAATTAGAGTGTTCTTTTTTGCTCTTCTAATTAATCAGGGTTGAATGTCTGTATTTGCAGCTCCTTCAATTAGTTCTCTACAGATCGACCCCCACCCAATCTATTAAATACTGAGATTTGTGTTTGGAGTGAAAGAGCTCTACAGATCCAAAGCTCTCAGCTAAATTACTTCTCTCAGAAGTTACATTTCAGGAGTTGAGGAAAGCAAAACACAAAACTTGTCAGAGTTTGATAATTGCAGTCCAACCATTCCCTTCCTCCCTTCAAATTAAGCCATGCAAGGAGTCAGGCAAGCCATACACTGTCTGTGGTGTTTCTGGTTGACATTCAAGTTCTCTTTTTTGTTGGCAACAAGGAAGACCAAAGGGAGTTTACAGCAGAATTTTAAATAGCCAAAGCCTAAGGAGTGTAAAATTATAAATAAAACCAACAGCAAATCTAAACAAAAAAAGCTCCAAACACTTCTCCCAGCTGTTCAAGTAGTAAGATATGCACTTCTGAGACAGTGTATACTAAGACCAAGTCCAATCCAGAAAAGTTTGAAAGAAGTCTGTGGGAAGAAACTTTTTTTAAAGCATCAGGAAAAGCAGATATTGAAGACAGAGACCTTAGTAAGATGGTGAGGAGTGAAACATGCTCAGTCCAGTCAGAGCTATGGGGACAGAGCTGGATGCAAGGATGGTGGTGCCTCCACTGGCCCCCGTGCAGCAGCAATTTCTACTCCATGCAGTCCAGCTCTTGATGGCCAGGCTCCCCACAGACAGCTCGCAGAACGTAGCAGGCTGACCCACTCGTGCTTTTTAGTGGCAATATAATTCTCAAAGTCTGTGCTTTTTCCCTTCACTTCTCTTCAGGAAAAAATTTGCATCATTTAAGTGAAGAATTTGAAAGTGATTATATATCTGACAAACCAGCTATGAAGCCCAGACTGAGAAAACCAGTTGTTAAAGCTATTACTGCTCATTTTCATCAACTTTTTCTGATGCAGGACTATTGTCTAAAGTACCCAGGAGCATTTATCATTTTATGTATATCCTTAGTACTGGCAGTAAGAGGAGATATTTATAGGAGTGGAGGAGTCTTTCCAGTCTCCAGACAATATTTCACAGTGGAGACCTTGGAACAAAAGTTTATGAACTTTCTGTCTCACAGCCCTTCTTTCAGCTTTAGGATGCCACTTTTTCATGTATTTTGAAACTTGTGACTCAAGTTTTGAAGTTGTTTCATTAGAAGAGCTTCCTCTTTTGCTTTCATAAAAAACTGGTAACTCAGAGAGACTTGAAGACAAAAGGGCGTACTCTCATTAAACCTGAGAGTTAAGAAAGAATGAGGTTTGACCAATGAGACAGTGCTGGAGACTCCACTTTTTAACATGACCTGATTGTTAAAATCCATGTTCCCTATGCATCACAATGCTGTATTTTCCTGAGGATGTCGTGACAGAAAGCTGTTCTAGCACTGGCACCCCAGGCAAATTACAAGGCTTGTAAAGGACTGAGGAAGATTTCTGCTTGTCATTGCACATATGAAAATGCTTCCCTTTCAATGAAACTCGAAGTGAGTACACTCGGATGAGTGTGTATCACATCCTTTCCCCTTGTCTAAGCAGAAAAATTCAATAGCCCATATGCATGAAATTGCTGTAGAAAGAGACACAACTCTGAGAAACTCAGTACTGGTCCTGTTTGGAGTCAGGGAGTTGTGATATGGGTTGTTGAAAGGCATGAGGGAAGAGAGAAAGTAAAATGGAAACACATTTTTCTTTTACCATCCTTGGAAACTATTTTGCAGCAGAAAAATGAACAAACTGCCCAACACAAACAGTTATGTCTTATCAGAGGCACTTCTCTGTCATCATTTACCTGAGTCTTCTAGCTGCTTTGAGGTGCAGTTTGTAGTTTTCTAAGTTCAGCTACCATGGAAGAGTCTATAAACTTGAAAGCTTCCTGGGATTTTTATTTGAGTGTGTTTATTTTCCAAGGAGGTGTTCTTCGTGATCAGCAGGAAGTATATTGGACAAACAGCTTTTCATTAAGGATGCTTGACCGCAGCCCTGAGCCACAATGGATGTTCAAAGAATTGAATAGAATGAGTTTCCCAGCACATCTGTGAGCAGCAAGGAAGGCGTATGTCGGCTTTCATGCTGAAGTCTCTGATGAAAGCAAACCACACAAAAGTGAAATGCAGCCTCTTTTTGTGGAGAGTAATTCCTGGCACTATTGGGTAATTGCTGGTCTGTGCTTACCGTAAAGGACAGGGATGGCAAGAGAAGGGACACACAAGCACTGCGGTAGAAACTAAAGCCTCTTGAAGGTTAGCAGTGAATAAAGAAGCATTACAAATACCAGATGTATTTGTGAAGTTCCTGTTGGTCATCAGGAGCCTTAATCAAGGTGGTGGTATCTGATGTGTTCCTGCCTGCCCTTGCCATGCTTAGTGAGAAGTGAGGTGAAGGAATTGACAGACCATGGTTGGGAGTGGAGGAAACTTGCAAAAATCCAGCAGGATGTAGTCATAAGTGTGAGCCTTCCAAGGCTCCAAGGTTTTCATGTCCAGGTCAGAAAATGTTCTGGGAATACAAAGGACCTTTGCAATCACATCTGATTTATCTAACAGGTCTTGGTAAGCCATAGATACAGCTTAAATACTCTTTTCTGATGTTTCAGGAACTGCTCTGCCCCTCTTAGAGAGGTGGAATGTATTCAGTGAATGCCTGGAAGCTCTTTCCAGGAGAAACCTCCACCTTTTTCAACTTCAAATCAGAGGAAGTTGATGGAAGATGCAGGCCTAATTGTGATAGGGCAGGGGAGAAAAGACAGAGGGAGACATACAGGACCTTTGAAAATTTCCTTATTTTAAATAAATAATTTCATGGCCCTTGTTCCACTATCCTGCCTCAGAAGAGAAAGGCCTTTCTGCCAGGGTGGTGAAACAGAGTGGCAGGATAAATTGATGGCTAGGGAGACATTAGTCTGGGGAAAGTATCAAGCTCCCAGTAGAAAGTTAATAATAAGTGAGAAAAGACAAGCAAATATGCATTGGTTTGGCTTGATCCCCTGGTCTTCATCAGCTTTTGAAGGAACCTTTATTAGTAGGTGAAATCTCTGTGCCCTACAGCGTGAGCAGAGGGTATAAACCTCACCCAGAGCTTTGCCTCTCCCTATCTCCAGTGGGAATCAACTGGCATTGAGGTCAATGCCTGAGTGTAGTTTTGATCGTGTAGATTCTTACTCCCTGTCTTAGAAACTTACAGCATTACTGCTACTTAAATAATTTCCATCAAGGCAGTGGAAAAGGGTTTATGGTGAAACTAAATGGCTCAAAAAGTTGACTTAAATAAAAAGTACTTCGATAAATGCCATTCTTACATCAGTTTCACAGGCCTTGTACATGTTTTCCCTCCTCCTGAGAGGCGCCAGGGCACTTAGCTGCACGTTGAGAACAATGAGAGCACATTTTCCTTTGTAGAATCTGCAATGAGAAACAAGACTGGTGCTCACTGGAAAATTAGTTTTGCTGCCCTACTACTGCATTTTCACACACATAACCATCAGCTTCATAAATAAATTCAGTGTGATTCTGTTCCTTTGGGCAGCTGCTCAAGAAGGGGCTTTCCCCTCAAAAACTGCCCCACTGGCTTCTCTGTTTTTCTGATTAGTGAGTGGAATGGTTTTCTTTTGAGACTGACATCGTGAACTGGGAGAAAGTTTATGATCACCAGACAAAGGTAGGAACTGTGATGAAGGAATAGAGGTGAGGAGAAAACAATAATTTGAATTATTGCCTTAGGAATGGTCAGAGATAGCTTCCAAGTCTCCTCTCAAAGTATTGAGGCAACTCATGGTCCTCAGCCCATGAGGAAATTCCTACCCCACAGGGCTAACTGGATGCATATGGGTGTGGAAGATTTGATGTGCCAGATTTGGTGCATTTTCCACATTCTTTTCCCTGAGGAGCTGTATCTTGCTAACATTATAAACAAGCAGACACTACATGTATACGAAGCAGGGAAGAAATGAAAACAGGATGTTAAAAAGAATCATGTTGTAATGAGATGTTTCTGCTTTACAGTGGTATTCAGGGTCTGGTCCTGACTCTGACTTTTAAGCAGGACTGAAGGGTTTTATTTTGGACTGGTAAATATTGTTTCTAATGAAGGTGTGATATTTTCGTTCTTTGAAATGTCATACTTGCTGTATCTGAGAGTAGATCCTGTGAACAGGATTAATATCCCTTACTCTTTCTGAAAATTCTTAAGTAGTTGTTACCTGTTCCGACCAATAATTACCAGACAGATAAAAGATATTTGCTTTATCTCTTCCTCCACCATCTTCCTTCAAAAAACTCCTAAACAAAAATTAAGTCTGTGTGAAGAAGTCAGCTAATCCCTAGTGGGATTAGGAAAAAGCAAGCAATTCTGTTTACAGCATTTTTATAGTTCAGAAAATTTTTAAACATGAAATGTTGTCATTTTACCCATGGCACCTTCCCAGATGTCACCTTCTTGTAAATGAGACCAAATATGGGAAAGAATACTCCCAACTACAGCCTTCATTTCCCCAAACTTCAGGTGGACTCTGCGTGGGAAGGTTTCACTGTGCCATGTTCACACACAGGCAGGTGGGAACAAGTTCTGGCAGACTTTCAAACAGCTTGGGTTGAAGCTCGTTCTGGGATGGAGGCTGTGAGTTGTGTTGGTGGCAAAAACTTAGCAAAGATGGTTACCTTGGGTACAAAGCTGAACTAACACACTTTGTGCTCTGGATTCCTATCACAGATGATGCTTCTTTTTTCTCTCACCCAGGGTAATTGTCCCTACCTAAAGAAAAAGAAGAGGTCCTCTGATGTGTTCCCTGCTAATATGAGTCACTACACCTTATTGTCTTTCCAGAAGAGAAATGTGTGCTGCAACTGAAACTTGAAGGCTGCGAAGCTCCTCCTCTGTTGGTCTTTTCCAAAGCTTATCTAACATTGGAAGGGCTGTATAAACTGGGGTACACTGGAAAACACAAAATCTTTGGGCTGTGGTAAGAGGGTCAAGTGGCAGTGAGCTTGCCTCAAGTGCGTCACTCCGGAAGACCATTTTGTCACATGCTGTGACGAAGTCACCAGGCACCACTGGGACTTCCTCTCTGTGGCATAGGCTCTCGCTGGGGAATTTTTTCAGGTGTATGAATTGATTTGATTTAACTTATAACCTGCAAAGATGCCTTGCGTCTTCCTTCAGTGGTAGAGCCTTTTGTTTCTGTTACCATTGCTTCCTGAATCTCTGAGCAATGCTGGCTTTCCCCTTTAAGGAAGAGGAATAGGGAAAACACTTCCTCTCAGTTCCTGGGCCAACAGCCTTAATGAGAGAGTATTTTCATCTGGAATCACATCTTATTCTGTTTTTTTATTGCCCTTTGTGACTTGGCACTCTTGGCACTCTTTTCGAGGTGGAGGCCACCAGCCTTTCCAGGCTTTGCTCTGTTCCTCATCAAAATTATCCCCACTGTAACTCTTACATAAGCCTGTCACTCCAAACCCCCATTCCCCCGCCCTGGTAGCTGCTTCTGCCTCCTTTTCTATAGGTCTTGCCATACTCAGAGGCTCATCAAGCACATTTCCAAACTTCCACCCACCTCCGAGCTGTGTGCCAGGGATTCTATAGCTCATTTATCTTCCTTGCTTGGCTTTGTTTTTGCCTGCAATCAGGTGTGCTCTCTGGGAAAAAAAAGAAGAGGAGCAGGCTGGAGCTTTGTGGAAAATCTTGTTTGCTCTTGCTGTTTCATGTATTTGGCAGCATCTTTTTTCCAACCTGAGTATTGATGGTAAGAGCAAAACACCTTTGTGCATTCACCTGTTTTACCTGTGCTTTGACCCAAACCTGGTTTAATACCAGTTTGTGGGACTCAGGCTTTGATTTAAGAAGTAATTGGAAGTGTACTCTTACCATGCCACACACTAGGGGACAGAGCTGTCAACTCCTTTTTTACTTCTAGGAATTGAGGTGCAATCTAGCAACACTAAAATCACCACTCTCTTTTCCTGGAATTGAAGTAACATCCCTCCCATGCAGCAGAAGCCACTTCTCATCTTTCCTAGAGCCAGGATATGGAGTCATGAAATCACAGGCACTGCCGTATTGAATTTGCATGTTACACAGGAATCCATGCTCCCTGGCGTCTGCACCACCGTATCAAAAACAAAGTTTTCGATGAAGACCTGAACTTTATAGCGGAACACTGTGGACTGCATTGCTCAGTCTGTACCTTGCATGCTGTCGATCAAGGCCACCTTGCCAGGAAAAGGGCTCCAGCCAGACAGGCTGGCAGGACTGGCACTGCAGCAGCTGGATTTCACATCTCATTCTTATGCAGCTTATGTACAGCAGTCGCTTTCATCCTTGCCCTTAACTTCTGTTTGCTCAATGAAAGCAGCACGTAGACAAATAACATTTTGCATTTTAAAAGAGTTTTAATTTGTATCTGTTTTCAAAGTACACACCAAGGCTAATGAATAGTCACTCCATTCTCTAGGATACACAGGAAAAACTGACTAAAATTAGCATTAATTAGCTGAATTACGGTACCATGAAGAAGCTTCAACTGAGCTTGGGGTCTTGCTGCAGTAGGTTTGGGATGAGAAAGTTGTAGGAAGCTGGTATGGGTTGGTGTAGTTGCCATTATAACTTTGGGGAGAGGTGATCAAAGCCCTTCCTTCTTGAGGTGCCACAGCTAGAGCTGCAGACCCAGTGGAGAGTCATAGTGACCAGTGGATCCTCATTGTTCTTGAGCTCACTTTGCTTCCTCTTTGAATGTTGCTACAACTCCATGTCATATTTATTAATTTGATTTTACACATTTCACTGCTCCCACTTAGAGCATGGTCGGTGAATGTTTGCAAAAGCTGACCAGAGGAGCTGCAATACCACAATGAAGAAGGGAAGGACTGGAAGTATTTGAGAGCCAGTGGGAACCTCTTTGTCAGGAGATGTGTTTAAATACTACTCCTTTCTTAAAAAGAGCAACCTGTTCTGTCAAGGGCAAGGGTTTGGTTCAGCTAGACAGGTGAAAGGATAGGCTAGAAAGAAGGGATGGACAATCCTGCTTTAGAGCACCCCCATCTCTGAAAGTGGAAGGTACTTCAGATCCCTTGTATTCTGCCCTCCAACATTATGGCAGTGACCTGATGAGGTCCCACCTGAGGGGGAGGTCCTGCCTGATGGCAGAAAGTCTAAAAAACAGGTACTTGAAACCCTATGTCTGTTGCTGGTTGTCTTTAACACTCCTCCGTGAAGAAAAAGGAATCACCACAAGAAATTTACAACAGGCAGCACAATAATTTTGGTAAAACTCACTGTCCACAGGGTTCCCTTTCTGTTTCCATTGGTATCACATGCATGTTGATAAATATTTAATGTGACTTGAGCATGAATGAAATGTACCAGATTTGCAGTTCTGAAGTTGTTTGCCCCGATTTCCTTGACCTGAAGTTCTCTGAGACTATTTTCCATGTAAGCTTGTTTTTAAAACCTGTTACAGAAAAGCAGGGAAAAAAGACCCACTCAATTTTCCTTCTGGCCTATCTGCTATGTCTTTTATTCAGGGAAAATTTCTCCTGGATTAGATGGTTGCTTTCATGCCTTGGCATTGGTCTACTTAAAATTTGATGGATAAAAACAACTAATTTCACCCAGGCCCACTCACTACTGATGGATGATTACTAAAATGGTGGCAAAATCAGTCTGGGATTATGCTGCAGAAACCACATTGCATTTTTGGCTTAGTTTAGTGATGCAGGAATATTGAATATTGTTTCTTTTCGACTTCCTTGTACTTCCTGTCCTTCCCAAAATGAAGCAATGGTATCTTTCACCCGAGACAGACCCACTGGTGACCTTGCAAAATCAGACTAAAGAGTAAGAGAACCAGAGCTTCAAAAGCCTGTGCAAAGTTACAATTACAGAAGCTGCACAAGATGGTAAGTGCTAAAGTGCATGGAAACTACTGATTTTTGGAATCTGGAAGTCTAAACCAGTTCAAACTAGAGGCTGTTTTAAGAAATTCCGCTCTTTACCAGCCTCCAAAGCTGTCTCCAGCAGGTTCATTGCTGTCTATATTGACATCCCTGGAGACTAATCTATTATGAGATGTTTCTGCACACCACATTACAGGCAAATGCCAGGACACTCTGTCCATGCAGGGCCATCAGGCAACTGTGTGCCCCTGACAGTAGGACACCGACCCTGAATTAGTGCATCCAGCCTTCACGAAGTTTCTGGCCTCTCAGCAAAGCAGAATAAACTTATTTTGCCATTACACAGGTTCTGCAGAGGAACTGATTCATCTTTTCCATGCATCTGCCCACAACATACCACACAGTCAACTTCTGACATCTTAAGGGCATCTCAGTGTCCCACACTTTCAGAGCAACCACACAGTAAATTTAATCTCTCCTCCACTCTGTCTGGAAGAATTAGGAGGGAGGAGGCGTATTCAGCCCACTTCACATCTCCTAGGCCATGAGGGGGTTCTCAAGGTTTTCTTCTGACAGAACAGTGCTTCCATTCTTGCTCCCCACCTTCTTTGCAATGAATGCTGCATTTCAAGCATTTCCCCATATCCCTCAAGGAAGGAGACTCATTTCTCCTTAAATCCCCTATAAAAGGCCAAGAGATCTTCTACAAAAGGCAACACCAAGGGATAACCTCTTTTCCCCCTTTGCCCTGTGTTTATTCACCAATATTTCTCGGGAAGTTTTGGCAGATGGGCCTTTGATGCGCTAGCTCTGGCAGCCCAGCCTGGCCCAGCCCCACTCATATCCTCAGCAAACCCTCCCTCCCTCCCACACACAGCACGGGCTGTGCCAGCTGCTGCAGCCTGGCCTGTGAGACACAGAAACACATTAATTAACTGAGATTAATAAAATATGAGTAGATGGAGAGGGGGTAGATTTTAGTCCTCTAAGTGGGTTAAACCTGCAGGGCTGCTTCAGACTCAGGTTTTCTTTCTTTGGTTGCTTCCAGACTCTGGAGGGAGGATTTTGTAGGGAAAGGGCTGTTTTGGATATGTGAAAGGTGTAAGTGGTAGAAGTGTTAAGAAGAAGCAGTGAGAAGGAGCAGTAGAAAGGAGGAGAGGATGGAGATACTTCCTACTCCTTTGGAGATGTTTTTGCTTCTGCCTTTCATTCCCTGTAGGGGTTCAGGGAAATGTTGGCAGTTCCTTACATGTTTTCTGGAAGCAGACAGGAATTTATATGGTGGAACACTCAGTATTTGATTTAATCCATACTCTATTATACTTGAAATGGGCTGTCTTAATATTTCCTCCATTAGAAAGTATTATTATGTCAGTCAGCAAAAGAGAGGAAAAAACTCAGATTGCACAGATAGCCTCTAGCAAATAACATTGCTTTGCTAAGTGTAGGGAGAGGTGTCCTCTTTTTTTCCTTAGGTGAACATTTCTTTTTTGGAAAGATGAAGCACCTGACTTCTAAGCTAGCAGAAATGTCCAGCTACAGATCAGAACATTACGCTACTTCTGTTGACTAAAAGACCTTGTGGTCTGCCAGAAAATGCTGTCTTTTTCTGTGGCCTGAGGTCAGCTAATTCATAATCATCAGAGAGTAATGACTTGCTCTGGGCTTGTAATTTTCTCTTACATTGAAAAAAAGGTAAGCAAATGGATGGTATTCAGGAAGTCAGAGTGTAACATTAATTTCATAACCACATAAAACACACACCTTTGTGGATTCATACTCTTCTGAGATTAGGATTTGGAGAAGGAAATTAAGAGAATGGAAGAACTGTTAGCTTGCTGATCAACCTTTTTCCAAGATAAGACAGTGTGTTCCTGTTTTTAAATATTTCTATATAAAAGGGACAAAATGTTCATCTCTTCTACTGGGATAGTCTTCATCTTTTCAACAGATCTCAGGCAGAAGATTTATCATCTTTAAGAATGTCACCCTTAGGTTATAAAGTTAATTTATTTGCTTTCCCTAATTACATATGAGATGTGCTCAGTTTACAAGTTAAAACCTGGGGTGTTTTTTTGTGGGGTTTTTTTTTGTGTTTTTTTTTGTTTTGTTTTGTTTTTGGGTTTTTTTTTTTTTTTCTTTTTTTTTTTTTTTTTTTTGTTTTTGGTGGTTTTTTTTTGTTGCTTTTGATTTTGTTTTTTTATGAAGCTGGCTTTGCAAACTCTTCCTGGAACTAGACAATAAACTATTTTCTGCTTCCAATGCTACTTCTAGCTATATCAGTTGCTCAGGTTGTGGAAGGAAGGTTATATCATTGGCAAGATGGGAAGCAGGATAAACTCCTGCTTACGTCTGTTCAGTTGCAGTGCATTTGTACAGCGAGCTAGAGAAAAACTACATCATAAGACAGATCCTATGAAGGTTGAAACTACTGTAATTTATGCCAGCTGCCCAGAGAAGCATGCTGTTATCACGTTACTCTAACAAACATTAAAATCCTGAAATACAGAATAGCATAACTGTCATTCGGAGAGACCATACTTTGCTGCAGCTGAGCATCTGGCCCTGTGAGCTGATTTCATATTTCCAGTTGGAGTCATTATCTCTTTGGCTGTGGGAACACACATCCCATGCTGTCGTGGTTTGACCCTGGCCAAATGCCAGGCACCCATGGCAGCCACTCCCTTGCTCTGTCCCCTGCCACAGCTGGGCAGAGGAGAGAAAAAAAATTAAACAAAGGGGTCATGAGTCCCGATAAGGACAAGGAGAAAACACTCCAAGGGCAAAACAGACTCAACTTTAGAGTTATGAAGTGAATTTATTACTAACAGAATCAGAAGAGGATAATGAGAATTAAAATTAGCCCTTAAAGAACACCCTCTTTCCCCCCAATCCTTCCCTCCTTTCCACGAACAGAGCAGGGAAACACGGCATGGGGCTTTTGGTCAGTTCATCACTGAGATCTTCTTCCATGCTCACGGAGAGGAGTCCTTCCCCTGCTGCACCATGGGGTCTCTCCTGCAGGAGACAGTCCTCTGTGAACTTCTCCAATGTGGATCCAATCTCACAAGCAGCAGTCTGCCCAAACCTGCTGCAATGTGAGTCCCCCCACAGGCAGACAGTCCTCCCAAAACTGCTGTGGTGTGGGTCCCTCATCCATGGGGTGCAGTCTTCCAAGGACAGGGTGCTCCAGCCTGGAAGGGGCCCCCTCTCTCCAGTGGGACTCCCACCGGATCACAGCCTCCTCCAGGCGTCCACCCGCTCCAGCGTGGGCAGCTCCCCACGGGCTGTGAGTGGATCTCTGCATCCCCTGTGGACCCCATGGGTTGCGGGGGCACAGCTGCTCCACCATGGTCTTCACCATGGCCTTCACCATGGCCTGCAGAGGAATCTCAGCTCCGGTGCCTGGAGCACCTCCTCCCCCTCCTTCTCCACTGACCTTGGTGTTTCCATGTTGTTTCCCTCAAATGTTCTCGCCTCCTCCTCTTCTCTGGCTAGAAAAACTGTGTGTGCACTTTGTTTTGATCTCTTCTTAAATGTGTCATCACAGAGGCGTGACCAGCATCTCTAATTGGCCCAGCCTTGGCCAGCAGCATGTCCATCATCTTCAGAGCCATCAGGGATTGGGTCTGCTGGACATGGTGAAAGCTTCCAGCAGCTTCTCACAGGAGCCATCTCTGTGGCACCCCGCTACCAAAAACCAGGACCTGCAAAACCAACACACATGCTTATGCTTGAATCCAGGATGTTGGACTCAGTGCTAATATATATAAACCCTAAGAACTATTGAACATCTTTGTGCTTCATAAATATTCTGATAGACCTAAGCAAACTCCCAAAGTCTTGGCCTAGTATTCACTGCAATTTAATTTTTGGCATGCATTTCCCCCACTGTTTTCAGCAGCTTAGCTGAGGAATCTGGAGAAGACACTGCCAGGATGTGTGAATTTTCAGAAATTCACATCTGGAGATGGATGTGCCAGATTAACATTAATAAATGGCATGGAACACTGGTTGACTGGTGAGTTGTGACAAAGCCAGCTATTTTCCTCACCTTTCTAAAAGCTGGCTTTGGTCAGCATGTTCAGTCTGCCAGGTGTGCTGAGAAAAAATTAAATCTAATTTCAATTGAGGCTTGATTCTGACATCTGTGGACATACAAAATACCTATTTCCCTGTCAATGCTGATTTTGCCAGCAGATCTGGGTCACGAATGAAAGGGTCACACGGGTCCTTCCAGGAGCTGAGCCATTGTTTGCCATCTAAAGAAAGTTGGTATGTCCTTTACAAAGAAAATACTGTAATTAAGAGTGTTTTATTTGCCCTACCTGAAATTCATAGTCCAGACTGAGCTGCAGAAATCCAAATAATCTATTTGAAGTTCAGAGTTTGAGGAGAGACAGTGGACATCAGCGGTATTTTTACAAAGCTCCTCCCTTTATATTTGGAAAATGGAATTTACTGCTTTGCTTACATTTCTAGCTATTTGATGGCTGTTTTACAAACTGAATTGATATGCCTGCAGAAAGCTTGTGACAGAGGGGCCAATGCATGGCTCCTGCATTGCTACTCCATCCCAGGCATGGTGATTTTATTCTAAATAAATGTATGTCTTTTTAAACTAATGACTTGCAAATGCCTGTGGCCCGGTGCACTAGTTTTAATTAATAGATTTAATTTTCTTCACAGTATCTGGGATGGGGTATGTTTTACATTTGTGATCAAAACACTGCTGATAAAACACTGCAGATAACACAGGGATGTTTTTATTATTGCTGAGCAAAGCTGAAGACTTTTCTGCTCCCCACCCCACCCCACCAGAGAGGAGGCTGGGAGTGCACGAGGAGTTGGGAGGGGACACAGCTGGGACAGCTGACCCCAACTGACCCAAGGGACATCCCACACCATGTGGCGTCATGCTCAGCATACAAACCTGTGACCAAATGTCCTTAATTTTGCCCATGACTCATTTGCTTTGGCAGCATCTGGAGCAGCAAACTGGTCTATGGATACTCAAATTGATTGATCTGAATTACAGAAGAGGCATGGTAGGGGGGTAGAAGGTGTCAAGCCCTGCACATCTCCTGATTTGCGGCTGTGAAACCAGTGCCCTCTGCAGAAGAAAGTGGAAAGATGAACATCTACAAGCACCTTGTTATCACCCAGGAGTGAGGAGGGACAGATCACATTTTATTATAGCTGGTCTCCTTCCTCTCATTCTGCCTTGCTTTACCTTTTGATACTCCATGACTGCAGTGATGGACCAGAGAATGCAAATGATGAGGTCTGGTGGTCTTACCCCCAAGGGAGCAGATTCCACATGATGTAAGCACCCCATTTAATTTAAAAAAAAAAAAAAAAAAAAGAGTGCAGTGCATGAGATAAAGAGAAATAACAATCTATATAAAGACAAAACTGAGTATGTTGTAAATGTTGTCACAGCAATCTCCATCTTCCTCATACCTGGGGAATTAGTGTCTGATTTGCCCAGGCTTCTGTGACAGCAGAGTGGATCGGTTTTACCTTGGGCAATATTTCAATATTTTGAGGCAAAGATTGCGATTTCTGCACCTTTTTTTTTTTTTCAATCTTCCATCTAATGCAGTTAGGGGTTTTGAGACCCAAAGAAGGCCATTTCTGAAGAAAGGAATTTACCTCCTTTCATATGCAGGTAAGTGGTTGTATTGCTAGAAGAAAAACCTCATGACATGTGAAGCTTACAGTTCAGCTTTTTTGACTTTAATTTTACATCTATCAATATTTGTGAGAAATCTGTAAAGTCTCAGAAATGCTGCAACTTTTATCGCAGTTACAAGCTAGATTGCAATTGCTCACTCACATTTCATCAAGGAACTGAGTGCTGCAGGAAGGGCTTAGAAGTTCCAGCAAGAGCTGGACCAAGGAAATCATCTACTGTCATAAAATCCTACTTGTAACGTTACCAAGACAGTGGCCTCTCCAAACAGGGAGGGTGGCTAAGGAGTGCCATGAAAGTAAAAGTTCAGTCTTCATCTTTGCAAATCCCTGCAGAAGATGACCAGAAGCCTGTGTGCAATGGTAGCTGGTAGGAAGAGAACTCTGCACCCATGTCTGTGGAGTGTGTATGGTGCAAGTGTAGGGGGTCAGATGGAACTGTAGATGGAACCACAGAATATCCTAAGTTAGAAGGGTCCTACAGGGATCATCAAATACAACCATTCTCCTGGCTCTGCACAGGACAGCCCCAAAATCACACCATGTGTCTGAGAGCATAGTCCAAACTTCTTGAACTCTGTCAGGCAGCTGGTATGGAGGGTCCTTCTTGTTGCCTTTGGGAAGAGACCTTGTCACAGGTCCCCTGTGAGTCAGGAGTCCTTGTACAAGTGACAGATCATCCTTATGGAGGGGACTGTGCAAAAAGAATCTCTTGTCATCAACCACAGTAGTGGCAGTGTCTGGTGCAATGAGCTTTATAAAATCTGCACAGTCAATTGTCCCGTGAGACTGAAACCAGTCAGGGTCTTTTTAGGGAGAAGAGAGAGTAAAGTCAGGGGGAAATGCATTTACTTTGTTTTAATGGAGTAGTTTTTCAATCACTTATATCTCATCAAGCTGTAAAAGAGAAAAACAGTAGTATTAAGGCACTACTTGGATCTGCTGTGCTAAATGGACCCAAATTCTATATCTTTATAAAGCTGCCACAAATGGAAGCATCAACAAGGAATCAATTCCTTCATGTCTGCAGCATTTCTCTTTTTTTCTTTTCTCGTATTTTTTTTTTGTGTCTGTAAGTGTGGCTCATTGCAACTGAGGTAGTTATTATTAACACAGAGGAGAGCTGGAGTAGTTTACTGAGAATCCTGTCTTACAGCAAATGCAAAGCAAAGGTTTAGGTGAATCAATTTGCTGTTATTATGGTGTCCTTACAGGGTCTCCAGCAGAAAGCTCTGTTGAATTTACAGCTACATTTTGTATCACTTTGAAGTATTAACTACTTAATTCTACTGGTTCTGCTGCTGATGATAAACCAGATGTTTTATCAGGGGCAGCGGTGTGGATTCTTACAGGTACTTATGTGCCAGCTCCTATTCATTTCCGCAGGAGCTGGGTTTATCTGCTCAGCTGTATCCAGAAAATGTATATGCAGCACTTTGAGCTCAAACTGCTGCCAAGTTTTTGTTCATTTTAACCTGCATCTTTCATTAGGAAATGTTTTTCCTTTAAAAGATTTACACCTTCGACTCCTGGGATTATTAAAAAAACAAAAATAAATCATTCATTGCTTCTCTCACTTTTTTAAAAAAAATTTTAGTTTTTAAAAAATTTATTTATTTTCTTGAAATAACAAGAACCAAAGGTAGAGCTACCTTCACAGAATCATCATCACACTGTTTTTCCATTGACTTCTGTGGAACATTAAACCAGCTGAGGATCTGAAAATCTAAAAACACTACCTGAGGATACATTAACAGACAAAATTGCCAAAGACTGCATTCTAGACTGGCCCCACACCTTGGGTGTTGCTTTTATTATGAATCTATTTAATGGACATTATTAATTAGAAATTAAAGTTTTATTTAACTTACGTAGCTAACATTGAACTCTTTTCAATGTTTGGCTTTCAGGAAAGAATTTTCATTTGAAAAGTCACAACAGTACTATAAATTAAACTTTCTGTATTTTCCATTTTTAAAATATTTTTTTGCATAATACATTCCTATTGTATTCAAAATAGTCCTCTACTGGCCTTTCAGCCAAGTTTTAGTAGATTTGTTTTCAAATATACTAGGTATCAACCACGGTCCCTTAGCTCATGTTCTAAGAAAGAGCTGTGAGAACTCATTGGCTTGGGGAAAGGGGAATTTTTTCTTAATGTGTCTTATGGTAAATGTGTATAAATTCAGGCCTGGGGTGCAGAGTAGATGGCAAAACCTTCTCCTGCTTGCTTTGCCCAGAATGAACATTCCCACAGACTCTGTACAGACAGGAGGAAAAGGTCAGTATATCCAAAGGAGAAAAAACCCCATGGGATTTAGGAGATTTGTAAGGGACAATGCTCATATGATTTATAGCCCTTCTGAACTTCTGGTGCTTCCAGGTCAGATCCTTCTTTAAAGCTTGCCACTCTTCGCACAAGAGTTTGGAACAGATGGAACTGATGAATTTGGGGGCTGGAATTAGATGATTTTGACCATCCCTTCCAACCAAAGCCATTCTATGAATTCTAAATGTCCCTTCACACCTAAATTATTCTTGTCATTCTACAGTCTTGAACTAACATCCCTGAGGAAGTTTTTTTTCCAGGAGGAAATGTGTGTGTGCAACTTAAAATGTACTTGTGAGATGTAGAAAGTTGGAGGAAAGAAAAATGCTGTTTTAAAAACAACTTTTTTTCTCCATCTCATGGGCCCAAAAGCACTGACAGTTTTGATTTTGGGGCTTAAATTATATTGCAGCGGCTGTTGGAAACTGCAGACTGAAATGTCAGTGTTGCTGGAATATAATAGTATAGCACCAGTAAATATCTCCAGATTTAGCTCTCATGTATTCTTTTTTTTATTTAGTATTCCATCAATAACTTTGTTGTACATGCTTTCACACAGATAGTTCATTTCTTTCAAGGTGGTTTAACTGCCTAGCAACCTTATAAAAATAAATTTCGGTGTTCGGCAGTAATGGCTGAAAACAGTGGAGCTTACATTAATGCAACTGCGGTGTTTTGAGAGGTAGTGACTGAAAGGCCCTGGCCTTTTTTTTTTGGTCAGAATTCTAAGAGGAGAAATGTTTTTAAGGAATTAATGAAGCTGATTGGTAAAGTGAAATATGCGTATTAAGTAAATCATCCTACTTAAATGGTGACTTTCAAAGATGTCAATAAGAGATTGGTGTCCATGCATTTTCTGTGCCTTTGAAAATGCTCTTTTCTTCCCAGGAGAAGTAGTAAATTGAAGCCTTCTGGAAAAGAACAAAACCAACCATAAACTGCTTTGCATTTATATCACTCAGCCCCCAGAGATGTAGATGGCTGTTCTAGTGTGAATGACATATTCAGTCTTACAAAGATTTAAGTGTGAATCTGCAAACACTTATTACCAATTTCAAAGCTTACTTCTCTGAGTAGTTCTACCCAGTAGTATTGTATTTATTATTTACAAGCAGAAATGATGTGCCAAGTAGTTTCTGGAAGATCATACTTGGGTGAAAATTTGGTCTTGCAGAGGTGACTGCAGACTGTATAGGAAGATAATTCCTAAATGATAGAATCACTGAAGTGTCTGATCATTTGTCAGCATGGAACAAGGTCAAATGAATTTCACATTCAACATATAATTTGCAGAATTTTATTCTGAATCTTCTGATCCTGGAGGCTACCAGAGGAAAATCAGAGAACCATTCCTGATACAGGACAGGAAGACACTGGAATTCTTGCCTGCCTGGGTAGGCCCCAGCTCATTTTCGGCCCCTGTCGACTTTTTCTTCTGGGCGGTTTTCCAGCCACTCTGTCCCCAGCCTGGAGCACTGCAGGGCCACTGTTGGGACACAAGGACAGGACCCAGTCCTTGCTGTTCTTGAACCTCATCCTGCTGGCCTGGCACCATCGATCCAGCCTGTCCACATCTCCCTGCAGAGCCTTCCTCCCCTCCAGCACATCGACACTCCCACCCAACCTGGTGGTGTCACCTGTGAACTTGCTGAGGGTACCCTCAATTACCTCATCTGAATGAACAAAGACATTAATCAGGACTGGACCCAATACTGAGCCCTGGGCCCCAGTAGTGATTTAACTCCATTCACCACCCCTCTGGCCTGGCCATCCAGCCATTTTTAATCCAATGAAGAGTGCACGCGTTGGAGCCATCATAAACCAGTTTCTCCAGGAGAATGCTGTGGGAAATGGTGCCAAAAGCTTTGCTAAACTCCATGTAGACACATCCACAGCCTTTGCCTCATCCACTTAAGCAGGTCACCTTGTAATAGGAGGAGATCAGGTTGGTCAGGCAGGACCTGCCTTTCATGAACCCCTGCTGGCTGATCCCTGCTTGTCCTGTATGTGCAGCAAGATCACACTATGGATGATCTGCCCCATGACCTTCCCCGACAACGAGGTCTGGCTGACAGGCCTGGAGTTCCCCAGAGCCTCCTTCCAGCCAAGGCACACTGTGACACACAAACCTGTGTGCTCCAAGAATTGAGTACTCGGGACTGTGTCTATGCCAGGAAATTAAAAGGAGTCAGGAACTGTCCTTTGGCACTGAAACTCAATTGCCTACCTTGTTAGATTGTTGGCATTGTTCCTGGTAATGTTTTAGCCAACCAGCACTGTCTCAAACCATTCCTTATCACAGCTCAGTAGCGAGCAACCATTCCCAATAAGCAGTTTTCATTTACTGGAGGGTGAGAGTGAGGTGGTTTGGACATTTTATAGTAGTTCTTTCCATGCCAGGGTGTCTCAGTGACAGAGAACAGTCCTAAGCGGGAATAATTTTTTAGTATAAATTGAGTTTATACATACTGATTCCTGGATGTTTACCCTAAGCAAAATATCATCTGAATGTTCTGTTCCAAGCTTGGCTGCTGATATCCAAAAGCATCTCAGGAAGAATAGATCTAAGACCAGAAAGAGTTAAGTGGTGAGATGAACCCTGATTTTGAAAGCAGGGGCTTTGCCTGCAACAACAAAGTGTAAACTCGTGGCTGGGAAGAACATACTGCTGACTTACTAACAGTTCTTTCATCAATGCTGCTTTATTTTCTCTATTATTTTATTTTTATTTTTATTTTTTTTAATTGTTTCAAAAGGAAGGTGCTGCTCATGTTAGAGCCCTGCCGTGGCATTAACAGCTGGCCACCATCGGTTCATTAAACTGCACCACTTCAAAATGCCAGTAAAACTGCAAGGACTGGAGCCATTGCAGCTAGGATGATTTGATTCTGCAATGGGAGCAAGCTGTAAACTTTGTACCAGCAGGAGTTGTGCCACCAGTCTGTGCTGGTGGTTTGTATTGGGGCAGCTGTGCCAGGGATTGTAATGTGGGAAAACCAGCAGCATAATGGAACCTCAGATGAGTCATTCTTGCTTTACTGTTGTTCATTCTGCCCTGGTGCACTGGCTCAGAGCTCAGTATTCATCTCTCACTCTTGATGCGAGCTCATGGTTCCAGTTTGCCATGCAGATATCCACCAGGTGTGGAAGAACAAGGAACATGAACTGTTAATCTTATCCTGGTCCAGGCATTAATGGGATTCTTTGGAACCCCTTACACTTCAAGGACATTTTTGCTGGGTGGTACCTCAAATTATGTTTCCAGTGCAGATTTATTTCCTTCAGTGTTTCACAAACCCTGAAGCACTGTTTCTAAGCTGAAAGACATCAAGCCTCTCTGATCCTTCCAAGTCTTCTCCAGAATTATGTATTTCCTCCTTTGCACAGCTTATATGTTGTCCCAGCAGTTCAATTTCCTAGTGAGGTCTTTTCTTAGATGTCTGATATCCATAGAAGTATTTGAAATCATTAATCTCGGAGATTGGATTACTTCTATGAGTGGAGTATTCAGAAACTGCAGATCTCCCTTCTGAATTAACTTAGCTGGTGACAAATTTTACTGTTTCCTTTCTCCACCTGCTCTTTCTAAGTGCAGTAAGTCTGCACTCATAGACTTGCTTGGAACATGTCCTGCTTAAATGCCACAGCCAATAATGAATCAAAATGAAAATGTTATATAAATAAGCCAGAATAAAGCTGGCTTTGCATGCTCCTAGCCTACCTGAGGGAGATCTGGTTGTCCTTAACAATAACATAAATTTTAACTTATAATAATATAACAAGCTTACATATTAAGAAGAGATATATACAAATATGCAAACAAAGGAGATCAGAAAAAGCCAGATGAAAGCTTTTTCTGTCAGAACACACTGTGACTTGAAATGCTTTGCAGATCAGGTTTTTCAGGTTCTTTTTCAGGAATTCTCTTTCAGAAGAAAACCCACGAGGAAATTTCTGACCTTTTGACTTTTTCAGAATCAAATATTTAAATTTTGCTATCAATGCATCATTTTGATGTGTGTTCTAGGCAGAGTGGGTGCTGTGATGCTAACCTTCATCTTAGCCTTGATTTCCTGCCATTGCGCTTTTTGACCACAGAGTCTCTTTGAAGGACAATCTGCAAAACAAACCTGGTGCTTCTCCAGAGTGAAGAAATGCTTCACAGAGGTGAAGGGTAAGTCACAGACCTCTGTGATGATTATCAAAGTCCAGTGTGCAGGATCTTTCCCTTCATCACAGTAGAGATCTGGCAGCAGATGGCTTATCCAACCATAAAACCCCCAGCAAGGTCAGCTGAGTGCCGTCACAATCCTCCACATTTCCTGCACCTGCTCAAAGACACAGCTCCCTTATCTCTTTTACCTCCTGTTTCTGGTGGATCGATGTGAACATACCTTCGTCTCTGCTGATGGACTACGGGCCCTTGACGTTCCTAGTGGAGCATTAAGGGGAGCTCAAATAACACCCCAGGAAGGTTAGGCTGGAAGCCTGCTAGTTAGATGATTCATCTGACCTAACATTAGGTGTCTGCCACTTGCCTGGGCTTTTATTGCAGTCAGTGGCAGCCCGATCACTATCGTCCATGGAGATTAGAGCATGATTCATCCTAACAAATGCAGCTCTCTCATTGAGGGTGAGATGAATCATGCCACAAACTACACTAACTCTACTGACTAACTCTTTGCTGACTGCAAAGGCATCCCAGAGTGACTTGCTGAGAAATAAGCCTAAATCTATAAATATTCACATTTAGCTAAACAAATTCCACTTCATACATATTAAGGACTCTCAGCACTTCTGAAATAACTTTGACACCTGCATTTGAACACCTGAATTAGCAAAGTCCATGTCTGAGTAATCATATTTGAGAATCTTGCTAGAATCATGGTGTCCCTACTGATGCTTAATGACATTGTTAGGAGGACACTAATAGTGGCTCTTCCTGATACTCTATACTGAGGTGCATTGTAATACTTTCCCAGGGTGTGAGAAGTTTTTGTCTTAAGGAAGCACCAAAGATGTTATGGAAAGGATTTGAATGATTCAGCTTGAATACGCACAGCTGATAAGTAGATCTAGGAAATTCACTTACTTCTCCTCTGGTGTGTTCTCTAAGCACCTGGGAGTGACAAACTTACTTGGGGGAGATATTTTTCAATGGAGGAGAACAAATGAGTTCAAGCAACTTCATCTTGTCTCCTGCTGCACTGTTCTGTGGGATTGACGCCACCTTTCTGACAAACTCAGAGGGAGTTGACTGTGGTAAAGGCTAGATTTTATTCAGGAGGATAAAGCTGAAAAACTTACACAGCTTTGAGCTGTGATTCCAAAATCCATAATATTAGCACTTGGAGTTTTCAGTTGGAGTCGAACTTTTGGGATCGAATTAAGTGACGTATAATAGATATTCTGCTAAAAGCAAATGAAGAATAATCTGTCCAGCTATATAATAATACTTCCCACATATTCCCTTTTCTAAACTGTAGTGAGGGGAGTCAACACAGGTGCCTGCAGAGTTAACCATGCCTTGGGCAAAATATCATCAGGAGACTGAGGATGGAATATAATTTAATAAAGTTAAATATTTAAAGCATAACATTACCAGTAGAAGTTATCAGGGCATTTTCAATAAAGGAATAACTAGAGTTTGAAAACAAAATTAAATAAAAATAAATAAAAATTCTATCTTGAATAAGAAAGACTCTGGAAAATCATGGAATCGTAGAATGATTTGGATTGGAAGGGACCTTCAAGATGACCTGGTTCCAAGCCCTCTGCCATGGACAGAGACACCTTCCACTAGACCAGGTTACTCAGAGCCCCATTCAATCTGGCCTTGACATCTCCAGGGCTGGGGAGTTTTTAATAATGCCTGAAATCATTAACAATGCCTCAGAGTAAGGAAAATCATCCCCTTTGTTTATGTTCTGGATGTGGCCTCTAGATGTTACTGAAAGCAGGACACTGAGAACTTTCGAGAAGGTGTTTTTGTCAGGCCTTGAAAGAGTATGCTGGAGATACTGGTTGTATTGTATGTGTCATAGTTCTCCTCTCAGTTATGGCTAAAAGAAACATCTGCAATGCCCCCCTGGCACTGCAGATTTAATGCCAGCACAGTACAATTTAATCATATGCTGTAGCAGGTGTTTAGCAGACTACTCAGGACATTAGCAGAGAATAAGACCAGAGCTTTTGTCTGGGGGAATGAACAATGTGATGTGAGAAGCTGTTCAGTAGTTCCCAGCAATGGTATCAATTCCTTGGTACCCTCCACATCATGCTGCAAGAATATAATGAGGCATTCTGTGCTGGAAGGACACATCTGGGAATCCCTGAAGAAATCTAAAAGGGTTTCTTTTGCCTTTGTAATGTCCTGTCCTCTCACACTGACCTAGAAAAAGTCCTCTAGGACACATGAGTCTCCACTATCATTGCTGCTTTACCTTCCTTTATTTTTCTTTTTGGAAAGTAACCTATTATCTTGCACATAAAAATATTCCAGAAAGGTTTTATGAGAAATTAACCCTAATTATACTTTTCATTCTCATTCAGGGAATAACCCAGAAGCTTGAAAGCCATTTCATTATATAGCTGTAAATGAGTCACTCTAGGCTGTATAGAGGTCATACATATATTATATTTATCTATCTATCTATCTATCTATCTATCTGGCTATACTTGAATTGCTTTTGTTTATTAAATATTCCTACTGTCATGAAAGGAAGACAATAAACTTTCTCTTGTGTGGATTTCTTAGGGAAAGGAGAATGCTACCAAAGTATCGTACAGTACATATCTGCAAGAGTACGTCCATCATAGAAATCAGCACTAGCAAAGAGTAATCCAAAAGGGAAGTAATTCTGTTTATAACTGAAAGAGACTGAGAATTTTTTAATTCCTTCCTTACATTAATTATCATCTTTGGAAATAAGGCTAGAGATTTTGTTTCCTGTATTTTACAGTCTCTATTTCACCTAGATGGAGCCATCTGTGGAGCTATTAACTGCATGTGGAGACAACCAAACTTTATTTCTGTTTAGACCTTCCCTAATGGATGCATTTTCTGCTACAGGTGCCTGGAAGACTCAATGAGATGACTAGAATTAGGTGAGCTGAGCCTTAATCACAGTTCTTTGCTGGTGAATATCTAATTTCTACAGCACAGGATGGGATACTTCTGTAATGCATCAGAAATGAGGTTGCTCCACTGAGAGGAGAAAATAAGTTGTTTTTCTGATTAGCCTAAAGTCAGCTGATTAGAGATGGAGAGAAGGGCTCAAATCATTGGTCTAAATTTGTCAGAGAGTGATTTTGCATTTGGGTTTAGTTTAATAAGCCTATTTTGTGGGGAACAAAATATTTTCTGAAACATAAATCATTCCATGTGCAAAACTGCTCTCCAAAGCAGCATACACCCAACACAAAAGAACCTGAGAGGAATCTTCCCAGGATGTTTGCTGTCCTAAAAGATTAAGGAACTGCTGTGCAACACTGGGATGTTTCATTTCAGTAAAATTTTTCCCCATTCCTTTAGACCCCCCTTCCTTTAAAACTAAGACTCATTATGATTTTGTTGCACCTGGGCCTTGCAAGATATGTTTTTTCCCTAGGTAGCAAAGCAGCACTTTTTTTCTGCTCATCCAGAAGTTTTGAATAACTACCTTCTCGCAATGAAAAATAAATGTTTTAAACTAAAGGATTGGTGATTTCTCTCAGTTCTACGTAAGAATTGTTTTTAAGGTGCATTGGCAGGGCTGTGAAGGAGGAACTTAAGCAGCTCCAGTCCAGCCTTTGTGTGACAGGTAAACGCAGCTGCTCTGTGATTTATAGACTTAGTGAGGATGTTCTTAGCAGTCCCAGAATTAAGATGTGACAGATTGCTGCATCTGAAAATATAATGTATGATGTTGTATTAAAGCTGTTACCAACTGAATCTTGAAGTTGGTATAATTTCTACAGATACGTGTAGCTGGTTACTGAAGGCAAATAAGTTATTAACATGCAAAAACATTTCTTTAGAAAATGTTTGCTTCTGAACACAATATGGAGACAGAACCTTTGGATGAGCTCCAAGTTGTCAGTAGTAGAGTTGAGTGAATGATTCAGAGCAAGCAATGCGACTGATGAATTTTTCTTTCTGCTTAAAAAGTGTCTTCAGACACATCAGTATTTCCTGAGATGGATTTGTCTCCAAACAACTTGGGTAAAGGGAAAAAACCCACCACAGAATGAAAAAAAACCTGAAGTCTATAGCCTGATCTTAAGTAATCTCCTTGAGAATACACATTATTCCACTCCCAGACTAATGCAAAAGAAGAATTTTTTAATTGAAGAAAACAAAAACTAGATTTTCATCTAAACAGGAAGCTGCTGTGGGGAGGATTGGTGGTATTTATAAGGGTGTGTGGCAGAAAAAATTCTGTTGGGTCTGTCTACTTGTTAAGAGATGTTCGGTTAAAATCTGTGTAGGAGGGTGATGTGAGTACTACTGTTGAAAAATTGCATTTGTAGATTTCTTTTGGAGGTAATTTTTTTTCTCTTTCTGCAATGATGTGGCAGTTATCACTCTGAAGAAGCTCTTTAAGACTGCTGAAACAGCAAGGTTATGTGGGGATCCACACCTAGAGACCCATAAGTGTTTGGATCTTTTCATCTTTGGTCATTGGCACTTGGGAACATGGTTTAGCGTAGCCAAGGTGTTGCTGGGTTAATGGTTGGAGTCTGTGACCTTAGAGATCTTTTCCAGTCTAAACAATTCTATGGTTCTATCAATAAAATAATGGACCAGGAAGAAAAAATCAAGGAGTTTTGCAAAGGAAACTCTGAAATGGTTGAGTTTGGCTACAATTCATCTGGAAAACCAGAGATGTTCGGATGAACATCTCAAGCTTCAGATCATATTTCCTGATATAATCTACTTAAACCTGGGAGGTTTCTCACCATTCCTCACTAGCTGTGGTGGGGACAGAATTAGTCCTCATACAGAGATAACCCTGCTGCACTCAAGAATTTCCTGTTAGTGGATTGCTGGAAAGAGGCATAATAAATGACCTTTGGTGATGGGCAGTAATGCAGTCAGAGAAATACACCAGCAAGCCCCTTGAAGATTTGTTGTCTCTCTTATGCTCTTCTGATCTACTTTTCCATTCTTCCTCTCACACCTTGTCAGTTCAGAGTGCCAACTGGCTGAAGGAGGGTTTAGCTCTGTGCGTGTGAGATTCCCACTGAAATGGATATTCTGGCTTCCCACAAGGCCTCCAAGTGTCTCCACCCCAGCAGTAATACAGCCATGAAGTCTGCTGAGCTATCTCCATACTGCGGTCCATGGATTTCTGCCAGAAGATTTGTGGCTCATTATTCAGTGCTTCATGTACCGCCTTAAAACTAGTAGGAGTGTTTTGGGTTATAGAAGTGATCTATAGTGGTTTGGGAAATCCCTTTTCCTTAAGAGCCCAAGTAGAAAACAACTGTGGAAACAAAAAATGGATTTTTCTTTAATGGTAGAAGCACTGCTGTCAGTATGCTGAAGGAAGAAATAACCTCTTACTAAACGGAATTTTTTTTCCCATCAATTCATGTTTAGTTAACAGTGTTTAAACTACAGCATTATAATCCTTTCCTCTAATAAATGCTTCAGCCTTTTAACTAAAGCAAGGTGGTTTCTGTGTGTGTACACTGCAGAGCCAATCTGCAGTGCCTCGTGGCGGTGTTTGCAGAGGATGTAGTAGGAGTTTAGTGCCATCTCTGGGGAATTGGACCACTATTATTTACAGTCACGTGAGAGTAAGTCCTTGCATATAATTTCTGAAATGTCACTCTGATACAGTACATATCAAAGTCTGAAATTCTGTGTGTGTTTGTGCCACCAGATTTTGGCATGGTTTTGGAATTTGAAGAGCAGAAACTGGTCCACTAAATAATATGAACCTTGTGGAGTCATGCCAGCTGCTTCCTGCTAATGTGACCTTTTCTTCCATGTTTCTCTTTCCTTGTCTGGCTGATGGATAGGATGATTTTAAGAGACTTTAGTACATGATAGGGCTGCCAGGTTTGGATCCACATCCAATTATTTCCAAAGGTCAGAGGCACTTGCACTGGGCATTCTTGTTTGCATTGCTTTTCTTAATTTCCAGAAATACTGGTGACAAAAATAAGGCAGGGAATAACTCTGCTGAATATATGAATCCTTGACTAGATATCACTAATATCTTATTTTAAAAGAAACAAATTTATTCCTTACCTGCCTGCTTGTAGGTATTTTTGTGCCTTCCTATTCCAGCATTGGGCTTCCCTGGAGACAGAACTGAATTAGAGAGATTGCTGGATTGATTCAGTCTGGCAGCTCCTGTGTTAATATCCACCTTAACTTCAGGAGTTGTCAAACAATAAATAAATGAATGACAAACCAAACATGCTGGGGTTTTTATTTTTGACATGGCAGAAGGAAGAAAAACAGAACTGAAACAGCTTAGGTCTTCTACTTTGCTCTAACTCTCCTGAGATAGAAAGAAATTTAAACCTATTTAAACTTTTTGAGATCAATATCCTTGAAAAACTTATGACTAAATAAACCCAAATGAGAAAATCATTGACTAAAGTTATATTCTGGATATCTAGACATTAAAATCTGGGTTTACGTTTTGCCAGCCACTATTTTTTTGAGCCCTATATACTTCAATTTTAAAGATTCTGTTGCTTCTCTGAATTGCTTTTACATTTATCTTTCTGTGGATCCAGATCTTTGCTTTTGGTTACAGGCAACAAAATTCCTCAGGACTACTGTGTTTCAGATTCTGTGCAAGCTGTAAAGTTCCCCTGAAACCATTTTCATTAATTTTGCAGAAGTTGCAGCCTTAAGGCTTTAAAAAGTGCTAAGCAATCAGCAGTCACTCATTTGGGAGCCTAATTATGGAGTTAGGAAACAAATATGTCTTGGTCTATCACTTGCCTTGCATAATATGTGTTCTGGGACTTAACCCCACACCTGCTTGTACAGATGTGTAAATACTTGAGACTGCTGGGTACTAACACAGAGATCTCTTTCCAAATATGCCACTGAGTGACATGGGAAAGCATCTGCATCCTTCAGCCCATCAACAGGAGTCTCCTGGTGGCTGAAATTGGTATTTTATGATTTCACATTACAGCTGAAGTATTTGAAGTATCTCTGAGTAGCAAAATAATGACCCCTAGGATACGACTTGATATACATTCTCACACACATTGTGCAGGAAAAGTGCAAACATTGTCCTTTCAGATGTGGAATAAACAGAATTAAGCAAGGATATGCTATTTTCTGAACTGTTTCTTTTTAAGGAACTTTTCTAACAGCTATGCCAAACTAATGCATCTCAATTTTGTCAATAATTTTATTTTTTTTCTCCCATATTTTATTGACAATAGCAATAGACACTAACTTTTGAAGGCAAAGCAGAATTACTCTGAATGGACTGCCACTGTTTGTCTGACAGAGGGTTTGGAAGAGGAGCTGAGCTCACCTAGATGGACCAGGTAAGACATGACCTTGGACTCATTTGTTCTTCCTTCCATTTTCTCATCCCTAAACTGAATCCCTGCCCCCTTAATTCTTCTTTCCCCTGTTTTCATATCTTGGGGTGATGCTTGCTGCATAGTTTGAGACTTTGAGGCTTTTGGAGGAATGTAAATCAACCTTTTTCTTCTAAGCATGACACTGGTGGGTAAGCAGTGACCAAGAGCCAAGCTCCCATTTAGCTGCTGTCTCACTCCCCCTCCTCAAGAGATCAGGGGGAAATAACAGAATGTAAAAGCTCTCAGCTTAAGATAAAGGCAGGGAAATCACTTTTCAATAACCACCATGGGCAAAACAGACTTGACTTGGAGAAAAGTGGTTTAATCTATTACCAGTGATAATAGATTCAGGTAATCAGAAACAAAGACAAAAATTAAAACACCTCCCTCCCACCCCCTTTTCCCAAACTCGACTTTCCCCTTTCACTCCCCGTTCCTCTCCCTAAAGGGTGCAGGGATGAGGCTGTGGTTGGTCCTTTATAGCTGCTCTGTGCTGCCCTCCCTCCTCCCAGTCTCCCTGCCCCAGCATGGGCTGGGCTGTTTCCCTGGCTGCAGTCCTTCAGGAACAGCAGTTCCCAGGGGGATCTCCCCATCTGTCTCCACATTCCGCGGCTCCAAGGATTTTTTGCTGCCTCCAGCCTCCTCCTTTCACTCTGGAGTGTAACTGCTCCTTTCCAGGACAGTTACCAAGGTACATGAAGGAGCTCTACTTCCGTCGCTTCCATATTCTCTTTAGATACAGAGCTCCTCTTTGTTTTCCTGCCCCATAACTCCTTCCAGTGTGAAAAACCCCACAAATGCTTCCTGACAGTCTCTTTTCCTGCGCATATCCATTCCCAACCCTTTCCTCTCAATGGGACTGAAGAGCCAGCTGTGAATGCTGTATTTCCCAAAAATGGTACAACACTTTCTGAATGACTCAAGCAGAGGCTTCCTCTGAGGTTGCTGGACACATGTCCCTTGGAATTCTTGCTAAGAATTGTAACAGAGGACAAAGACCAAGGATGTGAGTTTAGGTAAACTGTCCTTTACAGTTGTGGAGCAAATGGAATTGGTCCCCACTCTATGTGGTCAGAAACTGGGAATAAAGGCACTGCAATAAAATGTCCAGGTGGTGTTAAAAAGGGAGGAATCATGGATGCCAGAGTGGAAAGTCAAATAATGCAAGGAACTTGATGGAATTGAAACATAAGAAGGAAAACAAATTATATCGAGGAACATGTGAAATCTGATCTGGGTGCATTGAGGAAAAACTCATCCCAAACATCCTCATGTTAATAAAAAGGAAGATCCTGAGAAAAATATAAGATGAACCTAAAAAATCTACAAAAAACTCCACAAGCAGGGAGATTTTCCTGGTACTCCCAACCTTGCTCATCTGGGAATCTGAGAGGGAATGAGAGGCCTGAGAGGGGATGAGGAAGGATGGGGTAATGGAGGATGCCTCTGCCTCCAGCATCCTCAAGTGCTGTGTGCACACACTCATCTTCCACTCAACGCAATTTCATTTAGATTGTTGTCCCACCTCCCCACGGCACAGGAGTTGTGTTTCTCCTGGAGAGGCTCTCATAGGCGACTCCCTGCTCAATTTCCCATATTGTAAGGGTCAAGCAATAATTGTATCAGCAGAGGCACTGAGTTGGAGAAACAGCAAGGAAAAGATGTGATTCTTCTGGCAATGGAATTGTGAAGAACAGCTTAAAGAAGATGAAAAATAGATACCAAAACAGGAAATGTAAGCATTTAAAATGGAGTCAGAACTGCTAAAGCTGTTTTTAGAAGAAAACAGTTTATAGAACAGATTCTTCTCTGAACACAACTGATATTTGCAATTGGAGCTGGTCAGAGGATAAGGCAATTTAGCTTTTTAAAAAGCAAATATCTTGCAAAGAATTGATCTGAAATGTTATTCAGGGTCAGATCCATCATCCCCCTTCTTTGTTGCTCAATATCTGGGACTTCCAGGCCTCCAGGCACCAAGAAAGACAATATCACCTCAGCCAGAATCACATCACGTAGCTGGTTTCTCTCCTGATATCTGATATGAACTAACATCCCCACTAGAAATTGCCAGTTTAAATCATCAATTGCTAATGATTAAATTAGCCTAGGCCTAGTTAGCTATCTAAACATTCAATCCCTTTTGGAATTACATTTATGATCTGTCTGATTAGGGAAGCAAAGGAAATGCTCTGCATCATCTTGTGATGATGAGAACAACTAAATGTTTGTGAAAAACAAAAAGCGTTTCACTTTGCAGAGATGAAACAAAAAGATCTGCGTTGAGAAGAGGTTGCTTTTATTTCTGTTTGAGAGAGCATGATAAAATAAAGCCCAAACAAATCAAAACATCAACAGGGCTAGAATGTTTGGGGGAAAAAAATGAAAGGCTATTTTTTTTATTGACAAGCAATGCAAATGAAAAATGTTCATACTGTTCAAACTGTTCAAAACCAGTTCTATTTATAACTGGGGAGAGGCAAAGAAGATACATTTAAATGTGGATGCAGGAAGTGTTCTCATTTCTGCAGTTCGTGAAAGCTCTGCCTGATTTCTCCAAAATGAAACATTAGGCAAGCAGGTAGGGTCTAATTCTTTACTAGCACAACCATTTTAGCAACACTGAAGTCACTGGACCTATGACAATTTATGCCAATGGAGATTTGCTTCACAGTGCTCCAAAGCTCCTAACCTTTGGTGTGTAGCAGGACGTACATATTTTAGCAAGTTTATTACAAACAGCCCAGCTGCAGTGTTGAGCAGTCCTATTGTTATATCCATTCTTTAGCACTGTTGATTGTATGGAAGTCAATTATTAAGTCCCCTCTCCTTGCTTGCCACTCAGTTCCATTCAGCCTTCATCCGGAAATGCAGCTTCTTTTATTCTTTGCTCTCAGGATATGCAGTCATTTTAATGTCAAAGAAGCTTAGAGATAAATATACATATTCATATGTTTGGCTGGATTAAGCATTATTCTGGCACTAAACACAAGATGCTAATTTACAGGATTTGAGCCTGCTGTGGTTTATATTATTTTGTCTTGAGGGTCATTTCACAGCTCCATACATGTAAGAGGAAATAGATGTAGATAAACAGTATTTGACTGCAGAAAAATGTGAAATTGAGCTTCCACCTGAATTATTATTTTAAATTAGATTTCAGTACCCCTTCCATGGACTACTCTAGATACTTATATTGTTTTTGATTTCAAACTTCAAAGTGCAATCCATTCCCTAACAGATGATACTGTACCCACACTGGAAAATTGTGTAAGACATCCCACTAAAGACAGAGGAATACATGCCACTTTGTATGGCCTTATTTTGTGGTGTGACATAATCTGATAATTCCTAATCTCCCCTGTTAACAAGACCTACTTCAGGTGCTAAAATCCTGTATTTCATTTATAATCAATCATTCACTCCACAGCACAGCTTTTACTGACAAGTAATTCATTACTTTATCGGATCAGCCACTAATCTGTCTGACAACATTTGGGCCAGAATCATATTTTGAAGTAACTAAGCACAGCTAAAACTGCTTCCAAGTTGGTTTTGACTCAACCTTTCCCCTGGTCTAGTCTGCCTTCCCCAGATGTGTGATATTTGAAACAGCCACAACTGCAACTAAAGTGAGTAGATGAAATCCTGGCTTCCAGCTGCAAAGCTCTTACTGACCTCAGTTACTAAAAAAAAAAAAAAAGGATTTTACCTACTGGCAGTCGTTCAGCACCTTTGAAAATCAGTGATTTAACAACTGGCCAAAGGTCAGACCAGAAATCAATGCCAGAAAAAGGACTAGACCTCTGTAGGGTTTAACTCCCAGTGTGGCCCTGGAAACACAAGGTGCTTTCTTGCCATGTACCATGTCACTGATTTTTCTGTCATTTCTAAGCCTTTTTTTCCCTAGTACGTGTTGGACTGAGGAAGAAGCCTGACAATATCCTGATTAAATTGCAAACATGCATCGGCTCCTTTACCCTGCAGTACAAGGAAATTTAAACATTCTGGGAAGAAAACTGTCTGCAGGCAGGAGGGAGAAAAAAAGGGTAAGTTTTCAAAAACTCCGGTTAAAGAAAAGTGAAAAACAGAAGCTCTTAAGAGTGTGAAAGGTTCAAGAGGGTAGGAGTACCGATGCCTTGAGATTTAAAGAAGGGCTGTGTTGGCTTAATAGAAACTTACCCCAGCTTTTTTCCTACTTTGAGAGCGGGGAGCATTACCTACAAAAAGAAAGAAAGAAAGAAAGAAGTCTGGGTGCTTTGAAGGCTGTTAAGTGTGCTTACTTGCTGGGGAAAGAGGGAAAAGGGAGAGCCATCTTGTGAGAGTTGGCAGTGCATCCGAAAGTGAACTGCTATTGGCTCTGGGAGGTCAGCAGGATTTTCTTGATCTAGTTTAACAAGTCATTTTGCTAATCCAAAAGTTATATCCTTGTCTTTTGGGCAAATATTAGGCTGCAGAAACTGTTCCTTGGGTTTTGGGGAGAACGTTGTTAATGCAGCAGCACTGAGAACAGATCTTTGATTAGCAGGATGAAAAAGATGGAAAGCTGTAGAGAAAATACACCTAATCCAGATCCTGTTCCTCTTAGTATAAACACTGGTTTAGTTCAGATTAACACTGGCACAAACAGCTTCACTCTTGATATTTTTCACTACCTTCTCCCCACCAAGTGTTTGTGTTCTCGCTCTCCTTTCTGAGCTCCTAAGCAAAAATGTTGCTCATGCATTTGGGAGATGAGAGGCTTTGGATGCTTTTTTTTTTTTTTTTTTTCTCCTTAGATCAGACGTATTTTTTTTTTCTCAATTTGAGTACAGGATGTCCAAAGCCATCTTGGAGCACTGTGGTGCCTTCTAGGACCTTTGTCCTCTGAGGAACTGTTGGATGATGAAATTCCCCACAACCTTCCATGATAAGAGTATATGGTAAGAGTATAGCAAGCTGGTGTCCAAGATGCTCCAACATAAGAACTATTGGGAAGTTTGCAGGAAAATTTAATTTACTATGTCATCCATCCTTCATCACTTCAAACTCTACAGTAGTGAAATATGATAAAAAGTGAGCTCCTAAAAACTGAACTCTTATAAACTTTATGCTTTGAATGCAAGTCCTCTCAGATAAACATCATGTTCTGCACGCCCACTTGTGCTGTGGGGTTCCTCTTGTGGACATCTGAGGCACACGTAGAATCAGAAAAATGTGACTGTGGTTAGGAATTGAGCTACAAGTATGAACTGGCTCATCAAAGGGACAGAAGATGCCTTCACCACTTCCATGACTCTGAAGATTGATGCTACCTTAGCATAAATAGAAAATAAGGACTTCCGTAAGGTCTACTTATAAATTTGTAACTACTGAAACAGAAAACAGGTCTTGTTCTCTCCTGACAAGCTGGATATGTGCAAGTTACCTGTGCTTTGGGTCTATATTTAGTCATGACTTAATTCACACATTGTGAGAAGGAATTTTTGGCATTTGCTCTGTGGGTTGGCAGGCTGTCAAGTAACTCTAGAATTCACTGAGTCTAGAAGAGGCTCTGGGCTGACCTGCCACAAGTAAATGATGTTTTTTTCCTTAATAGGTTCACCAGAGTATCCACCTTGAGTACCCTTCGTCTAATTTTCTTGCATGTTGGAATCTAACAAATATGAAAACAGTATTTTTCACTCATTTTCAATAGTGCTTTTCTTTCAATGGTATTAAAATACCCCTCAAATGCCAAGCTTCTTTGTGAAAATATTCACATATCAGTTTTAGGAATATAGCTAAATATTTGGTTATAACAGCCTATCTCCCAGGGGTTTTGTGAAGCTTGTTTAATTGAGGTTTGAATGTGTCATTATTTGTGAGATGAGATTATCTATCATTCATGAGCTTTCAGCTGAATACCAGTTTGTCTGGGAGAGAGAATGCTGGCAAATCTTGAAAGTTTCATGATTTTCAGCACAAATAATTATTCCTCCAAATATTCACTCTGTATAGTTTGTTATTTATTATTTGCTGTTCATTATCCACAGTTGGTAATTTTTTATATTCCTGTATAAAAAGCTCAGTCACCCAGTCAGGTACCAAAAGTAACAGTATGTGACTTCTATGACCATTCACCCACCATAAGTAACATGTGCAGGAGCTTGCCCAGTCAAAGCAAACACAGCATGAATAATGTGTAGACAAAATTTATTTACATGAGCTATTCCATGAGTATTTATGAACTAGAAACACATTTGTAGAAATTAGGATCAGAGCTCAAGGAGAAAATCAGAGCCAAATTTGCTGGAATTCATTTCTACCCACAGTTTCTTACTATGTCGGAGTTACAGATAGGTAAACTCTGAATTCAGGTGAGTCACGCAGAGTTGTGCAGCAAATTGGTGGGACCAGAAGGGAAATGGCAATGTGGTGACACTTCAACCCTGCATGGCAATGCCTTCCCTGCCTCCCAGCAGGCTGCTGTGCTGTGATCCCTGCTAGGCAGAATTGCAGATGTGTAGCCATCACCAACCTGTCATTACATTCACCTACATGCTGCACTCGCAGTTTCCTCCAAGTTTCCCATCATGGCATGGGAGATGCTCCTCATGCACCAAAGGCATGGTGACTGTGGGGGAATTCCATGCTGTGGACTGCAGGAACTCCAAATCTGTCTCAGGATCAAGAAAACCTTGTGGCTCAAACACCACCTGTGTTTCCAGCTAGCAAAGGTCCAGGCTGTTGTAAAATACCCATTAATTCATCCAACATCTCTGTCATAATTTCCCAGTGCACCCAAATGGATGGATGCGGAAGTGGAGTTTTTTTTATTGTCTTTTTTTTTTTTTATGTTATCAGGGTTTAACCCAGAAGATGAAGAGGAAGACAAGGAAGAGGAAGAGGACAAAGACCAGGAAGAAAGATGAGGAAGAATGAGAAGGAGAAGAAGGAGAAGGAGAAGGAGAAGGAGAAGGAGAAGAAAACCAAAGAGAAAAATAAATATTCCGTTGGCCAGTTCAGGTCACCGATCCTGGCCTTGCTCCCTCTGGGCTTCTCATGCACCTGCTCCCTGGCAGAACATGGGACACTGCAAAGTCCTTGATTTAAGAGTAAGAACTACTGAGCAACAACCAAAACATCAGTTTGTTATCAACATTCTTCTAATATTAAATCCAAAACCCAGCAGTGTACCAGATAGTAACAGCAGTATTAACTCTAGCCCAGTGAAATGAGAACAGTTGACTCAAAGTGGGGTTTTTTAAAAATGTGTATGAAAATACAGCTTTTGCACTTACAGATTTCCTGTGCATTTTAACACAGACAGAGAATCACAGGGGGATAAAACTGCTCCATGTTATTTCCTGGTAAAAAAGGCATCTTACACACAAAATCGAGCAGGGACTTAGATTAAAGGCAGACAAGAGCCTGAGAGCATAAGCAATGAACTAAAATCCCCTTTTGTCTTTCATCTGGCAATAAAATCCTGCCTTGTGTTTAAAAACGCAAATGTTGCATATTGAAAGGCAAAGATTGTATGTGTTACACCGACCAGCTGCATAAATCCTAGTGGCCTTGGAAAATTAATGTTTTGTTTTAAGCAAAGCTGAAGTTACTCATGTTATTTCCCTCTATCAATAGTGAGTACATTAACATTATCTAGTGTCTGCAAGCACACTATTAATTTACCTTGTACTGTCCCAATAGAGGGAAAAGAATTGTTCAAGGCAATGAGGCGTATCTGCTTCCACTCCTTGGGACTCCTCACCTCCAAATAATCAATATTAATGTGGTGAAGGGAGGGCAGAGAGGAAAAGGATTCTCTGACTGATTTATTAGGTAAAGCCACATCACAGTGGAATGAGACTCTGAAGATTCTTTAGTAGACTGAACAGAGACTAAATGGTTTATCAAGGGTGGAGTCACTATCACAATGTCCTCCTGAAGTCAGCATTAATATGACATTTGCTATCCAGGAGGCTGACAGATATAACTTTCCATTTCCAAAATGATACATTCTTGATTGTGGAAAAAAATCCAATATGTTCTTGAAAATACTTGCTCATTCCAGTATCACCTTCTTTTTTCCCATTAAGGAAAATGTTTTCTTACAGAAAAGCAGGTTGTTTTCTCTGATGAGAACTTCTTTTCGCCTACAGGTCAGATGAACAGCACAACACACAGTTTTTAACAATATCTAAGGCAGCTCTGGCAAAGTACAATTGGCAGGAAGTGAAAAAATGGAATATTGGGGGGGGTGGAGGGGAGGATTTCTAAGTAACATGACATGAATATTTCTTTTTAAATGATGGGAAAAGTAATTGCCATAGAATGACTTTTGTCCTTTTGACCTTCAGCAAGCAAAAAGTTACTTTTAAATTTGTGTTATGGTAGCAAATGCTGTCATCTATACATAGGCTAAAGTCAGAGAGGGATGGTAAGCACACTGCAGCACTACTGAAACATTTGGTTCTGGCTGTCCACAATAACACATGCTTCCACTTGAAGATATAGATAACAGTCACAAAAAAAGCTCAGCTAGGGGAAAAAAAAAGATTACTCAAACAGTGTCAGAAAAAACAATTTATTTTCTCCATACTGCTAACAAGAGTAGAATACAGGTCTGAGTACTTAACTCCCTACTGTAAGATATGAAACATGGGTGCTTAAATTTCTTCCTTTCTTTACTAATTATTATATCAATTTAAGATTAAAGAATGCCTAAACTCATGCCTATACACAGACACTTATATGGGAAAGCACCACTGAGTGCTCATCAAACTTGCAGTTGGGGCTTTATAAAGAAGGATGTCCGAAAAGTAGACCAGAGACGTTGTTCATAGTGTCCCTTAAATACTGTGGCCCAGGGGATACTTGGAGTTCACAGGAAAAGTAATGGGTGGACACATTTAGGCTGGAATTAGAACACAAAGCAACTTGTAGAATGATGGCACAATTATGAAATTATGGGGTGACAATCCAGGCTATGGAGTGGTGACAATGGGGAGGAATGAGGTGCTGTTGACCTTTTCTCTTTGCTCTGCTTTTCTCACTGCTAGAGAGAATTCAATCCCTGAGACATCTGACTGTTTTTTTTGACGGTTTGTCACAGTGACCTAAAGTGAAATATATACCATAGAATCATACAAAAAGTTGGAAAGAAATTTAAACATCATCTCATTCCAACACCCCTGCCATGGAAAGGACACCTTCCACCAGACCAGGTTGCTCCAAGCCCCATCCAGCCTGGCCTTGAACATTTCCAGGGATGGGGCATCCACTTCTCTGGGCAAACTTTTCCAATGCCTCACCACCCTCACTGTAATAAATTCCTTCCTAATATCCAATCTAAACCTGGCTTCTTTCACTTAAACTAAAACTCCTCCTTGTCCTATCTCACCTTGGTTTAAGTATCTGCAGTGTGGACTTTTACACAACTTATCAATTTTCTTCAGATGTGTGTTTTGGGTTCAGAGGAACTGCATCCAAAGCTCGGTTCATTACAACACCTGTAGTCAAACACAGTGTGTTAAGGTTTATTCTTTACCTCTTTTCACAACCTGAAGTGAGGACACTGTCCACTGCAAAGTGTGTGCTGTGCTTTTTGTGTGCTGGTTAACACAACATGAATCTGCCTGTAAATGTGTGGCAGGTTTATGCAGCCAAAATGTGAGGATTTAAAAAAGTGAATCAAAGGGCCATAACTAAGAATAATGGGATGATATTAAGTGAGACAGTGGTACAGTGTCAAGAAATGCTCCTGGGCAGTGCAGGCACTTGGACTGTGGAGGATGCTCTTGGGGGATGGACACTACATAATGTGCACTTAACAATATCTAAAAGGCACAACACTGGTGCCCAGACTAAATGATATTGCAGGGGTTTACTGCCCTTAATTCTAGGTACCAGGCTCTAAGTCATTGTTTAAAACCTGTATAACCTAATTCTTCTCTGGGGTAACTTATCTGAAGTTCTCAAGGGTGAAAATGAGCTCTCACAAGTGAGAGAGAGTATTGCAGCACCTGGAGGCAACCTAAGAAACAACTGAGATTTTCGTAGCAGATAAATTCAGTTTAGTTTGAGACAGGAAATAATTCCATTTCTCCTTAGTTTAATGGAAATTACACCCTAGAAAACTCCCCTGAAGGATATCCAGTTGCAAATACTCTGTAAACAGAAAAAAATATCATGCACTGAGGGCTTATATCACTTTTCCCACCTGAGTCTAAGGATAAAGAAAACAGGAAAGACAGAAATCTCAAAGAATATACCTTAAATTAAACACCTATTAAAAATCTGTGATTTTAGTATGTTTGTTCAGAGAAGAATATCTGTTTACAACAGCTGCTGGAAGCAGCTTTTTATTTCTTTGTATATTCCTATCACTTCTAATTGTTTCAGTCCTTAGAAAGATTGATTACATATTCAAATCCTGCTTTCTTGATGTGCCTTGCACTTATACTGAGGAGAACTCAGCCTTAATCATCAGAGATTGTTTGAGGCTGACGGGTGCACCCAGCCTATGCTTAAGAACTCACATCTTCAGTACCCACCAGGTGAATGACCCTGAGATTTGCTCAGTTGGTCAGAGCACGGTGCTCATAACACCAAGGTTTGTGGATTTAATCCCCATATGGGCCATTCACTTAAGAGCTGGACTTGATGATCCTTGTGGGTCCCTTCATACTCAGAACATCCTGTGATCTGGAGTGGAGGAGAAGGGTCAGTGTTGCTTGGAAACAAACCGGAAAAGCAGAAGAGTTAGTTAAATAGAGGTGACTCACTAAAGAGTTAGAATGATTTCTCCCAAGATACCAATATTCTGGGTTTAATCCTGTCTTCTGGGGGGCTCTGAAGAAGACATCAGTCAATATGTAATTTTGTTTTCATATTCCTCTTTAGAAACACAAAACCAAGACAAAAATAGCAATCTATTCATTACCTTTCCATCCTGAGAGGAGGTTCTGAAATCCTTAGTGAAAATCACATGAGATTTCCAGGGACATTTTGTATCTTTGGAACACTCAGGGATTCCAGAGATGCTGTTAAAAGATGTGTGATGTTTGATGAACTGCACTGAGATAACGTGTGAAGATAACCATGGGCATGTGTTCCTCAGCTCTGCAAAAGTCAATAGCAGCAGGATCAAGTTCTATCTGACTAGAAACTATTTCTCATTGGTATAGTATTGTGAGTCTTAGTTGGCCAGTACTGAGAATAATCTTCTTTTACCTTAGCATGCACAGTAATTTGAGATGTACTAGAATGTACAAACATGGAAAACAGCACAAAATGGAGATGGTTTGGTTGCCCTGCTTGAAGAAAACATCAAAATGTTGCCTTCTGGTTAAGATGATGTGCATGCCTTGGACCTAACCAAGAACCACCCTACACTGCTGTCCTGAACTGCACCACCTTCCTACAGAGCTGGTGCTGTGACTGCATCTCCAGCTTACAATTTGACTTTGCTCTTCCACTTTCTGCTCTTGGAGATTTTAATATTGCTTTTTCTCTAAAAGAGGTGGTACTAAATGAATAACTTGACCTCCTCGCAGCAGAGAACAGGAGAGATTTCTTCAGCAGGAGCACAAGAAAGGAAGATCCCATAATCTTCCCACTTCCTTCCTGCATTTGCAAGGCCAAAAGAGAAGTTGAAGCAAGTAACCCCCTGCCCTTAGTGCAGCAGCCACTGTCTCATTAGCCCAAGCATGTTCCATCCCTCTCCTTTAAGTACAGATCTGCACTCTCATCCTCCTTGCTGCTTCTTACCTCCTATTCACATTTATTATTGATATCACCTATCAATAATGCTTTCTGCTGCTTCAAGAGTGTGGCCTGTCTGCCAGGTCCCAACTTTCAAGTGCTCTTTGCTTCACCTCATTATATATTTAATGACCTATGCTTTTTTCCCCTTTCTTTTCCATCCTGTGCCTGTCCCCCTCCTTGTCAAGTGAGAGAGAAAGGTGCTGGCTGAGAAAGTGGCAAAGGGAGAAATGCTGGTGCTTTAAGTTGTTGCTCCCACACTGCCCCTCAGCCTACTAACCAGTTTAGCAGCCTCTGAAAAGGTAGCAAGTGCATTTGCTTAAAACCTTATGCAAGCATGGATTCTTGCTCAGAACCACCACACAAGAGTGAATAAAACCTTCTTATTTCCTGCAATTTTGCTGCAAATAGCTGTACTTGATCTTTGAAAAGACAGTTCTCTTCATCAGGTTTCCCAGCTTTATAAATTGCAATCTTCAGCCTATTTTATCTTCTTTTGTTTTCAAAATCAGCTAATTTTATAATGGCTAAGGTAACATCCTGTTACTCAGAAGACACAGCACCATGGGAGCAGTTGTACCTGAGAACAGGATTACAGCATCGAACCAGACTGAGCGTCAAACAGACAGGATTAGTAAATTACTCAATATTTAACTGAGCAGCTTGATGACAAAGGATTTGCCAATGATATCAGAATAACACCAGCATACATATTTTGAGGCAATAGAGGAAGTTTCTTTGCCCTTTAACTTTTAGCAGCTCTGTCCTGACTCCACTCTAATACAGCATTCTGTCTCTCATTGCCATTTCCGCTGTCTGTTGGCTCTGTGAGTCTGTTTGGGTCAAAAGACACATGCGTTATGTTTCCAGAAACCAAATCAACCAATTATGTCATTTCCCATTATTATAGTTATTTAATTGAAAAAGAATAACAGAAGAAAATGCAACAGGCAGGCAAGATCCAAATTTCTTGTCGAGTGGAGTGAGCCTGCCAATCTGCTTCTGCCCACCTCACCCTGCTCAGGGTCTTAGCGTGATGATCAAACCTTCCAAGCTTTGCCAGTGTGGGGCTCATGGAAGGTAAAAATAATACAGTCACATGTAGTCACTGGTCCTCCAAGCTCTGCAAATCACATTGTGGCGTCATCCACAAATGTGAATTTTACAGTATTTATAGAAGGGTCATAATGTGATTTTAAGTGGGTGAAAGAATTAATTATACGGGGCAGAATTCAGAAGGAACAGGAAGGTGTTGTGAAGACACTGTAAGTGGCTGAAGAGAGGGGACAGAGTCAAGTGCTCTTATGCTGCCTGAAAGACATGAACAGATAATATAATTAAGCAGACCTGCCCCAGCTTAGAAACAGGGCATTTTGCTGACAGGATACAGCAATGTGTGCATCTTTCCACTGCACAACAAGGAGCAGTTCCAGTGGTAATAAGAGATGTGCAGGACGCTCAGGAACAGCTGAGCTCTCTGTGAGATCCATCTTGTTGATATCCCTTCAGCACAGTCTGTACCTGGATCTGGAAACTGGTGAATACTGCAGTAGACACCATTTAATGGCTGATGTACTGCAAAAGAATGGCTCTGCATGCTGTCTACCCCCTGGCCTACCACCAGAAACAATTCTAGGATTCAGGAAGGTCAAGGTGTTGATTTTGCCATGGTGGAGCTGCAACAGAGGTGCCCTTTTGTTAACCTCCAATAAAGAGGCAGATAATTTACAGTCTGGTCTTGGTATCACAATTCCATGGCTTCAGGACACAGAATTATCCTGATCTCTTACTTGCACGGGTAAGGCACAGCATGAGCGTGACTCGATTTGGTGCCTCTGGGTGTTTTATAGAATTTGTAGATATGGAAACACAACATACAAGGATTTTTGTCTTATCAGATTGATGTCCTCTATGCTCATACCTTTGGAAGAGCTGTGATAATTGAGATAATCCGCATCCCTTAAAGCAGCTTTTAAAGCTGTGATTATTTTGGCAGCACAGCTCAAGTTTTATCACTCACAGAATGCAGAGGAGGAAAAGGAAAAAACACTTTTTCTTTTTGTTCAGCTTTAACCCAAATAAACCCAGACATCAGAAAAAACATCTCCCTCTACTCATCTCTCCTCTGATTATTGTCCAGGCATTCACACTTGCTAGAAAGTACCTCTAGAATTATTTTATCACTGTTACATACTCTGAATATTCTTACAAACAAAAGGATATCTAAGATGAGCAATATTTTTCTCTGCATAAGCAATGGTCTCTAATTGTGAAGATCTAAGTCCAGAGCAAGAGCAGAACATGGGAACTTCAAAATCAAATCCAGGAGCTGGGTAAGTTTTCAGAACAAGAAATTTTTCCCTAGCTTTCTTTTAGATAAATCAGAATAACGGAGCTTCATCTTCCTGTATTGAATCACCTTGCTAACAAAAATATGTGTGGTATCTAAGACTTGCTGCTTTCTTTGAATTTCCTATTTGCTATTTTTAAATCTTTTCTATCTCTATTTACTGCTTTTGAGATGTATTCTCTTCCTGACAATGTGTGGGAATTCTAAGGGTCTGACTCAAGGCTGCAAATTTACTTAGGCACTTATGTCTGATCTTCCTGACTCCAGCCTCCAACTACTCCTGTCATCATTAAAATAAATGTTTATGTCACCTTCAATTCTGCCTTGTCTGTGAGTACCGTTGAAGCACACAGTGGATTTCTGAAGTATCAGTGTGGGACATGAATGTGGGATACAAATCCTAAAGTTAAGGACTAAAGTGACAAATTTAGGCACTATAATAACCAGACATATTAGAGGACTTACAACCCTAGTGTCAATGCCTGTGCATAGTGAATTCAAGATTCAAAGCCAGTATTCACAAAAATCAATGAGCCAGGCGAAGGTGTGTTGTAAATTTTACTTTTTTTCTTGTAGTTCCTGAGCTGTGGAGTACAGAACTCCTTGAGAAATTGTAAGTCAAACTGCAGGTTGTCATGCAGCTTGCCCCTTCTTGGTATTCCACTTTATATGAAATTCTTAGTGGATGGAAACCCTGCCCATGGAAGTGGGATTGAAACCATATGGTTCTTCAAGGTTCTTTCCAACCCAAATATTTCTATTATTCTTATCACTGCTGTGGTGAAGAGTGTGAAATCTTCTTGCTGGAGCATAAAGAGCTCCAGAGCTGGATCCCAGAGGTTGCTTCCTTAGGTGCTTTGCAGGGCTTCTTGATAAAAAGGTATTACATGCAGGAGCCATTGCCGGGCACATGAGGGACAAGATAATTGGGAATAGAGTCTGGATAAATAATGTGTAATAAATCAGGGTAAATTGTCCCTGACCAAACTGATTTTTTTCCATGTTGAAATAGCAGTGTCTGTGACCATGGGTAGGGTGGGATTTAAATAATTTACACCAGCTTTAGGAAAGTTTGCAACCCAGTTTCTTTAGTATCCTTGCAGCCTTAATGAGGATATATTCATTGGATGGGTGCACTGTTCAGTGAGTGTTAAATTTACTGGATCATCATGCTCAGAGGTGTGGTTGTGACTCTGGATCCCATTATCAACAAAGAATGGCTTAGGAAATGAGGTTTCTTTAGCCTGGAAAAGAGAAGGCTAAGAGGAGACCTATTTATTGTGTTCAACTACCTGAAGGATAGCTATAAGGAAGACAAAGTTAGGCTTTTCTCAAAGATGCAGAGCAAGGAAAAAGAGGTAATAGTCACAATTGCCACAGGAGAGATTCCAGTTACTTACAGGGAATGATTATTCATACAGACCCATTCTTCACAGGTTAACCACACAGATTTTGAACTCTCCATCCCTGAAGGCTGCCAAAACTCAACTGGAAAAGGACCTGATCTAACAGAGAGCTGGAGGTAAGTTTAAAGATAGCCTTGCTATGACAGGGGTGGTGTCTAGATGACCTCCAGAGATCCTCCACTCTATATTAGTCCGTCATTGTAAATATTTTGTGAAGTAGAAATGCAACCCAAGGACTCCCCTGCCCCAAAATAAAAAGTCCCAAAGCCTCTGGTCAGCTAAAGAGGGAGGCAGCAAGCTGAGACCTGTGCGACCTGATGAGATGTATCCCAGAGTCCTGAGGGAATTGGCTGGTGTAGTTGCCAAGCTACTCTTCATGATATTTGGAAAGTCATGGCACTTAGGTGAAATCCGTGGTAGCTGGAAAAAGGGAAGAATTGCACGTGTCTTTTAAAGGTGTAGAAAGGAGGATCCTGGGAACTACCACCCTGTCAGACTCACTTCCATGCCTGGGAAGATCATGGATCAGATCCTCCTGGAAACCATGCTAAAGTACATGGAGAACAGGGAGATGATTTGGGACAGCCAGCATGACTTCACCAAGGGAAGTTCCTGCCCCACCAACCCAGTGGCATTCTATGATGGAGTGGCCACATCAGTGGATGAAGGAGAAGCTGCAGATGCCATTTATCTGGACTTCTATAAAGTCTTTCACGTTGTTCCCCACCACATCCTTCCTTCTAAGTCAGAGAGAGATGGGTTTGATGAGTAGACTGTGGTGAATGAGTAATTGGTTGGTGATTGCATCCAGAGGGCAGTGGTCAATGTCAAAGTGTCTGGATAGAGACAAGTGAGGAGTGCTGTCCCTCAGGGCTCTATACTGGGACCAGTGCTGATTAATTCCTTCTTCAATGACATAGATAGTGGGGTCAAGTGCACCCTCAGAAGATTTGCAGATGATACCAAGCTAAGTGGTGAGGTTGTCACACCTGAAGGACAGGATGCGATCCAGAGGGACCTGGACAAGTTTGAGAAGTAGGTCCATGGGAATCTCATGCAGTTTAACAAGGCCAGGTGCAGGGTCCTGCTGTAAATACAAGCTGAGGGATAGATGGATTGAGAGGAGCCCTGAGAAGAAGGAATCAGGGGTACTAGTAGATGAAAAGCTGGACATGATTTGGCAGTGTATCACAGCCCAGAAAGCCAGACATGTCCTGGGCTGCATCCAAAGGCACATGGGCAGCAGGATGTTCCTCACTTCACTTTGGTGAGACCAAATCTAGAATACTGCATCCAGTTTTGGGGTCCCAGCACAGGAAGGACATGGAGTGTGTTGGAGTGTGGGCAGAACAGGGACACAAAAATGATCAGAATATTTGAACACCTCTGCTGTGAAGGCAGTCTGAGACAGCTGGGGTTGTTAAGCCTGGGGAAGAGAAGGCTCTGGTGAGACCTTACTGCACTCTTTCAACATTTCAAATAGGCTTCTAAGAAAGATGGGGACAGGCTTATTAGTAGGGACTGTTGTCACAGGACAAGGGTATTGTTTTTAAACTAAAAGAGGATAGATTCAGACTAGATATGTGGAATAAATCCTTTACTAGGAGAGTGGCAAAACACTCCATTAGGTTGCCCAGAAAGGTGGAAGTTGTCCATCCCTGGAAACATTCAAAGTCACATTGTACTGAGCAATCTGATCCAGTTGAAGATGCTGCTGCTCATTGCAGGGATTTGACTTGATGACCTTTAAAGGTCCCTTCCAAACCAAATTCTTCTATGATTCTATGAGAGACCTCTAATGAAATGGAGACTCAGCAATGTGGTTCCCCTGGAATTGGCACTGTAGGCAATTATTATTTTTCTCAGAGAAACATGAAAGAAGGCACAAGAGGGCCAGAAATATTACTTCTTTGAGGCAGATTCTCATCTCTGCTTTCTCCTCATCTCTGCCCTTATCTTATAGCACTTATCAGGTGAGTGAGAAAGAGTATTGGTATATAAACCTGAGGAGCAGGAAAAGGAGTTTATTGCACACTGGTCATTCTCGGTGAATGTTCTCTTTTTCCAATTGCTGTTAGTGGCCTCTCTCCTATTAATTTGATCTTCTTTCATGTGCTGTTTTGAGGTTATAACCTGTAGCTCTGCCCATATATGTGCCAGAAATTGTCAGCTGGAAGAAATTTCATTTTTGAGGGTTCTAGTCTCAGGAATTCACTAAGTATTCCTGCTATTTCTTCGGGATTGTAAACTAAGAAAGGACATAATTTCTGGATCCCAGAAAGGCATAGCAGTAATTAAGTGCCAGCTCTTGGAAGATGCTTCATGGGAGACTTCAGACTTTTGAGAAAGTTTCATAAATAAAAACTCTAGAATTTATGTCCAGGACAGCAAATTATTTCCTTTTTAGTCCTGGACCACCTTTTCCATTCTCTTCCTAACACACTACTAATGTATTCCTTTGTCCAGAGAGCTTTGTTTCTCCATATTGAGGTGCAGTGAAGATAAACAGTGTGTAGCTGGCTGGTGAGATACGAAGTCAGGTTCCACACTGAGTCAGTCTGGCTTGAGATAACCAGCAAGCAAATAACAGAAACCAGAATCACTGTCATATTGTAACACTTAATCTATGTGCACACTTAAAAACAAAGTCTAAATCAGTATAATCAGTATTTTCACCTCTCTATCCTATTGTCCTTTTGTTTTATATGAGATTTTTCTTCTCTTGTTTCTGTCTAGTGGTCAGGTTTATTGTTTTTTTCCCCCATCACTATATCTTATCATTCCACTACTCAGCTCACTACATGAATTATTAATAATGGTTTTATGCTAAATGTCCCTGCCTTGCACATAATTTGACCTTACTTACTGAAGGAGTAACTGTGCAAACCCTTCAGAACACATTACCTTCACTGTGTTTATGAAGAATATTTCTTCCTTGTGTTCGACTTCCTTAGCCAAGATTCAAACCACTTTGAACAGTCACATGACCTTTTTTTTTTTTTAGCCCATTTTCATTACAGAGTAAGAAGGCAAAAATAAAACACTAACCTTTCTGAAAGCTAATTACATTTTTGGTTGCCAGTAATTGTCCCTGTATTTTCATACTGGCATCTATCCTTGAACACAGTGGGAAAGTGAAAAAAATTAAAACTTGCCTTCCAATACGCTTAAAAAATGACTTGATCATCAAGAAATATTCAGTGCAGCTTTCAAATGTGGTTTAGGAAGGAGCTGTAGCTTGTATTCGCCTCGGATAATTGGAAAATGTCTCAGTTTATCATATTGGTTCTCTATTCAGCAAAATATTTTCTTATACCTCTCCCAACCTAGTAAAATTTTAATCCTGTACTGAGCTCAGCAGGAACAATTTTAAACACCTGCAGTCTCAGTCTTAATGTCCACCATCTTTCCCTTAGGGACTGTAGTTTCATTTCCATGGGAAATTTGAAAGATAATTCCAAAGTCTTTATTGAAAAGGTGTACCTTTACCAATGGTCTGGTTCATTTCCAACAAAAATAACAGGAGATGTCAGACATTTTGAAAGGCAAATGTTTGCTAACAATAATCCATTACAGAATAAATAGTTATCAAGTAGCATAAAATATTCATCAAGTTAACAATTAGCATTGTGGTTATTCTGATGACCATTGAAATGCCATTTTGCTTTCTCAACCCTGATATACTCTTGCTTCCATAGTATTCTGTGGCAAGGATTTTCATTGTCCAATTAGGAATTAACTTCCTTTTTTGAGTACCATTATTTCCTCCAGTTTCAGTTCCCCTATTGGTTTCCAAAACATTTGTTGGTCGTGTCTTGTCCCCTTACCAAAATAACCAAGTCCCATCTTTTACAGTTTTCACCACTTGCCATATTCCTTCCTTATTGCATTTATTTCCATCCATACCTAGATCTCCACAAGCTGTTTCTGTGCAGCAGTAAGCAGCACTGCAATAGGAGGAGTCCCTCACTTCAGGTGAGTTCCCAGCTGGGAGCTCTTCACCTTTCAACAGTTTTTGATTGCGGAATGTGCTCATTGCACACTTCCAACAGCCTCCATTCATTGTGGTTTCAGAGGAGGTGGAGTAGGCAGAGTAGTAGTCAGACTACATCTCAGTCCTTTTGCCTAAATGTAGATTTGGAGATCCTTCTCCTTGAAATCTGCCCTGACATGGATAGGAAACCTTTGTCAACCTGAGGGGCATCAGAAATCTTCTTTTTTTCTTGAGGAACCTCAGCATATGATTTCTTATTGTCTTATCTCATTCAATCCTGCTGAAATAGGGCCTCATCCATCTGTAACCCAGAGAATATTGACCTCTTCATGCTTTTTTGGAAGTTGCATGAACATGTAAAGAAACAACTCATCCTATCCTCTATATGGAATACCTTTTGCCAGTAATACAATATATTTTATTTCTGCATAAAAAAGTAGTTACATTCTCATGGTCACAACACGATAGGACAAAAAATAGTCTTAACTGTGAAACTGCAAACAACAATAATATTTATATACTAGATTAACCAAACTGTAAATATTGGGCAATTATCACTAGGACTAATTGTAAAAATTCACTCTCATTTATAACTAGTCATAATATCATTTATGGGATACTATTTTGAAGAAATTAACTTTCCCTCTCTTATTATTATCAATTTGAAAAAAATTGCTAGTTAGAATTTAATTGCACCTTCACCAATGTGTAGGTTTTCATTGGTAATCAAAGTTTGTTTAGATTCTGCTATCTGTTGCTGACACTTTGCTTTGCTTTCACAAGTGCTGCATTCTGCTGTCTTATCAGAATACATTCATTGCAAAAATGGAATAGACTGTTTCTTAATAGACACCTTCAGTGTCAAAATTGTTTCTGAATGCCTTTAAAGTTAGCAAATTAAATCGTCTATTTCTGCCTTTTCACCAGCAAAATCAGAAAGAAAGAGATAATACAAGACAAATAATTATCATAACTTTTACAGTAGAAGCTTAAAAAAATAAAGTCAATTATTTTAAATGTCAACTTCTTGTCAGGTTATGTTCTTAATTTTATTTTATTTTTTCCCCTTAAAATGTCAGCCTTGAATAAAAATTATTGTACAATATTAAATTATGTACCCAAATCTTCACTACAAGATAAACCTTCAGCAAGGAGCGGATTGACAGTGCTTTACAAAATAAACAGGTATTTGAGAGTATCTCCTTCCTCTGATATTGGCACTTGAATAGTACAGGTGAGCACTGCAAGTTTGCCCAGGTTGAAAACCATTTGGGCATAAATATTTGCATGGCTGGATTGTCAATATGTGTTGGAGATAAGCCAAACTTCCTAAAGTTTTTGTTCTTTTTGTCTTTATTTCTGTAAAAAAGAAGGAGAAAGTACCAAGATAAAAAACAGGTGAAAACCCAGCACTGCTCTTTTAGTCATCTTAATATCTATTAGTTTTCATAAGGATAAATATGTCCTTTCCAGCATATTGAAATGAAATGGGCAAATCCACGCCAGCCACAATTCATTGACACTGGCAGATCTGCATCCACTGACATGAGGGCTGGGTTTTAGATGCAAGGGTTACATGTCACTCTTATCCAGAGTCATAGCAGTAGCATTATTGCTGCTGATATATCACATTTATATCAAATGTCACTGATATGTGCCACTTCCCCATAGATATAGAGTTCCTTTATTGTATGTGATTAATGCAGGAGAGAGAAAAGATTGAGTTTTTAATGTTACTCTTTCCTCTGTTTATGTTCATTACAAGATTTTTTTGGCCCGCTTCTTTCCAAGTTACTAAATTGCTGTTGTTCCTATACATCCATGTCACAATTAATAAACTTTGGTGTTACCATTCCTACAGTTAATAGAGTTTTCACAGTTAATTAATGCACTTCTGTGTTACTAAGCCTATTCAATTTTGCTTCCAAATTCTGCTGCGAACTTTAATGAGCTTAGCAGGCAGGATCCTGTGGGGAAAGTTGGCAGGGCACCACATGGAACCCTGTGTTTGCTTGACTCTGGCAAGTCACTTCTCCATCTCTCACCCAACATCTGCCCATCTTGCATAGTCAGCGAGCAAATCCTTTGCCTGTCATGGCCTGTGCCAGCAGTGCACTGCTGGAGCTGACAATTATTGGAAAGCTGAATTGGGGCTTAGAACTGGGCTAAGACTTTGCCATAAAAACAGGCAGTTTAGCAATGATAAAGGAGTAGGTGGGGGAAGGACTCAGTGCTGGATGTTCTCCTTCTTAACAGAGTGCCCCACCTCCCTCCCATGAATAGGTCAATGGTCAATATCACAGGATGTTTAAAAATGAAGTTTTGCTTTCAGGGAGCTGCTTTTCAGGAAAATGGGTATGACCCTGGAAGGTACCCTCACACACATGCTTTGGACTGACATCACTCCCTTAAACTTGGATGGAACATCCTCTCAAGATGACATATGGTATCCAGTCAGACTCTGTGAGCCATCTTTGTTTCACCATTTTTGTACCACTGAAGTGCTCAATGTCGATATGCGTTTTGTCTTTAAATAATAGTTTCAGTGTACACATCTGTATTCCAGACAGAGAGGGAGACTGAGAAAGAGGAGGGAGATTTTACTCTGTGAACATAAATGCTCTGAACACCTCAGAAATGCATTATTTAAGTTGTGATTTGATAGCGATCACTGTGAGTTACCCAAATCCAATATAAACTCATTTTCTGTTCTTTTCTTTCCTTTTTTTTTGTCTCCTCTTTTTAGCACCCCTGGCACAAAAGACTAGAAGTGAAATATTAACAATAATCTTGTGCCAGAAAAGCTCAACTCAAGAGAGTGTGCTGGGTAATCCAATTTTAATTTCCCAAGTTTCCAACATGTCATATGATACTTGGTCAATCAGCAACACTCAAACCAGTAGTCTGCTCTGCATTAACACATTTAAACTGCTTCTTTAATATTAAAAGAAGAAATAATTCGCCTGATTTAACTGACAAGTGGCAAGTTTGTCAGTATGCAGTGGACAAAGATGACAATGATTTGCTAATCCCCTGTGAAATGTGCTTTTCACACAAGCTCTAGGGAAGTTGTTGATGTGGTCAAAAGCTCCAGTTTTTGATCTCCTTACACTTTCTAGTTAAGTCTTATTTATTTATGCCCAAGTTTATTGTGGTTTTATTATTCAGAGATCATGTTTGCTGTATCACAATGTGCTTAGACAACACAATAACAAATTGGCTCCTGGCAGCACTGGTGCAGGACTGAAGTCCAAATGTTTGTGAAAAATTCTGTTATACTCAGCTGTGATTGTCTAAAATAAACCTGGAGACTACCTTGGATTTGCAATAATAACAATGTTTTGTAGCTCATAAAGGTTATGAAATATGAAAAGTGCATATATCAAATGCACATCAGAAACAGAAATTACTGATTCCCAGTTAAGACAATTTAAACACACATCTTTGGTAATGGTGGATCAGTGAGATATCTGGCACTGAAGACTGGGCAGTCAAACTAGGAGGGAGGTCTGCCATCTCATTTTTGAAAACCCCATTCCTTCTCTCCCACCTTCTGAAATGAAGCACTTGAATCTTTCTTTTGCTTGGCTGCAGGCCAGCTCTGTTCTACAAAGTAGAGTGGTCTACAATAATGTGTCCTAGAAGTGGCAGGGACCTTTAGGATTAATCAGAAAAATGATATGGGAAAGAATGGCCATGGGATGTTGGATTTACTGCAGTATTGGACAGACATCACCCAGAAGACAATCTGTACATCCTGGAGCAATGGTGTAACTGGGTTTGGCTGGGATGAAGTTCCATAGGTAACTTCCTTTGTTGCAGCCTGTGTGGGGATTTGCCTTTGGGATTAAAATGGTGTGGATAACACAGCAGTGTTTTGGCTGTTGCTGAGCACCTCTTGTGCAGTGTCAAGGTTTTCTCACTCTCTTCCTCCACCCTCCCAAGCAAGTAGGTTGGGGTTGAGCAACAGGTCAGGAGGAAATACATCCAGGAGAGCTGTCCTAAACTGAGAAGTTATTCCATGCCGTATGACGTCATATTCAGAACTAAAGCTCATGGTAAAGAGAAGGAAGCAGAAATTTCAGAGTTATGGCATTTATCTTTCCAAGCACCTGTTCTGCAAGCTAAGACCCTTCTTACCAGGAAATGGCTGGGCATCTGCCCACCAATGGGAAATAGTGAATTAATTCACATTTTTCCTTTGCTTACACACACAGTTTTTGTTTTTCTTATTAAACTTGCTTTATCTAGATTCACAAGTCCTTTTGCCATCAATTTTCTCCAGCCCCCATCCCTTCCAAGAGAGGAGTGACGGAAAGTCAGGCTCAGTATTTGGCTGCTGGCTGGGGTCAGCCCACCATACTGATGTTGCAGAATATGAAAATTATGACTGTTGTCAGAGGCAGAACACATTGGGCAAGAGCAGGCGACTATGCATATTCTCTTTTACCTAACATACCTTCTATAATATTTCCAAAATTGATTTTTTTTTTCCCCCAAGCACAGTGGCTGGGTTGAGATCCAATTTAAGACAACTGCATCAGGGGTCTGCTTCTTGTTGTCCACTGGGTTCTCACTGTAGCTGGTGATGATCTATGAGCTCTGCTCAGTCCCCCAAACACAGACACCTGTTGCCACCTGAGAGGCAGTGGGGTACCTTGCCTGGTCTCTGCTGGTCCAGAAGGGCCCCAGGAATGTTGTGGGTCTAATGTTGTGTCTGCCAGCCCCAGGCACCTCTGCTACCTCAAACACCTCCATACCTACCTGAGTGTCTGAGTATTGCCACTACCCAATACAAGCAGAGATCCTATTAGTTCACCCTAAAGTCTGAGCAGCTGAATTGCTCTCTGGGCTCCATTGGCAGCACTGACCAGATGAGCCAGGCAAGAGGATGCTACAGGTGGGTATCTGATTCACCCAGGACTATCCAAGAACCATGACAGAAATTCTTAGAGTGCATGACTCTTGGGAATGGCAGCTGGAGAAAAAGCAGGCTGCACTAAGTGCCTTGTCCCACTGGAAATTACATTCATGCAACTGAAGTGCATCTCTTAGATCTTGACCAACCACAGTGGAGTCTTAGGCACCAAAAGTGGAAGTAAACATCTATTTGCAAATACTTACAACTAGGAGTATTAAAATGATTCTCACCTGGTAAGGGCAGGATAGCTGTGCCCAGGATGGGTGGGTGGCTGGTGCCATTTCATGTGCGGTTCTGCTCCATCTCCAGCTGCTGTTCCAGGCAAGCACCACCATCCCTCAGGTTCTACGCAGCAGCTGCCCACTCTGGGAAGATGCCTCAGCTATCTGTGGGCGTTGGAAATAACACTTGACACCTCTGAACAGGCAACTTACTCAAGCCTCAAGGTTCATTCAAGCAGTCTATCAAACAAAAAAGGAAATTCTAACACTCATATGTTATGAAATGCTATGCTTAAGATCTTCATAATTGCAAATAATAGAGCTAAAATGTCTTTTGACTATACTTGCTGTGGTGAACTAAGATGGAGTCATCATATAACCATCAATAACAGAAGGATGAAATCTGTTGTACAAAACATGAGAGCTGTAAGTGATGCTAAAAAAGCCAACAAAAAATTCCACCAAAAAGAAGAAAACCAAATGAAACCTACTGTGAACTTCATACAAGAGCCTGGAAGCAAACTGGCTGATCCCATGAAGCAGACAAACTATACATGTGATGGAGGGATGTTAATTGATTATATGAGAAAACAGACTGAAAACTCCCTGACTGAGTCGATGAACTCTTCAACAGAAAAGATGTTAGAGTTCTGTTTTGGTTTCAGTAGCTTGCCTAATTTTCATTAGAACCCGTAATTTTGTCAATATTTGTCAATATTAGTTGGATTTGAAAATCTTTTTTGACAAAGATTTCTGAATGAAAATTTTCACAATAATCCACCAGGGCTTCATTCAGTGCGAAAGGTTACTAAGTTCTATTTTTTCACAGATCAGGGTGCACTGGTCAGCTGCACCTCTCCATGATCATTCCCTCCTTGCACTACTGAAAAATTGGTTACATCTTCACATTAACATTTACATGACACTTAGGTGTTGTCTTTTTTATGTGTGAAGATCATTGTGCAAACATAGCTATTATTCCTTTCCTAAATGCATAATCACTTTTGTTTTTCTACCTGGAACATCTGCCATAGTTTCTGAAGTTGATGACCCTCAGAGTTTATCATATCCTCACAGTTAACACAGAAATGTCTGCTTGAACTCTCCAAATTAAAGTGCAAACTGAACCAGAGTCATGGAAATCAACAGTGATTGTTCCAGTCTAAGACACCTCTGCAAAGAGGAGAACTGATCTGTTTTACTTTGCTTTAAGAAGAGTAGGAACCCCACACTTTTCTATGTCTTGGTGGGCCCAGTTATGAAGAGGTGAACAGAGCTAGCAAACTGCTGCTGCTTAAGAGTTTGTGAGTATTTGACTACATCTTAGGTGCTGTGTTAACAATTCATACATTTCCTGGAATAACTTGTTTTTCTTTTTTTAACTGATTGTACATGACAAGTGGAAAAGACAAAACTCACAGACTATGGAAATCTATAAGGCCTTGTGTTTGCGTTTGCAAATCCATCTGCTGTTTCTTACCTTGTAACCCTTATAACCCAACTGGAAATCTTGCCTTGCAGGGCTCCTATTTCTACCTGTGAGCATATTTCAGCATATTTTCATATTTCAAAACAAAGTAAGATGATGTAGTGATCCATCATTGTAACTCCTAGCTAATATTAACACCACAATTACAGGTTGTTCCTAATTAAGAGGGAAGACTAATCATTTGAATAAGCCACAGAAGACAAAAAGAGGAGCAGATAGAGAGAAAAATCTAGTTAAACTTAGAAACTGCTGGTACTTTCTAAAGAAAACAAGAAAGCAGCCAAAAAATTGAGGCCAGTAATGACTAAAAGTGAAGAATCTCTCTTTCAACCATGATACCAGGTCTCAGTACAAGGTTCTTTAAAAATAACTGTGATGATAAATGACTAAAACCTCTGTCTGTAAAAGAAAACCTCACAGAAACATAAGGAGCTTGTACCAATACACAGCAATTTCTCATAAAGCTGTTTTTTTTAAAAAACTGAGAAAGTTCCCTGTTTAAAAGGTAATTATGGGGAAAATGTATGGTTGTACAATGGAGTTTGGCCTCAGAAAGATGCATCTAATTGAGCTAAGCTGGGAATAAAACAGGAGAAGCCAGGTGTTCCTCACAAGAGCACACTGAAATGGAGGCTGATAGCAAACAATAATCATGTTTATCATTTCCTCTCTTGACCTTGGAAACTCAGTAAAGAATAGAAGGAATGATGTATTAGACCCACTGTTTGCCACTACCCTGCTTGAAAAGACAGCAGCAGATAATTATTTGTTCCAAATGTTTACTGTGTTGCTTTTGAGGCAGAAAGTTCATTACCATGACTCTGAACGTATTTATTTATTCAAATACCCTTTACAATGCATCAAAGTTAACTTTTTTACTTTGTGACCATGTGAACACTGAAACAGTCAGCCCTGAAAGGATATTCAGGTCCCATAATCTGCTTTATGTCTGACTTTGTGAATGACAATCTTCTGCTGTCTGAGAAATTTTTCTTTCACTCAAGAAAAGATAAATAATCTAATAATAGCAATAATAACAATAATAACAATAATAATAACAATAATAATAATAATAATAATAATAAAGCTGGAAACCCGAAATAGTTTGAGTGAGCTTTCCCAGGAGATACTTTCACGATCATTTCATTGAATGATCATTTTTTTCCTTTTAATCAGCCTCAGGAGTTTTATTTATATATTTATTTAGAATTTTTTACTCACATTGGTTGAATTGTTGACCAGAGAGGCTATAGATATAAACATCATCCCCTGCAGGTCAGCTTGACCTTTCACAGTGGAACTGGTCATTTACATATGAAGTGTATTTACTTCCACTAACCCTCTAAACCGATTCAATTAATTTTTTAAAGGAGAATTTATTTGTGCTTCATTTTGCTGCATCATATTTTATTGATCTAAAACCTTGCTATTTTTTCTTACCTTTTCCAGTTTTGATAGTTCCCAAATACCAAAGGGATACCAACTCAGTTCTTAAAAGAGTTTTTATTAATGTATAATTCCATGGACATTTTTCCATTGCAAATTACTTTAAGAAATTTTTATTCTCTGATGTTTTTCCTCTCAAGAGGCCTCTTCACCTGTGTTGTGCCGTAAAACCTGTTCGTTAAGTCATAGCCTCTCTGTCTCAGAGTCTGGTGGCTTCGTGTTATGCCCAGATTTTTTGTCCAAAGAGTTGCATCTGACATGGGCTGCCAGGTCAGATTTCGTGGTCATTTTTGGAAAGCAAAAGCAAATGGAAAAGTAGATATTTCAGTGCTGTGGTATAAAGAAATGAGACTAGAGAGTTATAGAAAGAAAATCACGTTGTAGGCGTGATCCAGCTCTGAAAAATAAGGGCAAAACAACCTCTAGTTGCTAAAATAGTTTCTTGTGAGGTTTAAGTCTTTAGGAATTGGTGCTATCTTCTATGTTGTATTCTTGGTCAGCATTCACGTTTGATTAAAGTAGTGCTTCAGGAGCATAAAAACCAAATTAATGCATCAGCTCTCACATTTTAAATGCATCCGGATGCAGAGCTTTTGGAAGGAGAAAGCTGGATTTCCTACATGGTGCCAAACAGGGAAACAGCAGCTGAATTTCTGTATAGATGTAGCAACCCACTGGATATCACACCTTAGCACCCTTAGCACACTTAGCATGCAGGTTTGGCACATGGAATCATTTCTCTATCGAGTAGGAACCCCACACAAAAAGATATGAAATGCAAAAAGCAATTTGCATTGAATGGAATCAGCTTCCTGTACCTGGAGATGAGATTCTCCTCCTGAGAGTGAAGGTGATTGCTTTAGGATGGGCACATCATGTGGGGGTGGCTTCAGTAAAATGAAATTAATTTGACTTGTTGAGATCATGTGACTTAGAATCCATAAAACACCACAGCAGAACATCTCAGTCCTTTTTTCAGAGGCATACAGAATGATGCTATTTCTTAATTTTCTTCCTTCTTTATGGTTTTCTGGCAGATTATCTTTCTAATATATCAGTATTTATGAAATGCTCAGTTCTGAGTCCCAAGTAACTTAATTTCCTACAGAATATCTAAACTGGAGATCACTCTTTCTGTATAAATCATTATGTTATCAGAAGGAGCTCAAAGAAATTAACAGGACAGAGTTTTGAAAGCAAGGTAGAGGACATTACTATATAGCTCACAAACACTTAGAGATTGAAAAGAACCTCTGCCTTAATTGGTTGAAAATAAATTTCCAATTAATTAAGGAAAAAAAAAGATGAGCTAAATAAGGATTCTCAATTAATAATCCTGAAAACTGAAATTAAATCTCAGTCATTAAACTCATGTAATGTCTCTGTATCTAATTATGGTTTCTCCAGAATTCCTCTTAAATATATATTTCACATTATCTGAACTTAATGGCCCTTTTAAAAGTGGAGAAGATGTAAACTTAGCCTCAGTCGCATGCATTGGACCGATTCTCAGTGAGGAAACTACAAGTCCATGAGCAGCGTGAATAATAAAGCAACTCTGTGCTGAACAGAGTGGGGGAGAATATTAACACCTGGAAGACCACTAAAGGTGTAGTTGTGTATATATACCCATAGGTATATACAGGATATCCTCTTTTAATTCCTTTTCAAGTACTGTCATTCATGCTGGTTTCAATATCTTCAGGAAAAAAAAGAAAGAGGAAAAGAAAGGGAAAGAGAAAATGAATGGGAAGAGAAAGAACAAAAAGAAAGGAAAAAGGGAAAGAGAAAGAAAAAAGAAAAAAGGAAAAAAAAGAAAAAAAATAAAAAAGAAAAGAAAAAAGAAAAAGAAAAAAGAGAAGAAAAAGAAAAAGAAAAAAGAGAAGAAAAAGAAAAAGAAAAAAGAGAAGAAAAAGAAAAAGAAAAAAGAGAAGAAAAAGAAAAAGAAAAAAGAGAAGAAAAAGAAAAAGAAAAAAGAGAAGAAAAAGAAAAAGAAAAAAGATTTTTCAAAGCCTTTATTTTTTCTAAACTCACTTTATCATTAAAGGAATAGCAGTCTTGCCTTATTAATTTTCTCTAATGTTCCCTGACAATTTAATGAAATAAACATATTATTAATGAAAATTGTCCTAGACAGAACCTCATGTATGCAGCATGCTGGGGACTGAAGTTCTGAGCTGTTTAAATCTCATGTGCACAAGTGCCAAAGCTTTATCACCTGACCAGCAGAACCTTTGTAGAACCCTGTTTCAGGCAAGAAGAAGGGGAAATGGCAGGAAGATAACCACAGTGAAATAATACACAGCACAAGAAAGTAGAACCCAAGCTAAGATCTTCAAAGGAGCAAAGCAAGAGCATAGTTCATTTGGTTCTGTTGGTGGTTTAGTGCCCCTGTGGTGGGACATGAAGATCCTTAAAAGAGAAGCAAAGTAAGAGAGAAAAATCCTGTTAGGATCTCCACAAGGGACAATGAAAATACAATCTCTATACCTGTAGGAACATCCCTAGGAAGAGCTTGGTAAAGATGAGAGGGCAGAAATCAGTGGCTACAGGGCACTCCTCTGTCCCATCACTGCTGGTGAAGGTCTCAGGTTTCAAATCCTAGTGCCATCGGCCTTCAGTTCAGCTGTTTGGAACATGAATGGGTCAGCTCATCCATTCGAGATAGATCCCAGCCCACATCACATAAACCTGTTCCAGCTCTGGAAGTATTAAACCTGCCCTGGTATGTCTGACATCAAGCTAGAGCAAAAAAATACTAGATAAACCAAAAGAAAGCACTCCACTACTGCCTTTTGTTCCTGATGCAAATATTCATCATGTAAAATTTTATTAATGGTGGTAAATTCATATGGAATAAGCAATGAGAACAGTTTGTCCTTTCCATATTTCTGAGCCTAAAATTATTGCTATTTGTCCATTTCAGCTGGCTGCTGTTTAGAGCTAAAGCAAGGATTGGTACTGGTGGCAAACTGCAAGAGAGCAGCATAGAAATGGAAAAGCAGTTTCTGTCTCAACAGTGGGAAGATGTCAATCCGTTTTAATACATTATTGTGGATTCTGACTATGTTTCTCAAGTGCGGAACAGTATTTTTTGCTTGACCATAACAGAGGTTGCAAAAGGATTTGGGAGGCCTCTAATAAAATCTTTATTCTGTTGATAGAAAAATTTCATTAGCCAGCATCATTAACATGGTTTGTACAATTGAATGCCTTTGCTGCATCCACACAAAGCTATCACTGCATTACTACTTCTGCCTTTACTACTTAGAAAGGCTTAAAGTTGGCCTTTCTATGAGTTCCCTGTGGGTATTCTCACAAGTAGTGGATTTAACACAGTACTCGACACTGTGCTACAGCCAATAAATCCAGGATAAGTTACTTTACTGTTCAGTAGATTGTAATATTTTTGATTGAAGATGGGAAATTATACCCCTCAGGCTGAGGCATGGGTCTGGAGTGACATTAGTGGCTCATCATTTCCTTGCACAAATCGGGAAGGAGATAGGTGAGACTCACAAATTTGAGATGGAGAACTCTAAGGTGTCAAGAGCTTTTCTGTAAATCAGTGGGTGGAGCTTAATGAAGCACAGTGAGGGATGGTTTCAGATTGCCTGAAAAGCCTTTGTCGATGTGTGTGATCTTTTCTACAGAGCAGGATCCTTCCACAGAGCTCAATTCAATAAACTCAAGATGCATTTTGGGTTAATTACAGACTTAAAAGGTTTAGCTGAAGCATAAGCCTTTTTTTGCAGACATCAGAATCTACCCATGACTTTTTAATGAACACCATGGCCAAGGAAGAGAATAGGATGAGAGGTTGTATCAAAAGCAAAAGCTGCTGTACAGTGCTAAATACTCACCAGAATCTTCATTCCAGGACTAAACCACAGTCTTTTGGTTAAAGCCTTTGCCCCGGTTAGAGCAAATTTTGGAATTTGTTTACATTTGTGCATTTTCAAACTGAGGCATCTTTTATGGTTTGGGAGAAGAAGAGTTTTGTCAGATCCCTGGCCTGATTCTCTAACTTTCTGTAGACCTTGTAGGTAGTGTAGAGGGACTGCACTCCTCATGAAGGTGCTGTAGTTAAACTCTCAACATAAGCCAGGATGAATCAGGGTCACAGTGAATTTGGTAGATCTCACAGCAAGACTTTCTTTTGACTCTCAGTTGCCTGGCAGAAAGGCTTGCTGATGAAAGCAGAGGTCAGAACTTCACAGATGGATATCAGTGAAGATCAATTCTTTTTCTTTCAAACACTTATCTTTAAACACAAACAGAATTTTTGAGTGTCAAAAGATCAGCTTAACTACAGTCTATATAATCACAGGTAAAGTGCACTGCATTTCTCATGCTTTTTTCTTATTTCTTTAAATTCCTGCAGTGTGGCAGAATGTTTATCCTAAAGCAGTTGAAAGCTGTTTACTTCTAGATGTGGATTTCTTCAATTTCTGGCTGTGTTTTAATTTGGAATCCATTTCTAATTGCATGCTTGCAGAGAAAATTCTTGATGAATAATTTCTTCTTTCTGCTTTACTCAATATAATGCAATATATTTGCATACTGTGAAGCAGAAGATAGCTGTCTGTGGTTTTCTCTAACTACATTAGGGAAAAAAAACCTCAGCACAAATGGTATAATTTCCTTTTTTTTTTTTTTTTAATCTGGTGGAGCCCTGAGACTTTCTTTTGTAAGTGGGAAATGTGGAGCATTGATCTTGGGGTACCTGGACAGGAAGAGGGGAAAAGAGTACATTTGAACAGATCCTGCAGAACATGTGAAAGTCAGATGTCATACAAAAAATTCCATTACTGTTGCACAGTGCAAATTTCCCACTGTTTGCACTGCTGAAGTTATCCATTGACACAAATTAGTGCTTTGTACACAGAGATCGACTTGCTGTGGTGAAGGAAGCCTGCTGAAATCCATAAGAACATTAGAACATGTAACAGAGAGCAGAGCTTTGTCTTTTTAACATTTTTTTGCTTTCTAGACCTATTAGATATCAGCATCTACTTTAAAAATAAAACCTGTTTTCTCCTTAATTTACCACCCTCCACTCCCCACAAAGGGTGCAGTATTTTCAGCTAGAGCCAGAGGAAGACTACAGTCCCTTTCCAAAACATCTCAATCATAGAATCATAGAATTGTTTGGACTGCGAGGGACCTTAAAGATCATCTTGTTCCAACCCCCTGCCCTGGTCAGGGACACCTTCCACCAGACCAGGTTGCTCAGGGTCCCATCCAACCTGACCTTGAGCATTTACAGGGATGGGGCAGCCACAGCTTCTCTGGGCAACCTGTGCCAGGGCCTCACTACCCTCCGAGTGAAGAATCCCTTCCTAATATCTAATCTAAACCTATTCTCTTTCCGTTTGAAGCCATTCCCCTTTGTTCTGTCATTACATTCTCTTGTAAATAGTCTCTCTCCATTCTCAAGGGAGTGATTGCTGTTCCAGAAGTCTGATGGTAGCAAACAATTGAGTCCCTAAAACGGTATCAGTATGTGTGTTAGACATAAGGGAAGCAGAGGCTTTTTTTTNTAAAACGGTTTTAGTTGTTGTGTTTGAAATAAGGGAAGCAGAGGGTTTTTTTTTTTTTTTTTTTCCCTTTTTTTTTTTTTTTTTTTTTTTTTTTTTTTTTTTTTTTTTTTTTTTTTGCAATGGCAGCATGTTTGTGACTCATGAATTTTGTTTGGTGGAATTGCTTTCATAATTTAACCTTGCCAAAAATGGCTGCGCCTCTTAGCAGTTTTTCATTATGAAAGATCCTCTGTGTTGCCCCTAGATAGTCTCAAGTCAATAAAAAGAAACTGATTATTACTTTTTCTTTTTTTTTGTCAAATGGAAGAAAAAATACCCAATGTGCTACAATAATAATGGCAATAATAAAAGATACTGACAATACTTAGAGATCAGCTGAATAAGCCCATTGACTCCACTATTTTTGGGGATGGATTTTCATACCCCTTCTTGATGACGCTGTTGGAATGTAATGTATTCTGCCTTCCAGATGACACATTACTTTTAGCTTTCGTGTACAATACAGGCTAATAACATCTCATGGCTTTTCAATTGGAAGTTGTTCTTTGATAAACTGACAGTGATATGAGCACTCCTGCAAGATATTGTTTTTGGAACAATGGAGAGAGAGTTAGAAATTCTACGATTAGTGACAAATTTTCAGTGGCAATCATTGCATATGACAGCACTGAAATCAATAGGAGAATTCTAGAAATGTCCTACTCTGTGTGAAAAGAATGTGACTTATCATTAACACCTTCAGGCAAATAAGTGATGATATAGGGCACTTAACAAAAGCTCATTTGTCTCTTAGGCTTTTGAAAATGAAGACAAGAATTGTAATAATAACAGCAGGGAAATTTTTGAGCACATGAGATATTTGGGATTGAAATTTCCTGTTGGAGTATTTTTTTACTGTACTGTTGCACTTAAGTTGTACTTTGAAGTTACATCGAGGGCATCCAGAGCGTGCAGACAAGCAGTGTCTGTCAAATCCTAATACTAAAAAATTAATCACAGAAATATGCCATTACTTAGAACAGATGTTTTAATATTACCATTATAAACTTAGAGAACTAGAGCCACTCAAATTAATAAATGCCAATAAAAAAGGCCATTGAGATCATGAACCTCAGCATAAAAATGAAATATACAGATGAACACTCTTCAGTTGTATTCTAGCCATTATCTCACACTGTTAATCAGAGTTTGGGCCAGTTAACGTCTTTCCCTTCTGCTAAAAATCAGTCCAGTGTCCAAAAAGGAAGAATGACAGATCCAAACATTAGGCCTAGCAGTTCCTTCCAAGCAGTCAATAAACTTAGTTTGCCACATTTTGGTGTCATATACATCCAATACTCTACATCTTCTAACAAAAGGCTGGGTTTAATGTCAATATTTTGGCTAGATAGTTCTCTCCATGTTCCTTCCACCAGCCTCTAAAGAGGAAACGTCCTTATCAAGCAGGTGTCTCCATCTGTTTGGGATGTCTTCCAATAGCACTCTTTTCCATGCGTGCTTTTAAATTCTGCTGTGTAGATCTCCAATATCACAGATTCCTGTCAATAATTCTGAATGAGTTTCTCTGTTTCAACTCTTCCATTTCATACCTATAAATTGTATCTCACATTATCCTGTTTTTCTCCTACAAGAGGCTGGATAGAAAGAGTACCAAGCCATTAGGTAATTTCCAAGGTACATTAATCATCTTACCAGGGTGTAAGAACAGCCTCACAAGTGCCAATACTCAAAGCTATGTGTTGTGCTTGGAGGTCCCAGTGCTCTTGAGGAAGGTCAAATAACATACAATAATGTAAATGAGAATGCTTTTCACTAAATAATTATTCTCCATAATGTTCCATAAAACGAACACAGAAATAGATACCCTCCATCCAAAAATGATTTTGTGAATCAGAATGTCACAAGCAGACATACCAAACTCTTCAGCAAATACAAGTGAAGTCCCTTTAGGATTACCCTTCAAACACTAGCTTTTATAATAAATGGATTTGAAATCATACTCAAATCAGAGTTTAGGCTCTCTTCAGAGTCAAGAAAGAAAGTTTTATCAGTTTGTATTCCATTCACAGTATGAAACTTCTGGTGATCTCAGTGGTGGGACATTTAAAATTCTTATATGCTAAAACTGATGCCACATTTCCCCACTGTGATTTGGCTGCCCCAGCCTTACACCAGCAGCCAGTGCTCTGCCAGCACAGCTGCAGAGGAATCCTTTCACTCTCGAGGTGCAAACCCCAGCATTCATCAGGCCAGCACAGGGTGCAAAGCATCAGCTGCCTCCAGGCACTGCTCAGCAGTGGGAGAATGCACTCCTAAGGAAGTTCTTTGGACTGGGATGCAGGTAGGAACCCAAACCCATCTCTCCTGATTTCCTCCCTGGGTTGAAAAATACTTCAGAGATCTCTGAAGTTCTCTTTTGGCCAGAATTTTCTATCATTTAGGGTCCAGTGCAAGTTCAGCACAAAGACACAGACATTCTATTTTTTTTTTTGCTTTCAGGCATATTTCAACTTTTTTTCTTTTTTTTAAGGGCTCATCCATCAAAACACAGACAATTGTAGATGTGACTATCTTGGCAAGTCTGTGTGATCATTACAAAAGGGGAGTGGGAGATGATGATGGCAGCTGTATTTTTTGGAGAGAAAAAATTTTGGTGGAATTTTAGGTCTCATTTGATTCCTCAGTTTTACTGGCTTTTGCAAATGGCAGGAAGATTGCAACATCTTAATTCCCAGAACAATATCAATTCTGTAAAGCCTCAAATTTCACAGAATTACTTTTGAATTCAGATATCATTCCCAGTCACTATACAAAAGATATTAATACTGGGATTAAACTACAGAATGACATCAACCAAATTAATTTTCTCCCCTTCCATGTCCTGTATCTTGTCTGTAGTATGAATGAAAACTAATTTCCTATGGAGGGGGAATGGCTGTGAGAAATATTGAAGCAATTAATTACTGTAGATTTTGTTCTTCTTGATCAAGACATTTATATTTTCTTAGCATTTAATTGATGCTGAGTTTTTAAGTAATGGAATAAGGAGGAACTGAAGTGATACTATGTAGAATTGGATTACACTCCCCTTCTTCCTCCACATCATCTGGGATGCTTGCTCACATTTTAAAAAGGAGTTTCACAAAGTTAAAACTTAAGGGCTATAATATGTAGATCCTTGAGAAATAGGTGCTGATTGTACTCAGGCATCAATGAAAGACAGAGCATGCCAGAAACACCAAATGCATATTAAAAATATAATAAATAATGGTTGAAAACTATGATTGACTTTTAAATTATAGCCAAAAAATATTAGATCTTCAAAGGGTCTTCATGAACTTTCCTTTGTTGCCAATTGCATATTGAAATTAGAATGTAAGATTTCAGTATATCCTTCGCAAAGCTGTCAGCACATCAAAATAAACTCATCTTCTGTAATTTTCTTTCTGACTTTTCCTTTTATCACGATACAGATGTGCAGTGTGCATATGCATGCTTGTATTTGTACATATCTGGATTTTTCATGCTGGAAAGAACAGCAACGCCTCAGTTCTTATTCAAAAATTATAAACCACTGTCATCAAGCAGCCCTCCACACCCAGTGGTATTACAGCCCTTGGTTTAACAGCTGGCTGACCCTTATGTCTGGTGAAGCACAAATCTGTAGTCAAACTCATCCAAACATGGGGATCAGCAGCAGCTCTCAGCATCGCACTTCACAGGACACCATGGAATTTCTGTAAAGGGACTGTATCCTCTGCAGGGAGGATAAGCAAACCCATTGCCAGCTCTTTGCTCCCAGCAAGACTCTCAATTCAGAACAGCTAATTAATAGTTAACTGAAATCTCTACAGCTGTGTATTTTAAGGATAATAAACCTCAACCTGGATAAACCTCTGTTTCTATGCTTCTGTGGGAATCATAACAAGACCAGCCCTCACAACACAGGTATGAAACCCAGAACTGGGACTATTAACAACTTGTGATCCCTTGTTAATAATTCTAAAGTTCTGAAGCCACAGAATGGCTGCAGCATTGGCAAGGTGAGGCTGGCTGTGGAAACTGCTCAAGGCTGTGAAAAAAAAAGTTTCAGGAAACCATACCTTTTGAGACCCTTTCCAAGGTTTCTAATCCCTGATTTTGGTACCAGAAATTTCTTGGTTGGCAGGTACAGGTCCTAGCAAGATGCAGAGTATTACAGAGCTTCTTTTGCAATAACATCAGTATCATTACCCATGGTCCACAGACAAAAATTTCAGTATCAGCTGAGCAAAGCTACATTTTCAGAAAGTGTTCTACATTTTTGGACACCCTGAGCAATATGCTGAAGCCTCAATCTGTGTTTAGAGTTAGCATCACTCAGGGGGGATTGACATATGTGAAAACCAGGCATGCAATGACAGACACCAAAAATCAGAAATTAGTTCCAAAATGTCTACTCAGTAGGACCAGCTTATCTGACCAAGGTCAGATAAGATGTGCTTGGAAGAGTTAAAATGCAAATTTAATATGAGTCCATTGCCATACTTAATGCACAGAGTGCTGTTTCCAGTGGTGGTCTTTCCCAACAAGAATTATTGACAGAGACATTCCAGTCTGACAGATGTTTAATTAAATATGAAACTCTGAAGTCAAAGGGAGACTGGGTGTTTATGCAGATAAACAGAAATATACTGAGTCAATTCTAACAACAGCAGCAACATATTTCCATATTGGAAGGGTGCAAAGAGAATATTTAATAAAAAGTTAAGGATTTAGATGAAACTTCACTGGTAGATTTATACACTATGATTATTCCTTATCTGAATCATTTATAGAAATTGACACTGCTCTTATAGATACCTGATATTTTATCCACATTTAATGCAGGTCTTGTGTTCAATTTCTGTGCATGTAGTTTCAAGCCAAAGGTTCCCCTTTGAATTCTGATGGTAAAGTTCAAAATAATTCTAATCTAACTTTCAAAGTGTTAAGTTACACTTATATAGATGTCATAATTTTTGTTTTGATCAGTTTAAAAATAAATCTTCTGACCAGCCTCATACACTGTCTTCTCACATCTCTAATTCTGCTGCTGTTAAAATATCTCCTTTATTGGTCTTGTCATAGAGAGGTCTTGAGCTCATTGCCTGAAGGTAAGAGATCTACTGCTGTGGTTTCTAAACATCCACATGAGGCTGACAGGTATCACACAGGACCTCTGACAGACCTGGCTGCTTGTGGAGCATGAGCTGGAAGTCTTTTCTAATGATGTTTGAGTACCCTGTTTAGACATACAAATTTCACTCTTCTTTGTGAAGTGGGACAGAATAAATAACCTCCCACACACAGGGAAGATTCAATTCTAAGTTCTTAATTTTGGTTAAACCATGAGGGGTATGGTTTCTGCCTAGGCACTGCTGGTGAGACATTAATGAAAGAAAGTCACCATAACCATCAGTCAGAATTGATGTTCTGATCCAATAAAAATGAGAAAATTTTGTTGTTGAAGGCTCCTTTTCTCCGAACCCATACTGTGATTTACCAGGTATGATGTATAGGAACCAAACCGTTTATACCAGAACACAGAAATTATGTTTTTGCTGCAAATATCTCATTAAACCATGCACGTACTCTGATGAAAAATAGCTTTTGCAAAATCACATACACAGGCCACTCTGTCAGGATCATGGATAATCCTAGGAACACTCAATAATCACTGGCAGGAATTTGCTTTATAATTTACAAATATGCCCTTGGGAATTCTAGGGATACCACACAATGGCTCTGCTTCAGGAAGGGTCACAAGGCATTGGTGATATTGCTCACAATCCTTCTAGCTTCTTTGAATTTAAAAATGAAAGAGCTGAAAAAATAAACTGGGTTCAAAGCTATAATCATCACAGGGGAACTTTCCTGAAATCTCCCCTCCCCTGGCCCACACCAGAGCTTACCTAAGGTCATTTTCGATATTTAAATGAACTAGCAACAGAACATTAAATATATACTTATTGACTATTTTGTGTTTTCCAAGGAAACACCTGAAAACAGCCTGAATGTTCAGTCCCATAAAGGTGTTTCTAATGCTTCAGCAAAATAGAAGGAGGATCAGCAGCTCTCCAGGCAATGCCACCAACAGTGCTCAGCTGTTTGTTTGATGTTGGTGTTAGAAACATGCATTCACCTTTTTTTTACAGGCAATTATTTTTTAGTTTCAAGGGGAGCTTTGGTTTAATTTCCTTATTTGGCACATATGGAAGAGCTGCCTAAAGCACTAGGCAGGAACTTTTGACATTGCTATAAAAACCCAAGTGCAATCAATAGCTAGATATTGAGGTCAGAAAAGTAGCTACTGAGAAAGTTCAGTTAGTTACTGTAGTTTGCACAAAGAAACCACTTTTCATTTAAACCCACAGACTTACAATAGATGCAAGTGAAGGGCTATAGGGATGACATGATGTCAAAATAAAAATAAATTGTCAGTATAAATCCAGGGAGACACTGTCACAATATCAGCTTGAAACAAAATGACACCAATGCAAATTTTATAAGAAACAACTTTAAGATGTCAAGACACTGGTAAATTGATGTCAGTTCAGGTCTGCAGGGAGACTGTTAGGATTAAAAAAGAAAAATCTAAACAAACTAAAAAGCATTCCCAGAGTAATGGCTATAATAGGACTTTCTAATTTTGTCAGTTAAAGTAGAAGTTAGTCATAGCAACACGAACATGCAGATACCATGATTACAATGTCAGCAAAAAATCCCAAAAACACACACAAAACCAAAAGGAAATATTGATAAAAACATAATACACACTTGATAAATGCTACATTTTTTGTACAGTTAGAGACTGACATTTCCACTTTAGACTGCTTCTATATTTAAATCCATAATCTCTGATGCTAGTTCAGTTGACTAATAAGAAATCTGGAAGCTTCTTCATGCCATACAAACCTCCTGTAGCTTTTTACTCATGCAGTGTGTAACAGAATTTGTGGTAAGTTGAACAGATCAAATAGACAGCAGGAGCAGAGCTTGACTCTTCCAGTCTCTCATTATCAGGCTTTGCTGGATCTCCTTGTCATCGTTTCACATGTTCTGTAATTCAGTATATCCTGGTAAATCTGAGCCTAACCCCACTAGTGACCAAGAAGGCTCAGAAACACAAACGGATTTATTTTGAAAGTCTTGCAGGGTTTTCTAGGAGTATTTTGAAGCAACGTTTTTGAGCAGTGGGATGTTGGGGGCAGTTGTGAGAACACTTAATGCCTGGCATCTCCTGAAGTCATTTACATTCAGGCAAAAGTGGGTGGAAATTCTGCCATGTGAAAGCGACATTTGGGAATGTGTAAATGACTGCACAGCACTTTTGGAGCATTCACAACCAGGGCCCTGCTCAGCATGGTGGTTCTGCCATGTGCAGCATTAACCTTTACCACGTTCTGCTTTCCCTGCACACAACAACAGCAGATCCTTGTCAGGGGGTGGTTACACAAGACGGTGCATATGCTTCCAGGCTCCCAGTCCCAGATCAAAAACACATGGCATGTAGCACAGAACTATCTATACTCATTCCCCATTCTAAATTGATCTGAAATACTTGAGGGTGTACATCTGCCTCTGAAGACCTTTTGGCATAAATCCTGCATTTTAGGCCCCAGCTACTTTAAAATAGAAACTGTTATGCCATTAGGACCAAAGTGGACCAGGTTCCAACTGCCTGAAGTTCTGATAGACCACAGGTGCTCTATTTATCCTCAATATCAGCCTGGCTGAAATTAAGTATGTTCTGCAACCCTGCTTTGTATGTATGTTTAGTTGTACAAACCTACATAACAACAAAACCCACAGGCAATAATAATAATTACACCTTTGAAATAATGAATTCCCCAGTTTGTGTTTAGAAGCTGACTGAAAATATCACAGGGCCAGATTTCAACACCTTCCATGTTGGAGCCTATGTGAAGTGAAACCATTGACGTCAGTGGAACGATTCCAGATTTATAGCTGCCAAGTTATGCACATCTCCGTATGTGTCACTTTATGTTGGTTATTTAATGCATTGATTTGCATACCATAAGCAATTTGCATAGAACCAAAATTTGCATAGGACAGCATGGAGCCACACCAACATGCCCAAAGAGGTGAGGTGGGTAAGGCCCCTGGAAGCTTGGCGAAGGTGTCAGTGGCTGCGTGCAGGGGGGAGATGAGGGTCTGGGGCTGATTTGGGGGCTGATGGTTTGACTGCATCAATAAAACTGAGAGATGCTGTGTCTTTCTCCTGCCATCCTTGTGCATAGAAGTTGTGACTTAAGGTGCCACTGTAGCAACCTTCCGCATTTCCTACCCAGGGCACAGCTGGTGGGAATGGGGACTGGAGGCTGACACAGCAGGAAGAAAGAACTAAGGAAGTGGGAGGGATGCTGGCCATGTTTTCTGGTGTCTGTGAAAACATCACTTGGTGGTTAACAGCTGCAGTGCCGAGTTAAATTTGCAGGCAGATGAGAGGAGGCTCATGTGAAATACACATGTGAAAGATATAATGAAAAATACATGGGCTTGCTAAGTCCACAGACGTACTCTAGGGTAAATGGAATGAGAATTTAGATAAGATTGACATGAATCATTGACATAAAGGAAACTGTCATTAGGAAACCCTGGGGTTATCAACAAAATCTTAGCTACTTCCTGCTTAAAGCACAAAACTCGGGTAGTGATCCCTTGACCACTTTCTAAAAATTGCAAATCTTGTCAGGAGGAACTATAAGAATTTTACTGGGAAGTGTTACCCAGAAATTCAGTTTGCATCACCTTGGTCTTTCAGGACAAAAGTAATATTTTTGTAGTCAGAAGTCTCTCTGAGATTAATTGCCAACTGGTGTTTTCCATGCATACACATTCACTCAGCACCATCTGGGGTCCTTGAAGGGCAAACTGGGGAAAAGTGCAACCGTGCCAGGTTCTCTTGCTCCCTGGGTGTTCAATGCCTGCTAGTGCATACATTTTTAGCAAGAAACTTCTGCTTCTGTGCAAGTCTAAACTGCTGGCTCTTAGCAGCTTAGATTCTACAGGACTTCATCTGACCCATCTTTCTCTCTAAATGTCCTCAGTGGCTTTGAGGACACTTGTTGAAGAGGAAACCCTACAGCCACACTCATTTCAAGCCCCTGTTAAGGTAGTTGATCATTGTGAGAAGCAGAAGAGCAGCCCTGGAATCATGCCTCAACCTTGACAGATTCAATCCCAACCACTTTCCCACATGCTTTTGGTATTGCTTTCTTTTCTGGCATCGAGGAGAGTTTTCTTTTCCAGACGTCCTAATGTCAGGACTTAATCAGAATGCAGAGATGCTTCCTGTTTCAAAGGCTTAATAACCAGACTATTTCTGTTAGGAAAGGTGAGATGTCTGCAGTACAACCTATCCAAAAAATAAAACCTCACACAAGGAAATTAGCTTAGTGGTACTGTAGGATCCCAGTTAGCTTTCCCCCAAAATACATATAATTTGTATCATGAAAAGATGGTGTGTCCTTAAACTCCATCTTCCTTGGGGACAAAGGTGTGTTCTTCACTCATTTTAACTAGCAGAAATTAGTTCACTTGCAGCAAAACCTAGGCAGGAAACTTTTTAATTTGCAGTTTTAGCAAAGGCTCAGTGTTCATTCATGAAGCAGCCCAAGTGGCAGAGGTGCAGTCACAACATCTCTGATGCAGGTCCCCTGCTCTGGTCAGACCTGTCTGCCACTGAGCAGTGGGTTGAACTAAATTCAGTAAACTTCAGGTTTTCACTAGACTTGCTAGTCTTTGCTGGAAACATTTATTACCTTCATTTCTTTTCTGGCCTACTTTTAGACAATCTGCATTTGTTTGGGGGGAAAAGAAAAAAAAAAAAGAAAAGACACTTTTTCTAGCTGAAGGCAGGACATTTCAGTGCAATCCCCTTCCAGCAATGGTTAAGGGGAAAATCCATTTCCTGCAAACTGCTCCTGCAGCAATATGTTGTTACTTAGTATTCTTCATTATGAATAAACACATTATTTAGCTTTATAAACAAAAGTGGAGATCAGCTGTGGCTTTCAGTAACTGTCATGAGGGAATTGATGTGATGATGGACAGATTTCAAATGGTCGGTTCTGTTTCTCTCATGGAGATCTAGATCAGTTAGTCAGCCTGTTAGTGATAATCATTCTTAAGCAAACAAACAAACCTCAAACAGAGCACACACACATTTTTTCTGCATCAAAACCTATATTTAACTTTAAATGGGCGGTTGGCTGCGGTTTCTACTTTTTCTATTATTCTGCTTCACTGTGTTTGTCTCCATCTATCGTGTGCTGTCGCATTTATTAAAGTTCTTTTCTTATGAAAATGCTTCTAATCACAAAATAACTCCTTCTGATGTAGCAAGTTCAATTAAAGCCACTCACAAGACTTCAGGTAGTATAATGGCAGTGGTTCTCATAAACCCTCACTTTTTGGTTTGGTCACAGTTCTGCTCCAGGGCACCTGAAATACCATTTCAATACTGCTAAAGATAAATAGAGTTCTGTCAATAAACTGAAAATTGCTGACCTTGTCTTGTTCATCAATTTAGGCATCGAAAAATTCTGCCTCCTGGGATTGGCAGTGCTTTTCTATCTGAAATGAAAAATGCTAAGCCTGCCATATTTAATGACAGGCCCAGGAGGGTTAATGAAAGAATAGAAGTGGCATTTCACCTTGACTTGCAGCTGCCCTGTAACACTGCCTAAGGGTCCAGCTAAGTGTTAGCTCCAGCTGAGCAGTACAAGGCAGGAGTAAAGACTGGCAGAGAATTCTAACAGGATATCCTCGATTGCCCTGGTTCTTGCCCTGGTTGCCTTTCTGTGTGTGTGTATGTGAGTGTTCGTGTGAAATCTGTAACCAATGAAGCCTCAGGGATTTTTGTCTTCATTGGTTACAAAACCTCTGGAAATGCTGAAAAACTGAGCAAGAAAGAAATGCTGCAATGAATGACTAAATCATCTTCTAGCTTATGCCTGGACTCTATCAACACTTCAGAATTTGCTTTTGTTATTGATAGTTTCATTTTTATAAGCTGAACATTGATGATTGGTCTAGACTGGTAATTAGAAGCTATCCTTTTACACAGAGGCTTGGATTAAAAGCTTTTGTGATTTGGTGGACTCCGGTTTGAATGTCAATTTGATCCTTTTAGCATGTTTATGCTAAGTATCAATTGGCTCCTGGGATTCATGGAAGTGCAGTGTTGAACCTCTCAGAGGCTGAGCAACAGCTGGGGTGCCGCTTCCGTTTGAAAGGCTTTCTTCTCTCCTCACTAATGGAGGATCAAAAGTCATCTCTTCAATTAAAAACTAAAGAATCTCATTCTTTGGCATTTTATGTCTAATTAAGGATTTTAGTGGGAAATGTACAGCAGTGCTCACTGATTAATTTATCAAACACAAAAATCCCCCTTTCCTCTACCAGTCCAATTAGCCAGGCATTTTATATGGCTGGGAGATTGAACCACTGCTACTACATGGAAACCAGAGGTTCTTTGCATTTGAAATTGTGTGGTAAAGAGACTGGAAAATTTCTTGTCTAATACTGTGCATATTTAGGGCCTGATCCTGTGAATTATTGAAAATCCCTGATAAAAAATGCATGGTCCACTGAAGGTCCATTCCAGTATGATATTCAATATCCTGAACACACAGGAGCATCAGGGAAAAGCAGAGGATGCTGAATGCTTTGGAAAATAGAGCATTTACTGTATAAAATGCCCAAAGGGAAGCCTAGCTGCTGCTCAGACAATCTCAAGCACAGTGGAGCATAATTCACGAGTTAGATGCTGCCTTCTTACCCTGTGCTGAGATCTCTATGCATTTCAGAAGCTGGGATTGATCTCTCCTTCCACAAGCCACCTGTCAGAAACAATGTGGAAATATATTATCAATCATTTGTCATTCCCCTGTAACACAGGGATCATGAATCATTCTGTTTGTCAGCTCATGTCCCTTGCCTATACATCAGAAAGGGTTATTATCATCTCACTTTTCCTCTGCTGAGAGCAGGCATGTGAGCCACAGCATCCAGACCATTCTCCCAGTTGCATGAGTGTGTCTCCCAGGAAAGCACTAGGAAAGATACCACCTTTCATATGTTCTTTATTTGCTTATTCTCCCTCTCAGGGTAGTGTTTCGTGAATGGCTTTGTGTTGTGGTATATTCTTTCTTGTTCTATTCTATTCTATAACTTTTTTGTTATACTTTGTTTTTTGTTGTGATATATTCTGTTTTGTTCTTTTTTTTTCCCATTAATTCTGATATGTGATGATTTTATTGTTGTTGCTACTGTCTTATTTATTTTGAAGAACAATGTTGTTGCATTTTTGTTATGGAAGGTAGGATTAAGGGAACATGCTTGACTTTTCAAACGGATTTGAACAGCTCTAGAGCAAGGGCATGCTTGATAGATCAAGTCTTGGGTAAGGAATTAGTGGGAAACTGCACAGTTCTGATCAGACCAGCTGGGAGATGCTGTGGCTGCACTTGGGTGGATGGATGAGGTCATATCCAAATATCTTGGAGAGCAGGCTTTAGCACATTTACAGTGAGAGCATGCTCTTACTGCAAACCTCGTCATTCTTTCCACTTAGTGCCCTCTGCTTTGCATTGTGCAGAGCTCTGAGGCCGTGAGTTGGTTCCTTCCAAGTCAAATTAAACTGGAAGACGTGTGTCCTTGTTCTGAAGGTACTCCCAGGACATGTTGGCCCTGATCTGCCCCACCTCGTGCCTCTCAAATCCCTGCTCATGGATGCCAGACTGATCTCGTCCAGCCTGAGGAGGTCAGTCTGTTCCCCATGGTTCTTCCCAGCCATCCCAGGCTGTGTCTGACCTGATTTTGTCTCATCAGGCCTCATCCTCACCCTTGTGGTAGTTAACATTGGCTAAAGGCTAAGGGCTAACTAAGGGCTAAGAGTTCCCTCTTTCTTCCTCGGGACAGGGGAGAAAACAGGATAACAAAGACAAAGGCAAAGAGGGTATGGGGGCTGCCCATGTCATGCTGACACTTAGAGAAAGGGTCTTGTGGCAGCTCTTCAGGCTGGAAGGCAGGTGAGTTACAGAAAGTATGATAAAAGTGTGTAAAACCATGAGTGGCAGGAGAAGATTAATGATGTTCACTGTGTCTTCCAGTGATGGCTCTAGGAGACATAAAACAGAACTCCCAGATTAAAGAAAGAAAGAAACCAAAGCAAGCTGCATATTCCCCTAGTAGGGGAGCTCCTCACTTAAGTGTTCATTGCAAAAGTCAACAGTGTTTCAGCAAACACCTGGACAAATAAACAGGAGTAAAAAAAAAAAAAGAATGATCAAGGATGATGAAATGCAGGGATGCTGGCTCAAGCAAAGGACTAGAGATTGTAAAAGTCTTTCTGGCCAACATCATGGTTTGTTGTCCCTGCATGTCTCTGTGTCTCTTGGTCGCTGTTGGACAGAGAATATTGAACCAGACAAACCTTTAGTTTGACCCAATGTAGCTGTTCCTACACTTTTATTTCATTCTCACTCTTAAAAGCGTGAAAGGGGAATATCAAACTCTGATGTCCCAGTGTTCAAAGCACATGTTCTGCCCTTTGCAGAGAGGCTGCCATGGCCTCATCCATCACTGCTGGAAGATCAGTACCTGCCAGTGCACAGTCTGAGCTTTGCATGGAGTGCAGAGTACCCAGAGAGATCTCATTTGTTCTTTTCCTGATACAGTCACCTGCATATCTCAGGGAAAAAGTGTGCCAGCATCATTAAGTAGGAGAGGTTGGGTAATTTTCTAAATACACTGTGATTCATGAAGAAAAAATAAAAATAAATTATAAAATTCCTCCCTAGACAAAGATATTAAGAAGAGGTAGAGTAATTTGGATACTTTGAAGAATTTGCTGGCTGGGAGTACATCAAGTAGATGGGAGACTTATCAGGGAAGATAAAATTATTTTTCTGGAGGAGGAGATCATTGAAGAGGAAGATTAAGGCTTTATGAGGAGAGGAAAAACACTTCAGATTTATACTGGCAATTTTGTGAACTTCACTACTTGCCCAGTGAGTCATGGTAGGACATCTACAGCATGAATAAAAAGCTCTAGACAGCCATGGTGGGGTAAAACTGGAAGTCATGTTAACGCCATTATTCCCCCTCTAGCACTTTGCATTCTACCACCTAGAACTAAGGACATGGTTTTGATGGCTGTATGACCCTTTCTTTTGTAGGCCATGCCTCTGATTTTCCTCTGTTCTAGATCTTTTATACCCTTTATAAATGGTTGAGAGTGCATAGCTGAATTAGCAAGAAAAAGTAGAAATAGAGAGTCAAGCATTATTTGTCTAAAAACATCCAAACACAAGATAAGGTAAGGAACACTTCTCCATACAACTCTGGTACTAGAAAGCAAATCTGTAACTAATATAAATATAAATTTGGGTTATATTTGGGTCTTATTTAACTGTATTTCATCTTTGTCTTCCAGAATTTTAAACTTTAAAGTTCTGGGGCTATGGAAGGGAGAAGTGTAAGGATAACTCATATTTCAGCAGCATCTGGAAACCTATGAGTACCTGTAGCCTGCTCCCACAGCAACAGGAAAGAATTTTTGATAAAAAATTCTGCCTGGTCAGGTAGCAGATGAGAAGAGAGGATCTGTCATCCTGAACATGCAAATCTCTCAATTTTCTGTTTTGATCTACATTTGGTCTGATGCACGGGTGAGCTGCTTTGGCTAATGCCTTTAGTGCAGAAACATCCTTGCCCTGCAGAAACCACTGAAGGGTACTCTTCCTTGCCTCTGTACATGCGGCAAACATACCTCATTTTCAATGGAAGGCAAACTGGAACATGGGGCAAAGTCTTCATCTTAATAGTTCTCACAGATTGTATAGAAGGGAAATGATTTTGAAGGGTAGAAATAAATATACAGACATAAAAGGAGAAATTTTACACACTTTGACAACTAAAGAGCAAGAGCAGCTCATCTGGATTTTTTTATGCAGTCCACACTCTTCAAAACTGTCCACAGTTTTGGAGATTTCTATTTGCAGTGAGAGTGCCTGAAGCTTCAACTGAGTATTTTCAGGAAACTCTGAGTGTTGCAAAGCACGTACATGCTCCTTACTTTCAAAGGCTAAACAAGCATGACTGCAAAGACTACCACGGCACTAGCAAAAAGGTGCTGAACCACACTATAAGAGACAGTAATTCATGATGGGAAATACTCTGTTATCCATGAGGGAGACTGGTCTTTGTGTGGTGTGAGGAAAAGATAAACATATTGACATGGCTTCTTTTGAAGTGTCCATCCACTCTGCCACAGCCTCCTCCTCTCTGCTCGCTTCCTATTGATTATGTCTGCACTAAAGTTCAGCTGACCCTTTATATTTCAAGTGAGAAGGAGGAAGAACTGGAGATTTAAAACCATTTAAGCACCTCTTGTGAGAGTTAATGCTTGCGTGTCACCAGCAGTTGTCAGGACATAGGCAATGAAATTCCTGAGGGTGGTTCATAATGATTCCATTTGTCAGCATTTCAAGCAGAAACGTGCAGGTCTGATATTCCAGTCCAGGGGGTATAAGAACAGCCAGAGGAATGTGTCTGTGTGTTACTCACCAGTAAAACACAGAGGAAGCCCACAATAACACAGAGCTGGTGGTACAACTTTAACTGCATTGCATGATAAATTGGGAGTGCAGAGACAGAGGCTACTGTGAGAATTTTCTTTCTCTGTTGTGTTACTCCCTCTGGTAAATACACACATTGTTACACCAGTGTGTGCACATGGCTGAAGGATGCTCTGAAAATCCTGTGTAAAGGTGTACATGGTTTTTCACTTTCATATTTATGCACCTGACCTATGATCTTTGTATGTGTATTTTAGGCTTTGAGAGGTCTTTGGTAAAGTCTGTAGTCAACTTCTGCAGGTTTTTGTAATCCTGTTTTCTTATTCTTTAGCAATGCTTGGAGACCTGCTCAGACAAGAGGGGAAATCAAAGAGCCAGAAGAAGGTACAGGGTACAGCCTATTCACCATTATTCAGTTTTGCCATCTCTTCTGTTGCCTGTTTTGTCTTTCCAGACCACATACCTGGTTTAATTTGTGTTGTACCTGTGCTAAATCTGGGGCAGAATTTAATTTTTTTCCTTTTTTGTTCAGCACAGTAGGGGATAGATTGGTGACCTGATGTGCCCTCACAGTGCAAACACACAGTGAAGTGTTGTCAAAAGTGCAAAGCAAACAGGATAACAGGAAGGATATCTTACTTGCTTTTTTCCTTGTGTAAGGTCAGATTTAAGGTGAAGCCTGGAAAGGAGAATAGGTTGGAAAAAACCTAAAAAACCTGAAATGAAACAAAAACCAAACAAAAAAAGAGACTAAAATTAAATTAAAAACTAAATTAAACTAAATTTTAAAAAAGCCATTACAACCTTATTTCCTAAGTGCTGGTGGCTTAGTTTCAACCACTTACAAACTACTGCCTAGGTTAGATGAGCTTTTTCATTAGACTGTGCCTGCACCCAGACTTAAACCTGTGATCTGAGAAACCTGATGTTTTGATGGACTACTCCTAAATAGCTGTCATGAAAGGTGACTGAGAGAAGTCAACACAGGGCTTACAGGTTCAAAGTCACTCTTAAGGATCTTTTTTTTCTCCAGTGGGAAGCATGGCTGTTTTTCTGAAATGGAAGAAGTCTGAATAATTACCAATTAGGAAAACCGAAAGAGTAAACGGGAAAGTGACTATATTAAACTATGCCCTGTCAAAACTTCCTGTTTGCAGAGCCTTGTATACTGAAGATAAATAAGCATAGACTATACAGGTGTGAAAAGTAATATTTTATCTCCATTGGATTTTAATATTTATTTATCTATGAGATTCTTCCATGTAATTTAATGTCATGTGTTTCTCTGTGGTACCTTTTTACTAAAAGATTCAATATGCTGCTTCTGATATAGGTTATTCAAATAACTGATTAATAAAGCTGCACAAAAAAGTAGGACCAGATTTTCTTTTACTATGGTAGGATGAATCTATTAGTGTAGAACCTTTATGCAGCTTCTACTTCCCATACACTATGCTCTCTTTAATGATTTATTTAAAATGCTCACATTAAAAATAAATTTAACGCAAAACACTCATAAAGCTCGAATCCTCCTATGACTATGAAGATTATTCTAAAGTAATTTCATAGGGCAGTTTCATTAAGGGGTAGTTTTGTCAGCCGCTTCAGGCTGATTTTTCAGGAGGTTTGGAATGAATAGTCCATGAGGAGGGACCAAGTGAATCAGTACTGTTACATCTTTATAGGATTGAGGGGAAGGGTAATTACAATGTTAGAATCTGGAAAGATAAAGAATGGGATTAGAAACACTGGGCTTGAAGTGCTGGAAGTAAAAAAAATTATGTTAGACATAAGGAAAAATCAGCAATATTCAAAGAATACAGAATTACGATAAAATAAGTAGTAAAATAAAATATGTAACATTATCTGCCATTGTCTTTAAGCAAAGCAAGGCATAATAAACAAAAAGAGACAGAATTTAGGTTCTGAAATGGGTAAAAGTAGGTATTTATTCTCTATGGATATACAATGGAGTAAAAGGAAGAACTTCCAAAAATAGTGTTCAAGCCACAAGGAGAAGATTGCAGAGTTTTAGTGCCTGATCCTGACAAATACTATGACACAATGACATCTTTGATTGAATTCTCCAAAACCAGATGATTAAATAAGCCCTTTTCTCTCTGTTTATTTTTCTTTGTAATTCACTGTTAAAAATTCCAGAACTGGATGTTGCCAAGAACCTCTACCTCAGAGGTCAATAATCCTAGAAAACAGATATTCCCATCTATTAATTCTAGCAAATGTTTACTTGCTGTCATGGATATTATAACATCTTCTCCTTGTACTGCAATAATTAAGGTGGAGATGACATTTCCATTAAAAAGATCATATAACTCAGTGGGGAAAAACTAAATGTTCCAGCTGGGCTGAAGCTGTGCTTTGGACATATCTGTCTTGAAGAGAATATTTCCATCAGATTCAGATTTTAAACAGTGATGTGTCTAAATAAAATTGTGAAAATACTTATTTGGATTTTTTTTAGCCACTAGAGTATTTGTCAAACGCTATATAGAGAAAAGCATTCTGAGGCAGTATAGCCCTTGCCGTGGGATTTGCTCTGGAAAGGCCATACTTCTCAGACTTTGATAGAAATACTTCTCTTGAACCAGATGAACAATTCCACAGTGAAATTATTGGGAGTAAAGCATTTTCATTGAGGTAGTGACTCAGTTCTTAGTGCTTTTGGGCCTTAAATGGATGGCAAAAACTTGATATTAGAAAAGAAAGTCTTGCACAGTTCTCTACATAGGCCTTGATGTTCCCAAATTTCCTTTCTCTCTCTCTCCCTTCAGACTCAAGCCAGGCCATGCCTCGCTCACATAGACTACAGCAATTTTTTCCTCTAGTAATGCTTAACCCATTTTGTCTCTTCCTGATCTCCCTCAGTATCCCTCTGCTCGCAAACTGAAGAGTGGGACACAGCAAGGGACCGTTTTTAAGGAGCAGCAACACTCAGGTAGTTCTAGAGCAGAAAGCAGAGAAATCTTACAGCCATCCCAGACCTCACAGCTAAAGCATCCAGAGCAAGTCTAGAGCAGAGGGAGTCTGAGCCCCAAACACCCAGGTTTCCTTCTACAGTCATCTCCTAATGGGGTTATTTAGGAGCAGGAAAGCAAAATGCAATTAGAATCCATCCAGATACATTCACAAGGGAGAATAAATGTTATAGTACTTGGGATAATAAGTCCAGGTTTGCAGTGACCCCATCACACCTTTCCTCAAGAAGGATGTAATTTGGCTTTTAGTCTGTCCTGAGGATCAGCCTAGGGAGAGCTATGGGCATCTGTGATTTGTGACAGAAGGGCTAAGACTAAACTGTGTGTCAGGCTGGAACATTGACTCATCATCTTGCTGATTGTTCTCACAACAGCACAAAGTCTTCCATTTCCCAGACCTTCATCTTTCAGCAGACAACTTGTTATACACTATTTACTTGAAGAGCAAAGCAGCCAGAAAGTTTTGTTAATGAGTACAATAGATTCTGATCTCTGCTCAGTTCTCATTTATCTCAAATCTATGTTTCAAAGTCAGTACTGAGTGCAAGTGAGGGAAGAAAAAGAGGCATAAGGGTTAGCTAAGAGAGACCAAACTGCAAAGATAAGAGGCCAACAATACACATGACAAATGTAGATACAGGAAAACAAGATTAGGACTTATGTGAAAGGATCTAATGCAGTCAAATTAAAGCAACCCACAGCAATAGTTAGTGCTTTGAGTCACATCCTGTCTTCATTTGGGTATGAGGTGGGTGGAATATCAGGCAGGGCAGTGTGGCTGTTCACTAAACTCTCTGTACTGCACACTGGAACTGCCTTAGTGCAGCCTGGCCCTGGTCCTGTTGGGAGGAACAATCCTGTGTAACAGGTCACTACCAGGTGCTGAGCTTTCCCCTGTGGAGATCAGGGCCAAGACCCAAGGGAATGGAATGAAGTTGCATCAAGGGAGATTTCGTTTAGGTATTAGGGAAAGGTTCTTCCCCAGAGCGTGGTTGGGCACCAGAACAGATTCCCCAAGGAAGTGGTCAGAGCACCAAGCCTGATGGAGCTCAAGAAGTGTCTGGACAATGCTCTCAAGCATTGTGGGATTTGTGAGGTGTCCTGGGCCAGGAGTTTTGTTCTATAGTCTTTGTGGGTTCGTTTTAACTCAGGAAATTCTATTACTCTGTGCAAATCTAAAATACTTTAAAAATCCAAACCTTGTCTGGGCTTTGTATGATTTTTGTCCTGTTAAATGTTGCAATATCTATATAGAAATAACCTTACCACATCATGACTTTAATGCAGCATTATCAGTGCAACTATAGGAAAACTTTTCTTCATGATACAGAAACTCAGCTGTTGCTTTGTGGCTGTCTCATAGCCATCTAAAATTTTCCTTCCCAGCTCAGCATAAAACTAGCCCTAATGGATATCTAGTTTGGATTGCAGTTCTTTCTTTGGCTGGCTTGTGGGTTTGTCTTTTTTTCTTTTCACATATTTCTTTGCACTTTCTCCCTCCAATATTTCTCCCTGAATCATTATCCAATCATGGTATATTGTCAAGCTTCTCAGATAAAAGCTCAGAAGTGGAGATTAAATGTCACTTGCTCTGTTTGCACACTTCTCCGTTTTCCTCGGAGCACATCATGATAGGACCTAAGTGGTTTCTGTCTGAAGTTCGGGCACTCTGACTGAATGAGAGCACTGAGAGAGACTGGTAGGAGGGCGTTCAAGGCAGGTCAAGGCAGCTCTGCCATAACAGAGACCCCTGAATGCAGCCCCATGCAGCACCTTGTGGAAAGAGGGATATTCTACTTACCCTGTTACCATCTGTGCTGGGTTTAAATGGGATGGAGTTAGTTTTCTTCATAGTATCCAGTATTAGGCTGTGTTTTGGTTGAACACCTGCCTGCCCATGGGAAGCAGTGAAATAATTTTTTGCTTTGTTTTGCTTCCACGCACAGCTTTTGCTTTGCCTATTAAACTGTCTGTATCCCAGCCCACAAATTTGCTCATTTTTTCCCTTCTGATTCTCTTCCCCATCCCACCCAGTGGGGAGTGAGTGAGCTGCTGTGTGGGGCTTAGTTCCCAGCTGGAGTTAAACCACATCATCAGATGCAGAAACTTCTCCTGGGTTTTGTTTTGGTGACGTTTGAACTGTAAGAAAATCCCTTTGCTGTTGCAGAGTTAATATGATAACCAATCTAGGGAAATGTAGATCCTCTCCTACGAATGTGCTGTGGGTCTGGATCTTCTCCTGCACCTCAGGAGTCATCAGGACCTTTCGGCAGCTTTGGCTGGAATGAGACCCAGGAACTGACTATTTCAAAGCAGTTGCTGTGAAATAGTAAGTGTGTTAGCAGCCTGGGGAAGAGAAACGCTTGCTTCTGCCTCCCTCGCCTGCACTAATGTTTGTTATTATATAGACACTCATCACAGCTTTTAGCTCCAGCTAGAACTCTCATTAATCACCACCTGGGAACACCATACTCAGAACAGGCGTACGTGAGCTTTTGTGAGAAAAAGCAGAGGGGAAGGAGGCTGTGTGTTGTGTGGGGGTGTGAGTGATGATTTTGGGGTGCAGAGTGAGAGACTGAAGTGAGGAAGAAGTAGAGCAAGGAGGAAGGAGGAAAGAACGCTGCAAAAGCTGTTTGGGGAGATGGAGAGAATGAGAAAACACAGAGGGGAAAAAAACCATCCTATTTCAAACAAACTGGGCAAAGGGGAAAAGAATGCACTACTAACAATATCCCATTTAAACCGCTCTTTGCCACAATTACTGACAAATTCTAAGAGAAAAAATTGTAATTAGGCCAAGATCATTTGCCTATAGCAAAGATGAGGCCAGGAGGAACCCTCCCCCCAGTTTCTGGCATAGTTCTTCCCTCCCTGCAAAGACTTTCATCTGGATCTCATTATGAACAATTTTCTTTTTGGTCATAATTTGTGCTAAGAATGGCACAGAAAGTACCCCAGGGCAGGCATCTCTCCCATTTCCTGCAAGGTTTTACTCTGATCTCTGGTAATTGGTGGACTGCTAAAAAGGTTATTATTATTTATTATGTTTATTACAGTCATGCCTAACAGCCAATAAACTATATGATTTCCTTATGTTAAGCACTCTACAAACACATAATGGTAGAAGAACTTTGTCCCAAAGAACTTATAGTTCAGAGACATGGGTGAGGCTGAGAGCTTAATGCAAGGAAGTGCAGAGAGTGCTGGCAGCACTGGCAGCACTGCAGTATATGGCAGGAGCTCCATGCTTTTGTTTCATTGACATGATGAGAGAAATGACCACAGAAAAAAAAAAATTATGTATGGAAAGAAGGAAAACAACACTCATGAAATGATGTCAAGGAGTTCTAAGAGTACAAAACTAGTCCATTAAGAGATACAGATATGTCTAAAATTCAATAATGCCCTGCTTTGTAGAGTTCTGTAACCCAATACTTAGTGTCTTTAAATGGTACTTCTCTACAGGTTATTTCCTTTTTTCCCCCCCTTTTTTTCTTGGGGAAAAATAGTTGCTCACAGGACAGAAGGCATAGTCCAACACCATGTCCAACTTATGTGCTGCAGAAGAAAAACAATGATCTGACAAAGCCATTTTTCACTGTTCAGTCATTTTTTCACTGTTTTCCAGAGAAAATGTAGCAATGCCACTGAAACAATGCATAAAGAATGGAAATCTCTAGTTTTTTTACTGATTTGCAGATAAAGAATATGTTCTTCCTGAAATGTAGGAATTTGTGTTTTCTCTAACTTGAAAACTCTGGGTACAAACTGTTTCCTTATGTCAGAGATATTGCCTGAGTCATTTAAGGCCTGTGATATGTTCCTTCACAACATCCTTCTCTCTGTGTTGGAGTGACACAGATTTGATGGGAGGCTGTTTGGTGGGTGATGAACTGGCTGGGTGGTCGCAGCCAGAGGGTAGTGGTCAGTGGCTCAGTGTCCAGATGGAGATCTGTGACAAGTGGTGACCCTCAGGGGTCTCTACTGGGACCAGTGCTAATTAATGTCTTCATCAATGACAAACAGTGGGGTTGAGTGAACCCTCAGCAAGCCTGCAGACAACATCAATGGTTGATATTGACACACCTGAAGGACAGGATGCCATCCAGAGGGACCTGGACAAGCTCGAGAGGGGGCCCATGGGTGTCTCATGAGGTTTAACAAAACCAAGTGCAAGGTGCTTCACCTGGGCTGGGGAAACCCTTGGGATCAGTCCAGGCTGGGGGATGAAGGGATTTGGAGGAGCCCTGCCCAGGAGGACCTGGGGGATGAGAGGCTGGACATGACCCAGCAATGTGCGCTGGCAGCCCAGGAACCAAACGTGTCCTGGGCTGCATCCAGAGCCCCATGGGCAGCAGGTGAGGAGAGGATTCTACCCCTCTGCTCTTCTCTTATGAGATCTCACCTGCAGAGCTGCATCAGGCTCTGGAGTCCCCAGCACAGGACAGACTTGGACCTGTTGGAGCAAGTGAGGGGCACAAAAGTGATCAGAGAACAACTGTCCTATGGAGAAAGGCTGAGATATTTTGGGGTTGTTCAGCCTGGAGAAGGGGAGGCTCTGGGGACATCTCATTGCAGTCCTTCAATACTAAAGGAGGCCTACAAGAAAGACAGGAAAAAACTTTTTGGCAGTGTGTGTTGCCATAGAACAAGAGGTAGATTGTTTCAAACAAAAAGAGGGCAGATGTAAACTAAATACAAGGAATAAATTTTTAGGATAAGGGTGGAGAAACACTGGAAGAGTTGGCCCAGAGAGGTGGTGGGTGCCCTGTCCATGGAAACACATTTAAATATGATATAGAACCATGTGTGCAATTCCTCTCGTTTCACACAGAAAGGCTACACATCTGCTGATAAAGAAGAGCCTGTTTTATTGCTGAGTGGACAGATAGCATGGCACAGCTCATATCTGCCTGGATAAAACCCTTCTCTTTCTCCTCTCAAACAAGGTGACTGTTCTGAGTAAAAAGGAGAGACCATGACTGATACTAATACCAAACCGAATAAGAAAAAAACTGCCAGCTGGCACAGGAATTAAAAACATTAAAAAGCGTGGATGAGCATGGACCAGCTTTGTTTCCATGTCTTTGCCATGGGTGGTCTATAGTATAGACAAAACTGAAAGAACCAACACTGTAAACCTGTCATAATGAAGCCAGACAATCTCTTTTCAGTGCAGTGTTTTTATTTCAGACTCTCTTTGGTGACTGTGCCATGACAGAATAGTTTTTTTTTTTTCTTTCCTGAAGGTGATAAATTTGTAACTTATTTTAGATTTTCATTTTTGGGACCTTTGCCTGAACCAAGGCATGCAAGATGAATGGCCTTTGCTGAGAATAGTAGTTCTAAAATCTGGTGCTGGAACATTTTGATCCTAGATCCTTTGCCTTTTCTTCTATTTCGATCCAAATGACAAAATCAGTCTAAACCATTTCTGTGCCTGAAGCTGCTCAGATGCTTGCTGGATCAGTATGCAAGTCGTATTCTTTGACAACAGGGAATGTCAGACGAGTGTGACATGTTGTGTTTCCTTTTAGGTAAAGCTGGCAATATCTCGGGTTTGGTGATTGTGGCAGTTTCTGTCTGATTCTTTCAGCAGATGGCTTTGATATGCTGGAGCTCAGTCCCTTGCTTTGAAAGACATAATCCTTGGCTAATTTTATGATGCAGAGTGACACTGTGGGACACAAAATTATATACCTTTTTTAACAAGTGGCATTACACATTTGATGAGATGATGCCAACTATGCAGTTCAGGATGTCTTTAAAAAATCAGTATGTGACAAAGTTTTAATTTGAAGGGAAAACTTAAAGATAAATTATTACTCTCTTATTTTCAGATGTTTCTATGTTGAATGTTCCATATCACTAGAGTAATGAGATTTGTGCATATATATCATCATTTTCTTTTGAGCTTCACTGTCTAATTTCATTGCTCATTAAGATTGCTTATACATGACAGTGTTTTTTTTATAATTGGGGATCATCTTTAGTTAGCCTTAGGGCCATCCTAATCAGTGTGATATCTTAAAGGTAGCACATTTTCTTATGCTTTTAACTATTCTAATATCTACATGGTCTGCAGCTAACTCCACTTGTCAGATTTTCAGTATCTATATTGAGGAATCAAGCACTGCCATTCAGTTGTTTTTTGGGGTGGAAGAACAGACACAAATTCCGCAAAATAGATTTAAGATTTGTTTTTCTGTACATACAGTCTTTAATGCACACACTTTCCAGCATCTTTAATACTGTGTTAAAATGTCAAAGAAAGTTTTACAGGGAAGAGAAATTGCTGGTTTATGCTGCTGAATAATTCTTCAGCTCTTAACTTAAAATGAAGATGTAGATATGGAAATGAAAGAGAGAAGAAAACAATGTAGGAGATACAGAAACTCAGTCGTGACTTGGAACCACGAGCCAATTATTGCACTGTAATTTAGAAAACAGAGTAGGACTGTTCTATACAATGCTTATTTCTAGTCTGACAAGGAAAATTCACAATTGCTTTAATCACAAAGTTGTGAGGTACATGTGAATCACTTGTAACGGTATTTCCTAAGTAAGAAATTGTATTTGTTTAATGCTTATGATCTTAAAAAGACCCATAACTAAAATTCAGGAGGGAGAGTGCCAGTGAGATGTTTATGAGGGAAATGGTAGAAATGAAAGATCTCTGCATTTTTCCAAGGAGGATGGTTAGTTTCACCTTTTATCGTAGGTGCCTAGAAGAAGCATGTAACAGTACAAATCTAACTAATAGCTCCTGCAGAATATATCTCTTGGTGGTTTGGTTTTAGCCCCAAAAGAAGGAAGGCTTCCACTACAAAATGCAGAAAGCAAGCAAGCACCTGACTCTCATATTACCTTCCCCTAAGGAGGAAGTAGGGCATCCAGGAATACAGATGCAATTGGACAGGGATTTTGCTTGCAATGATAAATATGGGAAGATAATGGTAAAAGCACTGGAGGAAAAATAATGTTTAAAACAGAAGACACATCGGTAATGTTTGTGCCCCAAAGTAAAAATATATAGGGAAAATATTTGCCATTTTTATATAAGCATTTATCTCTCATAATATTGTATTTTAGTACCACTTTGCGAGTAAATAATCTTATTGTGACAGAATGAGAAATATTCATCCACTGCTAAATCCAATAAAATAATATTTGATTTTCTCCCAGCCCTTTAGAGGCAACCTTGTTAAAATTTAGTGCAAGCTTTGTGTAAGGGAGGACTTTAGAATTTAGCTTATTCCAGAGACTAATTCATTTGGTAACATGTTCATTTGGCCTTTGATCCTCTAATCAGATTCTTTGGTCCTTTACATCTGAAATTTATCAAATTAATTTGATTTCTACATGCATTGTGTGCGAGCATGGTGCAAACATTTTGAAATTCTGTATTTCATTACTTGTTGCCCCTAAATTTTGCATGGGTACAAGGGAACTTGAAGAAAGTCAGAGCTCTGAGGTGGACTGAGTGCACCACAAACACCATGCAGGCTCTCCATCACTGCAGATGTGCTTACAAAAACACAAGAAAGAAGTAATTTTGAAAGTGAAATTGTAAAATGATATTTCAGATCTAAGATCCTTTGGGTAAAATACATTAGAAATTAAAGGATTTGCAATCAGATCCTTCTGTTCTTCTTTCTTACAATGTTGGGCTCAGCCCAGTGGTTTTCAGAGCCTTTCTGGGCTGTTACAATCTCCCCATGAGTAGGTAGAATTTGGTTCTTGGAAGTCTATTTCTTTGGAAGTTTGCCAGTGTTGGTCTTCAGTACAGGTTTGCTGCTGCCCTGGTCCTGCTATGCTCTCCAGCTGCTTCACTCAGGTTGTTCTCAGGAAGGGCACAAATTCCCATCAACCCAGACAGTGCCACTTCGTGCAGGGAATATCTGTCAGCTTTGGCAGGTGAGTAGCTTTCCTTCCTGCACCCGTTTTCAGCAGAACAGTATGTGTAATAAAATAGATCAGACTGCAAGAAAGGAGATTCAAGAGTTGTACAATCCATCACCATGTCCTTCCTTAACACTGCCTCCCTTGTCAGACCTCTTTGAATTCCCTGTCATCGTTTCTTATATTCATTTCTTTGGTTTGCTGGAAATAAGATTTTGAATTCTTGAGAGCTCAGACTTTATTTTATGGAGAGTCAGAACAACCCTTTACATAATGGAGACCAGTTTTCTTTCACTCCCTTGGCCACTATCATAACAGAATATAAATTATAAGGTTAATATGCCTGGGTGGAATACTTAAATATTCCTTCAATAGTACTTTCTTCTCATTCCTGCTTTGTGTTTCTGAGAGGTGTCTGGTGATAGTTTAAAGCAGGTTGTGTTGCATGTATGTTAAAGTGCAAACAGAGGGGAGATAAAAGAATTCTTGTTGAAAAAGTGGCCACTTACTCATGGGTCAATGTGCAATATTCATCTGCTGCAATTTCAATTTCCAGTAAGCTGCCCAATACATCTCTGTTTCAGTGCCTATTGTATCTGTGTCATCATCTACCGTCAAACTAATAAGACTAATTTCATTACTCTGGGCCTTCAGAAAAGCAAAACTTTTGTCTGAAATTAATAACTCCCACAGATTAATCAAAGGTAATTATATTAGGAGAAGTTATGTCTTCTTGTATCCTGAGTCATAAAATGAAATTCTCATTAAAATTGTATTACATTCATTACCCATGTATACCCAGATTCCCAGAGATATACATTATATAAGAATTCCATTTCAATATTGCTTGCAAACCTCATTTTGATTCCAGGCCAGGGTTTCAGCACAAGAGCCTTAGGTCTAAGGAAATAATGCAATTCCTATACACACAACTTGGACTGTTCTGTGAATAAAAGGTGCTGCATTCAGCTTAGCAGAGGCCATAATGGTCACTTTGCCCACTTGTAAGCTCCAGCTGGTTTCTGACTATAATTATCAATCCCTGTTTCAAGAGGATAATTTAGTTGCTGTTGCACCTCTCCTCTTTAGAAAAAAACCTAAAATCACTGAAGTTTGTGTTACATGTTGTTGTTTTTCTGTGCTATGAGGCAGCACAGCAATGTGGGCAGAGTCCTAGCTTAAAATGATGTGATGAGCACTATCTTTAGCATTTGTTTTGAATGCATTCCCATTCTGTCCTCTAACTTTTATCTCTCCTTTCTTCTGAGCTTTGAGCAGCAGCTTGCTCCTTCCATGAATCTATGTAATGCCTCACACAATGCAGCCCTGACCTTGGTTGGGACACTGCAGTGCTGTGAACAAGAAAAAATATTAATTAACTGTCCCAGCCAAAACATTTGCCCTTCAAAGGTGCGTGAGGATTTTGCTCTTCCTATTGGTTGCAATAAGGACTGCCAACTATGTGCTTTTGTGGTGAAAATCTCTAGAGATACACAGTGGTAGCTTTTTTCAAGGCAAGATAACTATTAGCAAGGTTGCTCTGAGTAAGAGACAAGGTTGTGTAATCCTTTTTTGAGGCAAATGATATATTAACTACTTGGACAAAGAAAAAAACCTCAGGGAGGGGTATTCCTTTTTTAACTTTGCTCACCATCACCAAGTCACTTAATGATGTGCTTTTCTAACTTATCTCAGAGAACTCCGCAGCTGCTGCTCTCTTTTGACTCACTCTTGCTCCTGCAAATTCCCCCTGAAGTCCATTTTGTTATTCAAAATATCATGACAAAGGCTAAGGAAATTGTCTGAATGAGGACAGTATGGAAATAACTTGTAAAAATGAAACTGGGGTTTGGAAACATCATCTGATTCTTAAAATCACCTTATTTTTGCTTGAGAAGTGCCATTATCACAAAGCACTGCTGCCTTTCTTGCATCAGCTGCAGGATGAAGTAAATCAAAGAAAAAAAATTTGTTATTAAAGTGAATCAGAATTTTGCTAATAAAATTAATACTAGATTAAAAATAAGACAAAAGCCCAAAAGCCAAAGCAATGTTTTGGAAAACACCAGAACCAGGTATTAAGCAGGACTGTAGTGCTTTATGGAAAATGAAACCCTTCTTTGCATTTCCACTTGACCCTTTTTGACCAGATTTACTGGATTTTACAGATTTGGACTATAACTAAGCACACTGTCTATCCTTTATGAGGGGCAGGTCTGTCTCTGGAGCTCTGGTTTTGGTGCATTAGATGAGACAATTTACCTGGGAGTCCTGGCCACAGGGGTTTACTGGGGCAAAGGAGCTGCCAGAAATGCTCTTTACACACTAGAAAAAGGGTGATAGAAAACAAGCTTAGCGGTAAATCACAAATAGGAAGCTGCTGAAAGAACCCAAAACCAAACAAGAACAAGCCAACATGTTCCTACGATACAGATAGGGACGTTGCCATTTCATATGATGAATTTTGGTGGATTTGGTGTACAGATGCAACAAAACTTATAAAGTAGAGCTAACTCAGAGCAAGGAGGCAGGGAATGGAAGATGAGGCCATGTTGGGCACCCAATTGCATCATGGCCATGCCAGCAATAGCCCGTGCAGTTCCAAGGTGAGGCAGCAGAAGCAAAACCCCTGGGATGGATTTAAAGGTTATTGTGTGTTTCTAACATGGATATTATGTGGCCTGTTTCTCTGAAATGTAATGAGGGTATATTGTAATGATTTCAAGTCACCACCATGCCAGGAGGCAGGGCCCTATGCACACATGAAAGGAGGCAGGAAAGAGAGCACTTTTACCATAACAGCCATTCCTTTCTTGGCAGGTCACTTCATGGAGTAACTTTTAGAGAGGGATTTATGAATGACAGCTGCCTTTGTGCTCTCAGATGTAATATTGTCAGTGGAATCCTGTTGTCATCAAGGTCTTCAAATGGAATAGAAGCATTTCCTTTCACTACTCAGCACAGGACACTTGCAAAAACCCTCTTGACACGAGCACAGGAGAGGAACAGCCTTGTAAGAAAATCCTGAGCAGCAGCAGTGGCTGCACACCCATGAATGGCCTGTCAGCTGTAATACATCATGAAGGGGAACTTTCAAGGATTCCTCTCCTGACAACAAGCGCAAACTATACCGAATACTCAGACCTGCAACCTGCAAACACCTTGGGCTGTGAAGGCAGAGACCACACCAGCAGCAGCAGATGTGAAGACATGAGTCAGTCCTGTGGGCAAATGTGTATTTCTGGACTGGCCACCCAGGCAGAGTTATACAACAGAACTGTTCTAGGGACAGGGTTTTGTTCTCATCAGCATGAGACACGCTGGTGACAAGTCTGGTCACACCTCTCTCACTTACACCTTCCTTCTTTGTGCTGACCTTGAGATGCTTTCTCTCAACTCCTCATGTGTTGGATCTCATCCCAAGCAAATTCTGCAGAATCTGGCAAAAGTAGCTCATGCAAATTATGGCTTGATGTCAACTGGGCTTATTTTTATTCATAGGGAAGCTCAAGGAAGGTGTTGTCAAAAAAGGTGTGGACAGAAGGATCATTTCTATAAATCTGAGAAACTAAAAGTGTGACAAAACTAGATAAAAATGGAGATGACAAAATTGGGCACAAGTCAGTACTACTGCCAGAAGACCCCTGTGAAATACTAGATGAGAACAGCAAATCAAGGGATAATGAAATGGACATCTTTCTCCTTTATAAAGTGACTCCACTATATCAAGACCTCATGGGAACTATCTGTTACACTTCTAATTTTTCCCCAAAACCTTACAGGGTGTCAAGAAGGTCCTTTTCTTTAATTCCCTTTTGCAGGTTGAGAACAAATTAATTCTATCTATGAGAGCAACTTCAGCTGTGTAACAGAGAAGCTGAAACTTGCCTAAGTTTAACTCTGCTGTGAAAATTACGTCTGCTTTATATTTTGATATATTTTGTCCAATTCTAATCTACTCTAAATTTATTTAAGGCTTGCATTTAACTAAAGCAGAAAAGTATCTCATAACTTTTTTTAAAGGAGAGTAGCATTTTTACTAAGGTAGGCTTATTTTTTACCCCCAAGACCCATAAATCAACCTTCAGAGAGCATGGCCCCAGTGTGGTTCAGTTCAATTTTCAACCAGAAGACCATTTTATACTAAGGCAAATGATACCCATCTGGCATATCTTAGTCTGTGATCTTTCACTTCTTTTCCCTGGCTTATACCTAGAATACATTACTGGAAACTCCTTTAACCTTTTTGTAAAGCTCATAAACCCCTGACTTTTTGTCTAATTTAGTTTGGCAGCATTTGTTCTTTTAAGGAAACATTTGCATGATAGTACCAAAGAAAAAATTGCAATTAAGCAAGGACTCTTCCAGCAATTTTATGTGCTAGATGAAATAATTTTCCAGTAATAAAAGCTTTATTTGCTATCTGTAGCTTGATTTAATCATGTTACTAAAAGGACGATGCAATCCAGAGAGCCTTATGTTCACTCTCAAGTATCTAGTCTGTAACACTGAACTTTTCAGGCTTTGTAGCCTTAAAAATAAATGCATGCTATTACATGTGAATTAGTTATTGTTCATTCTTTTTAGCCTAATCATCAGTTTGGCAGATACTCTCCTTCCATTTCATTGGTTCATGTGCAAATATAATTTTTTCTAAAACTCATTTCATTTCCATAAGTTTTTGTTGTTGACAATTTCATGCTTCTGCCTAAATCAAAATAATTTTCTCTGATAGAGCATTATGATAATTATTAACAGTAGCAGTAATTGTCAACTGCAACAATAATTATTATTTTCTCACTTAATTGCCAGGAAAGCAGAAATATCCAGAGTGAACATTTTACCCAAATACATCTTTGGCTTAGTGGAAGAATTCATTAAAGAATTAGGTTATTATAAAATATGTTTGTCATTTGTTTTCTACACTGGATTAAAAAGCATGGGTTTATATCTTCCCATCTGAAATAATTTAGGCATTTTTATAAATCAAGTATGGTCCTTATTCTAATTTTTATCACCTTTTAATTACATTGAAATAATTCAAGTTCACAAAAAAAAAAGTTTTTGCCATTTTCCTTGCTATTTTGAAAAACTCTGATGTGTAATTGATGCACTTGAGAGCAGCACAGTGCACACTGCAGTAGCACACCATGTCCTCAGCCCATTTTCTACTTAGTTGATGCTGATTCCTCACCATGAGTGGCTCCAGGAGTGCATTAAGTGACCCGACCAGCCCCTGACATTCAGAGTCTGCCCTTTCCTGCTCTCCCCAGCAGTGAATGAGGTGCCTGTTTGAGAAGGCCTCGTTAATTGGTTTCACTGCATGTTTTTCTGTGTTTCTGTGTTAATGATGGCATGGATATGGGAGCTCCAGCAAAGGCAGAAATGAGGTTTGGGAGGGTTGTCTCTCAAGATCATTTGCCCTACACAGTCATTTAGGGAAAAATTTAATCCCATGTAACTCCCTGAATACTGCTGGGCTGTGTTTGGTGTTGTGACCAGTTGTGAGTCCACAAACCAGCTGTGCTCATCCTGCCTGTGGTGCCTAAAACAGGCTACCTGAAACAGAGGCCAAGACAAAGTTAGGAGAGTAAAAATCAGACAAATTTATTAAAGGCCGTTAAAGTACATTCAGAGCAAACAAAGCCCTCTCATGAGTCTGCATCCAAAAATGGACACTGGGTCATGAGCTCTTCACCTTTTATAAATTCTGTCCTACCAGCATACTGGGCCTTAATTCTCCAGTTACACCCTTGGGTGAGATGTCAACCACCCCACGCCTGCTCCCCCAATTCACTGTTGTTTACATATTTCAGGGCTCTAAGGCAATGGATGTGTTCTTGGATTTCCACTCAGAGGAATTGTTTCGGCTAAAGGTGCTGGGAATAGGGGTTTTAATGTTTTATATTAAGCCTAGAACTACATGCCAAACCTGCAGATACATGAAGCATACAAGCTAGAAATTCTTAAGGCATCACCTGGTACAGTAAAATATGAGTTTGACCAAAAGCCCCCAACGATGTGAACTTCCTGACAAGCCAGGTGGCATTCTGTTGGAGTGGTTTCTACCATCTCAGAGAACCCGAGAAGTCCCAAGCCAGCAGAAGCATGCTGGTGGGCCAGTTAAACCCCCCGGATGTTTCCTGTATGGTTTGTCCAAAAACCATGGTAACCCTTGTATGTTAATCCCTCTTTGTTGGTTGATCATGTTTCAACATGATCCCTCGCTCCTCCCCTCCCTTCTTCCCATTGGATTGTTGTATCTCCCCGCCCTCTCTCCAACCCCACTGCCCAAAAGGCTATAGCCCTGTGTCCTCAGCCTCCCCACTTCCTCTTTCGCCTCTGGACTTGTTCGAGAATAAAACCATCACAATTCTATGTGTTTGAGCTCTCTGACATTTGTTATCCTGAGGACGCGTGGGCTGTCTGGCTCTCGGGTGTGTGTGTTTGTGCTTTCCACCAGCACAGGTGAGAAAAAAAGTCTCCTTGCAGAGTACCAGACTGTACTGGCCGAAGTGGTCCGATATCAGAGACCCGCTCGGAACATGCAGGGACGTATTCCACCCCACCATTAACCGCACGCAACATCATTCTTGGTGGCACTAGCCAACAGGCTGTCTAGTGTCAATAACTGTGTCAGCACTGCAATACAGATTAAATAATCTGAAACAAGTGCTTAAAAATCAAATGTTATTTGGTTTGGTAAAATGTTAATGCAGAGAGAGGAGACTAGCCTTGATATTGCCCGTGTGGAAAGGGTTAAACTGATAAAATTCTCAGAGTATCAGCTGTCTTCAGTGGCAAAGACCATCTTGAGAATTTTGCCAGCTGTGGATGATTTGTTGCCCACACTTTATATATTGACTGGCATTAGTTTCATTCTTATTGATCAGGGTGTCGTGATTTGACCCTGGCCAAATGCCAGGGACCTATGACATCTGCTTTCTATGCTCTTTCCTGCTGCATTTACGCAGAGGAGAGGACTCAAACTAACACAAACACACTGGACTCATGAGTTGAGATGAGGCAGTGATGGGGAGGGGATGCACGAAACCATGAGCAAACAGGTGAGGGACTTAAGTTGCAAAGTGATTTATTAACCTAACAGAGTCGGAGGATAAATGAGAGGTAAAAATAAGCTTTTAAGACACCATTTCTTTACTCACCCCCCTTCCCTCCTAAGACACTGTTCCTCAGCTCACCCCCTCCCCTCCTTCAGACAACCAGCAGCTCCGGGTGGGGGGGCAGGGTATGGTGCTTTTTTTCTTAGTCAGTCCATCACCACAATTCTTCTGCTACAAACACTGTTTCTCTACTCACCCCTCTCCCTCTTAAGACACCATTTCTCAGCTCACCCCCCTCCCTCTTTCACACAACCAACAACTCCGGGGTGGGGCAGGGTATGGGGGTTTCCCTTTGGTCAGGGTCAGTCCACCAGGGAGAAGAGTCCTCTACTCAGCCATGGGGTCCCTCCCACGAGAGACAGTCCTCTGAGAACTTCTTTGGCGTGGGTCCAATCTCACGAGCAGCAGCCCGGCCGAAATCTGCTGCAAACACGAGTGCTTGTCCGCGAGGTGCAGGCTCCCAAGCCCAGGCAAGGTTTTTTCCATCCCGAGGCCAAGGCTTTTCTCTCTCGTCCACAGCTTTTGCAACTTTCAGTCTCTGCTGGGACTCTCACTGGCTCACAGCTTCCTCCAGGCATCCCCCTGTTCTTCTGGCATGGGCACCTCACCATGGGCTGTGGGTGGATCTCTGCACCCCCCTGGACTCCATGGGCTGCAGGGGGACCACCTGCTCCCCCCATGGTCTTCACCAGGGCCGGCAGAGTGTTTTCAGCTCCGGCGCCTGGAGCACCTCCTCCCCCACCTTCTCCAGTGACCTTGGTGTCTCCATGTTGTTTTCCCTCACATATTTTTACCTCCTCCTCCTCCTCTGGCTACAAAGAAGTGCGTGCCCCCATTGTTTTGATTTCTTCTTAAATATGTTTTCACAGAGGCGTAACTAACAGTTCTACTTGGCCCAGGTTTGGCCAGCAGCATGTCCATCATCTTCAGAGCCAACAGAGAGTGGCTCTGCTGGACAGGGTGAAAAACATCCAGAACCTTCGCACAGGACACACAGGAGCCATCTTTGTGCCCCTCCCTACCCACTAGCAAAAACTGGGCCAAGTAAAACCACCACACAGGGCTACCTGTTTCTATCCTATGCCTGGTGAGTCTGGATATCATGCAAGTGTTAAGTGCCTGTTGTGTGAGATCTGAATTATCCCTAGTCCATTTGTTTTCCATTTTAATTTTTAACAGCAACAGATAGCTCTCTGCCACGCTGTACGACAGCAACGGTCTTGCTTGATGTTATTATTTCTTTGTTTTCTCTTTGTTCCAATAATGAGGTTATTTAGAATATTTTAATTAAGTTATGTATTGTAAATTCATATAAATGGCATCTTTATGTTTGGTGACATTAATTAGACCATAACAAACCTAAGAAATTACGAGAAAACAAATCTAGGCAGAGTTTTCTTTCTCCTGTTTCAGGGGCTAAACTATTCTGATGAGGCTGATCTAGGGAAGCTGAATTTGAAAACTTTGCAACAGTTTGCCTTGACCAAGATCATTCCATGACTCCTAAATTACTTTAGTCACATCAGGGTTAAATTCAGATCTTTATGTGGAATGGAGTACAGTTTGTGTCATGAGAAAGCAAGAGTTCATGACATCCTTTCCCACAAGAAATCTTTATGTGAAGGTCATAGTGATGATATGACTGTCTCTGTTTACATAGCAGTCACTGCACACACCCATGCAGTTCAATTATTTCCCCCAGATGGTTCTCATGCATGCTGCAGTGCATGTGATCCATGCAGCAGAGTAAGAGGCAGAGGACCTAGCCCTCAGTCTTGATTTTCAGGGCTGACCAGCTAAATTCCTCCAGGGAGCTGCATCTGATCAGCCTCCATGCCCAAGGACCCAAGGCAGAACCTGAGATTTCACATTGCAGGGTGAAGCAGGCTTCTCCCAGAACACCACCATTCCCTCACTAACAAAGTGACAGATTATACAGGATCTTCACCATACCAGCAGCAGGTACTCACAGAAATGAAATGAGAACAAACAATGTCACACGGTACCCTTTTCATATGTACAGTTTTAATTAAGTTAGTGGCACGACTCATGTTACCAAAGAACAGTAAGGAAAAGATTAATAGAAGAGAGATCTACATCACAGGCAGTTATAATTGCTCCAGTTGTCTAATTAAGAAATTCAGCTCTTGAAGTAGCTTTGTTTTTTATATGCCAGCCACATGGTTTTATAATTGAAACACCCACAGTGCATAAAACTCTTGCGAGGAGCATGTGGATGTACAGCTGTTTTGGAAATGACAATAAATAAATAGGTGTCTTAATTCTTTCTACCTGTAAATCTGTAAAGAGGTCAGAGCTGCAGTGACAATTTATGGAACAACAAGGAATGTATTTGAAATTAATAAGAGTCCATTTTCTTGAGATTAGGAAAAAGTCATAGAAACTTAGCAGTCAATATATTCTTTCACTGTGCTGAGTAAACAGTAAAAAGAAAATGTAATTTGCTCACAGGCTATTTCATTGTAGAAAAAATTGTGGGAATGGCATCTTTTTATTAACTTATAAATATATGTGCATATATAGGACAATTTAAAGACTGGATTTCAAATGCTGATGGATGTGGAAATGCCACATATATATTACAATGAAATGAATAAATTTTGGAGAGGATGAAAAGTTAACTTACACATTTCTAACAGCTGCAGCCCAACTTTTAATATAAATACAGGATTAATGAGAAAAGGCATTCGGTAGTTGTCAGTGCTAAGGGTGCCAGGCTGCAAATGTTAAAGGTATCATCTTTAAGGAGAGAAGTGTCTTTCACCCAGAAACAGGTTTATGTCTTATGTGGATGTTTCTGCAAAGTGATGGAGATTTCGTATATTTAGAAGTCCTGGTCTCCAGATATTGCTGGAAAGCACTGTCCTCTCAATGTCGCTCCATTTTATGTGGCTTTTGCTGGTGCATGGGAAATTTTGAAAAAGATCCATGGTATCCTGAGCTGTCGGTATTCCTTATGTCCTGAAAGTCATGTGCACCACCTAATACTTTCATAAGCTAAAGCTGAACATTAAACTGTGTTTATAATGTGTCTTCATAGGATTTTCACTTTGGGGCAAGGAGAAAAGTATGGTTTAGCACATAGGGTGAACTAGGAAGATGTGGGGGTCTCCTCAGGCAAAACAAAGTCCAATAGGAGAGGAATCAATGCTGGCTCATCTAGAAGAGGTGGCTGAATGGGTTCATCAGTACTGGTGGGTGGTTCCTCATTAGTAGGGCCAGAGCTGCCAAGTACCTTCTCCTGCTGTCGCACACGGCACAAAACCTTTGTGCCTCACCAGCAGCCTCCTTGTATGAAGTCACAGAGCTATCAAATCCTGAATATCAGCCCCAAGTGTAAGACTGTGAAGAGGGCAGGAGGGACAAATCTTCTGATGCCAAATATTGCAGCACATGACTTTCAGGGTGGCCAGTCATGGGAACACTCAGCATTCAGGTGAGGTATATTAGGAGAACCACACATTGCCTGGGAAGACTCAGATGTCTAATGGGAGAAGGAGAAGGCATTGCTGTCCTCTTTCCTCATCCAAAACTCAAGGGGTGGGGTCATCATTTATCTAAAGTGAGATTTGAGTCTGCCTGAAGGGATTTGGAGACACATCCTCCATTACACAAAGCAGTCAACTATAATGGTCAATTAAACTGTACAACACAAAACAGGGTGGATTTAGGACAGGGCTGGACAGGTGATCATTGTTCAGAACTTGAGAGAAGAAAGGCATTTCTGTAGACGGATAAGTATTCTTGGGTTTTTGCTTGACCTGCTGCTAAAACCTCTTAATTTTTTTCACTTGAAGGCATGATCTGAGTATAGTGAACCTAGACATCCCTTCTTTTTTCTATTTTCAAAACCACTGTCCCAGTTCCCATCCCCCATAAATATACATAACTTGGTTAGGAAAGGTGGCAAGGATGAGGAGAGAGGCTTATTATCCTCTTCCCCACTAGCAATTTTCAATACCAGCTGCCACTGTGACATTGACACAGTGGGATCAAATATGATGAACCACAAGGTGCCACTTTAACTGTCACTTCAAATTCCTGGAGTCTTCATATATTTAGTCATGTTTATTTATAAGATAAATTTCCTGTTTCTATATTGGCACTGATTTTAAACTGTCTGAAACTAAGCATTGCCTGTCAGAATGCGTGTCTCTCTTCCTAAGTACGCATCATGGTAAATATCATATTCATAACCCAGAAAATGTTTCTTTCCAGTCTATGGAACCAAAGATGTATTGTAGTCTCATTTACTCACCAGCCCAATCAACAGCCCCATATTATTTTCCCTTTTCAATCTAGCACATATTCCTTCATGTTGCTGTGAGCTAATTTTGAGATTTCCTTGAGTGATTTTCAAATCACCTGACCATCTGTTTCAAATTTAAGCATTCCCAAATGCAGTCAATCTAAATATGGGAGTTGTGTTGTAAATTATGTTCAGAGCTACCCTTTAAATTACCTGGAGTTTTTTTTTGTTGATATTAACTGTTCCATGTGTGGGGCTATAATTGACTTTAAAACTTGTAAACACTTTATTATCTGCAAGAAAAACCTGTGTTGAAATAATGTTGATGAAGAAAACAAACAAATCAATGCCTGAAGTAGACTCCCAAACAGAACAAGTTCAGAGGGATCAATTAATAGTTGCTCACTTGGAATGGGTGAGATTGGTAACTGTGAAAATCCCTGTAGAGCTGTGTCCCAGGGGAGATGAAAACAAATCATTTCCATCAGCTCAAAACAAGGAATAAATCTTAACCTGGGGTTTGTGAGTAAGTTCATTTCTGTTAGGCATGTTATATGTGAATTAGGATTGGTGCCTAGATCAGATGATCTTATGTCTTTTCCAGAACTTCCTGTTTCAGACATTGCAGAACTAGGACACTGAAGTCTTCAGTTATCAGAAGCTGTTATTTTTTTAATGAATATTGAGTCTTTTTCGTGCAAAATGCATAAGTTAATGTTGGATTTAAATTATGAAGCTTCAACGGAACAAAAGTCAGAGCAGGTGTTCCTTCTGCCATGGAAGGGCAATACATGGGTTGACTGAGCCACAGAAAGTAGCAGAAACAGAAAAAAACAGACAGAATTTTTCACTGCAGAACAAAGTTCTGCAAGAAAATCTGCTCTGCTGACTCAATAGTCCTCTGTGAGGAGAATGAAGACATGGCTCCACAGCAGTTAATCTGGGGCCTTGCACTAAACCTAAAATTTACTTCCTATAGCTAAAAGAGAACATCAGATCTATGTAAAGCTATTGCTAAATGTCCCTTGGCTACAGAGAGGACTTATCTAATGACCTTTCAGACCAAAGCAAGGCAATTTCAAAAGCATTTATATTTTTCTTTGAAGACTAAACTCTGCTGCATAGAACTGTTCCTGTGGAGGACTGATGAATAAGAGCTGCACTTATGGATCCATGGGGATCCAAGAAAAGTCACGTCAGCAGAGGAAGATATGAGGACTGCCTTTGCTCTGTAACCACAATTAAGAAAATGTATCTGGGTGAGGTTCCAATCAAAAACAGAAATTACTTTCTCTAAAAGTTTAGATATGGTTTTAAGGTGAACTAAGTCACAGAATCATAGAATGGCTTGGTTTGGAAGGAGAGATGATCTAGTTCCAACACCCCTGCCATGGGCAGGGACATGTTCCACTAGACCAGGTTGCTCAGGGTCCTGTCCAACCTGGCCCTGAACACCTCCAAGGATCAGGCAAACACAGCTGTTCTGGGCAGCCTTTTCCAGTGCCTCACCAACTCTCACAGTAAAGAATTTCTTCCTGACATCTAAACTAAACTCACCTTCTTTCAGTTTAAAGCCATTCCCCCTTGTCCTGTCACCACTTGTGAGAAGTCCCTCTCCAGCTCTCACATAACCCCGCTGGGTACTGGAAGATGCTCTCAGGTCATCCTGGGGCCTTTTCTTTTCAAGGCCAAACAAGTCCAACTCTCTCAGCTTCTCTTTGCAAGAGAGGCATTCCAGCCTTTTGATTATCTTTGTGACTTCCTGTGGACTCATTCCAGCAGGTCCATGTCCTTCCTTTGTTGGGGACCCCAGAGCTGGATGCAGTGCTGCAGGTGGGGTCTCACCAGAGCAGAAAAGGAGAGAATCCCCTCCCTCACCTGCTGCCAACAAGGCTTTTAGTGCAGCTCAGGACATGTTTGGATTTCTGGGCTGCAAGTGCACATTGCTGGGACATGCTGAGCTTCTCACACATCAACACCCTCAAGTCTTTCTCCTCAGGGCAGCTCCCAGTCCCTTCATCCCCCAGCCTGTGTTGGTGCTTGGGATTGTCCCAACCCAGGTGCAGGACCTTGTTATTTCTAGCAGAGAAGAGGGAGCCTTTAGACAGGCAGCTGGATAGACAGAGACACAGATCAAAGAATTGTGATGTTTGGGCAAGGAAAAAAAAATTTACATGAGTTTTATTTTTTATAAAATGTCCCTTAACAAGGATTACATTTTCTGGTGTTTTTCATTTGTTAATAGTAATACCAGCCAGCAAGACATTCCAGGGTTTCATGGATGGATGCAGATCTCAATACACTATGCATGGGCTGAATGAAGCAGAACAGAAATTGGCAAAATAGGGTTATTATCTTTGTTATTTAATATTCATAATAGAGTGATACTCAGACAATCTAACCAAGTTTATACTGCAGTAGTTCTTCTGCTTAGTCTTTTTTCAGCAAATTTAAACTCTGCAGTCCTGATCTTACTGTCAAAACAGGGCTCTGAAAAGTCTGATTTAAAGAAAGTTAAAGGCAAGAAATAAAGACTAAATAAAGTACCCAGCTTTCAGCCAGTCTGAGTTTCAGTCTGAAGCTTTCCAGGTGTGAGGACACAGACAAATCATCACACGAATGAACATGATTTTGACATTGGTGGGAGGACACTGACAGTAAGTTTGAAACCAGTCTTCCAAGGATCTTAGAAAGGAGCAGAAGGAGACAAATATGCAGGAAATATTTTTGGTAATTCTCCAGTTCTCTAAAGTAAGAGAAGAGAGAAGGTGACACTTTGTGGGAGTTGGTTATGTGCCAGAGGAGAATGGTTCTCTTCTGTAGGACATCAAGTATCTGCTTTGGGTAGCTGCCCTGCATGTACCTATGCCTGGGATGCCAAGTGAGTTTTAACAGTTAAAACTGCTTTAAATATCCCATAAAGGGGACGCTTCCATGCAAACTGTCATGCCAGGAGTATAATTTCAGGTTTTTTAATATTTAGGAACTTAAATGGAAACAGAATCTTGTACCTGTCATTGGAGAGCAAGTCCAACCCAACAATCTTTGTTACTTTTTCTCTAACCCCATTGCTTGAACACTTCTTCCAAACTCAGCAAACTCCCTAGAGCAAGGATTTTTAATGTATTTCTGCATTAGACACCTTCTTAATTACAGCTGCTTGACCATATTGATGCTTCCTGACAAATTATGTACAATTCTTACAAGGGGCATATTCTTCATTCTGGAACATTTCGGAAGACCCTTCCATTCTGAAAACAGTTTCAGAGTTGAGTTACAGTTTAGAGGAGGAATGTTCTTCAGCAAGAAAAACAGCAACTTCAAAGTAATATTTTGTTTATATTCAGTCCTTTCTTCATGAAATTCACTTGAGCTTGTTTAACTTTCACATAGATGCAGTTTCAAAGAACGACCATGGCTTCAAAATTAAAGTGAATTCAAAATGTGACAGAGGGGTGGGGAAGAGATCTGGGCTGAGGAAAAGAGTTTTGCCTTCCTGACTTTTTAACTCAGTAAATTGAACAACTTCCATTGTTTTTGTCATCCTTCAAATGAAACTGGAGCTGCTGAGTTTCTATTTCAGTGAAGGACTAAACAACACAGCATTTATGCTTAAAAAAGAGTATCTGCTGTACTTTGAAGCACTTGTTGCTTTTTATTTTCCCACAGGAGAACAGATAAAACACTTGGTGCTGGCATTCCATGTGTGCGTTCTGTGTTTTGAAAGTCTGCCATTCCATTTTGATGATCCATAATATTTTAAGCATACATAGACCTTTCATTCTAGACTAGACTCCTTTCTACACAGTACACTAAACTGTCTCATTTTTTTAACTTTATGCAAGAGCTGTTCCATATGAGAAGCTGTTTTGGGAAATGCTTAAGGACACACAGAGCTGTCAGAGTGACATTTTCTCATCTTAATTGTAATGTTTTCTAGACATTCTCCATGAGTTTAGATGTCGTGGTTTTTTTGTTTGGTTCGTTTTTTTTTTGTTTTGTTTTTTTTTTTTTTTTTGTTTTTTTGTTTTTTTTTTGTTTGTTTGTTTCTTGTACTCTATAAAATTTGACAGCTGGGATAGGCTGAGGTCAAAATAGTTGCTAAGATTGCTGTATCTCCAATCAATCTCCATTAAAAAGAAAATGGAATTATTTTCAGATATGCTGACCTGCTGCAGATTTTGCTAATTTTGTTCTTTCTTGTGAAATTTAGCCTGAGGTGTAAGGACATTTCTGGCTACTCACCCAAATAGGTGTACTTTTGTTAACACTCTCTCCTGTCCTTGGGCTGGAGGATACCTTTGCCAAGGATGAAGGAGTTTCCCTCAGTAAAAGTGTTTGACTATTTCCAGAATCCCCTACTACGAATACACATTTATTTCCACCAGCAAGTCTTCCATCCCAGTAAGGCCAAAGGAGCTGTAGTCTCTGATATCCATTAAAGGAATGCTCCTTTTGACCACTTATTTTTATAGGCAGTTCTAAAAGCTTTACAGCTGTGGCTACTTGAAATTGAAATACCAACAAAAATATTCTCAGAAATTAAAACCAGAAATTAGGTTTTTAAAGACCTACTAGTATGCCCAGTTTTTATTTTATGATGAGAATGTTCTTCTTTTTTTATTCCCTCTATGAAATTGGCTTTGATAGTGTGTCAGCTTTTGATACTTGAAGTTATACTAAAATACTTTCATTCATTAAAAACCAGGAACTTTCAAATTAAATGAAAAATGTGTTAGGATAAAAATAAAAGTTGATTTTCTCTGGAAAATCATATTTATCATTAGACAGCATGAAAGGGAAAAATAAGCCATTAGTTATTCTTAAATACATGTCTTCAGAAGCACAAATACCAGATTGTTTATTTCTGTACTTATCAGTTTGTAGTTGTAGCTATCCAAGGTTCATATAAACACTAAGATGCCAGTAGCAGTTGGACTGTGTATTATAACATTGCAGCATGCAGCACACCAAACTTAAATAGTTCCTTAAAGGTGCAAGAGGGATTTCAAGAACGAGGAAAAAGGTGTGCACGGGGTCAAATGACTTATCCACAGGCATGCAAGAAGTCTCTGTCATGGCTCTCAACTGGGCCTGGTTCTGCATGTCAATTGTGTCCTTCACTCAGTGCTTTGAGTCTGCATTTATTCCAGCCATTACACATTCAAATAAGTGCAGTGTGAAGTCATATATATATATATACACACACACACACACATATATATATATTTGGTTCTCACATTGCATATTCAGAGAAACACACATTTATTATTAATGTTGATAATGAGATAATAATCTGTCACTGGGGATCGTGATGAGCAGCATCAAGGCAAGTCTATTGCTAGCATCCACAGTGGAATTTCTGCCAAGGAATGGAATGATGAAGACTGGGGGGGGAAAAAAAGAAGCAAAAGCACCTGGTAGTGTGAGGGGTGTGTAGGCTAGGAACACTATCTTGGGAGATCAGCAGCTGTGCATGTAGAGATGCAGTTTAGACTGTCATTTAGCTTTTTTGGGTAGTTTTCCTTTTAAAATGAATATTATGCTCATTATAGGTGCCAAACTGACAGTCCTTAAGTTTGAAGTTCCTTCTTATGAAATCAGGTGTAGCAAGCAGCAGCAAGGGAAGCTTTTTCAGACATGCCTGTCAATAAATCTCCACATTGGCCAGGAAAAGATGGAAAATAGCTAAAATTCATCTTTGGTCTTTGTACTTTTCCTGGTGGCAAAAGGATTTTTAATGCTATTTGTGTTGTTTTTACTTTCACTTTGGGAATGAATTGGGATCAACATATTTGTCTTTGGTCACTAACAAACCCTAAAGAGGAGTAACATTTGATTTCGTTTATCTCCCCTTGTTATTGATAAGGGACCCCAGCTTTAACACTGACCAGGTACTGATCATGGTACTGACCATGATCATGATATGATCACTAACTTGGTAGTAATTAAGTCCTGAAGGGTCTCAAAGAACACTTAAGGAAACAACTAATGGAAAAAGCTGAAAGAAACAGTTATTATAGGCCCAAATACCAATGATTATGCCACAATGTGTGGAGCTTTATTTTCCCATCCCCTAATGTTCTTCTTTTTCCTCTTACTTCTTTTTAAAATACCAGCTTCCAGTCCCTAAATTCCATGAATGCTCTCTTCTAAGCTCCTGCTAGTTTGCCTTTCTGTGAAGCAGCTGAATTGTTTGATTTTCAGGTATTGTTTGCTGGATTCATAATAAAAAACAAGACAGGAGAAAAACCTCCAGAACTTACCTATTTATTTCCTCTTCTCTGTGGATTTTTAATTCTGTCTAGTGTATTCCTGATGAATATTTGTCTAAGATGACCTCAAAAGTTTTCCCAGAACGGAATGTCTTTATGGCAAAAATGATTTTTCATAAACACTGTACTGTTTAATATAGGCAGGGGGCTGGACAACATGGGCCATCTTCACGGTGTGCGTGCCATCAAATAATTTCCTGACTTGCCTCTACAGGGTTAGTTTAAATAGTTCCTCCTGTTTTACTGAAACTGGGATTGTCAGTCACCTAAGAAAATTAAGTCCCAAATTTCAGTTACATTTTATTGGGCTTTTATGGCTATGAGTACCTATATCCTAATGTAAGTCTTTACTTGACTCACAAAGATGCAAAGACATAGCAGCATGTGAAGACAGAGGCTGAGATTAGATATGAGTCAGACTCAGCAAAGAAGCAGGAATGAAGACAGTGATGATCTTTTTTATCCCCCAGTTAACAGCTGTAAAACAGAAGCATGATATTATTCGTCACCTCTGCCTCATCCATCAGGAGTGTGCCGACCTATGAACAAACTTAGTTGCACCCAACTTAGCACTGGGAGGAACTCCTGGACATAGTGGGGCTCAAATTCCCCTGTTTCATGGGATCTGGAGGTCATAGGATGTATTGAAATTCAAGCAGCTGTGAAAGGCCAGATGAAATTTGACTCACCTGCCCTGTGAGTTACTGTTCTTTACCCTGTACCAGTGGCTCTTAACTTCTGCATCCACCTAGAGGAGAAATCCCCAAGGAGGAACAGCACACAGGCTTTCATTGACCATAAATCCCTCTGAAGCCACAATCTCTTCCATTGCTTCAATAAATCAAAGCAACAACCACTGTTACCTGTTCTTCTTTAGAAACCAACACTGGCAGAAATTGGGTCATTAAGAAATCCACAGAACACAAATCTGGGGAAGAGGAGCATTCCTGAAAGGGGGCCAGACCACAGTGCAGTCAAATGCCAAAAGTCAGAGCTGGCTGTCTCAGTACAAAACCTATTTCTTCATACAAATTTTACTCCAAAACAGATGAAGTCAGTGACAGTCTCTTGGTAGCCACCAAAGAGAACCTGTGTGGAGGTGATGGATGGTGGAAGGGGAGGATCTGAGCTGAGGGGCTCTGTGGGCAATGTTAAATATTCCTTCTGATTACGACATTGGAAATGTGATCAAATTAGAACTGTTGATGTGGGAACAAGTGCTCAACAGCCACTCTGCCCTTCAGTTCTTTAGGCTTTTTTTTTTTTTTTTGTCAGAGAAGATGTTCAGTTTATGCTTTGAAATGTACACAGAGATTTCTCTGGAATAAATACCATGGACTTGAACGTAACATTTTCAAGTAAAACAAAAAAGAAGCAAAATACAAAATTGTCAAGCTCCAAAACTCTGCTTAAACTCTCATTGTGATGTATTGCCCTGGGAAAGCCTGCCTGGCTGTTTAACACCTTTATTGCTTGATCCTGGGAGCTCAATTTATTATTTACTGATCCTTCTCCTGTCATTGGCCATGGCCACATAGCTGCTTATATTATTCCTAGCAGGTTTTCCAGCACACATAGGTTCAAAAATCAATCACTTCCTAGATCCATCATTTCTGTCCTGCTTTTGGGCCACATGTCTCAAGTGCTAATCTGCCAGTGGCAGCTTAATGCTGTTTGGAGCTGCACTTGCTTTTTGCCACACAAGGAAAGAAAGACTTGCCTCATGTTTCTTCAGCCAAAGCACTGTAATAAATAGATGGCATGGACAAATAAATACATATATCTCTCCAACAGTACAGGAGTTCCCAGATGTACATTTATTTATGTTCTGTAAATTTTCACATGGTTTCACCATTCCTCTGGGAAGATGGTTCTTCAAAATATCAAATCATCAGTATTTGTTTGAATTACTGTCATTTTATACTACCTTGAGCTTACTTTCATCCTATTACTTATATTCTTAAGTGATACTCTAAATCATTCTCATCCTCTTGTTGCTTATTCGTCTCTATATTGCATACCAAGATATGAATTTCTAGTTTTATTCATCAGTCTTACTGTTCATTTATTATTAAGGATTTAAACATATGATTTTGGGTAACCCTTTTGATGGTATTTTTTTTCCACACTTAAATGTGAGGTATGGAGAACGATGTTTATGTTAACACTGGTTTATTTTTCTGTTGTATATCTTTACAAGCATCTGCACAGTTTTTGTTATCTTTCTTAGAACTGGCCTTTCCGAGTTGGTCTTGTCTCATGTAGTATTGATAGTTATCTTATTAATTTTGTGAATTTGCAGATCTTGTTTTGTTCTATTTTGATAGAATCGTAGAATCATTACATTGAAAAAAATGCCTAAGATCATCAAATCTGAAGATTAACCCAACATTTCAACGCAACTGAACAACCCCATGTCTACCACTGATCCATGGCCCTCTGCACTACATCTACCTGTCTTTGAAATACCTCCAGGGATGGTGACTCCACCACTTCCCTGGGAACCCTGCCCCAATGTGTGACAACCCCTTTAGTGAAGGAATTTTTCCTAATATCCAATTTTTTGGCCAATTCCTCTTGTCCTGTCTGTTGTTACTCGAGAGAAGAGACTGACCCCCACCTGCCTACTGCCTCTTTTCAGGAAGTTGCAGAGGGTAATAAGGTTCTTCCTGAGCCTCCTTTCCTCCAGACTGAACACCCCCAGCTCCCTCAACTGCTCCTCATCAGACTTGTGCTCCAGACCCTTCCCCAGCTCCGTTGCCATTCCCTGAACATACTCCAGCACCTCAATATCTTTCTTGTTGTGAATGGCACAGAGCTGGACACAGTTCTGAAACAGCACTTGAAGTGTGGCCTCACCAGTACCAAATCCTACACTTGTTTTCTAAGTCTCTTAATTCAGGTAATTGTTATCCATTTTCACATTTTCTCTGATGCTCAAACTGTATTTACTACTTTGTCAGGCTACTGTTGTGCTAAGTTTTGCACAGGCGGCCTCTCCTTAAAGGAGATGCATTGAAGACTCATAACAAATGTGGTTGGTTGACCCTGGCTGGAAACAAGGTGCCCAACAAAGCTGCTCTGTCACTGCCCTCCTCAGCTGGACAGGCAAGAGCAAAGAGGCTCATTGGGTGAGAAAAGGACAGGAGGAGATCATTCATGAGTTACGAACTTGACTTAGGGAAATTAGATTAATTTGTTACCAAATAAATAGGAGCAGGATAATAAGAAATACATACCAGATCTTAAAACACTTTCCCCCTGCCCCTCACTGCTTTCCAGTCTCAACTCCACCCCCAAATTCTCTTAAAACACTTTCCCCCTGCCCCTCACTGCTTTCCAGTCTCAACTCCACCCCCAAATTCTCTACCCTCTCCCCATCAGTGGCACAGAGGGACAGGCAACGGGAGATGTGGTCAGTTTATCATTTGTTGTCTCAGTTGCTCCTTTCTCCTCAGGAGCAAGGTGTCTCCCATAGGAGACAGTCCCCTCCACTGGATTGATCCTGGATGGAAGCCAGGCATCCACCAAAGCCCCTCTATCACTCCCCTCCACAGCTGGACAGGGGAAAGAAAATAAAATGAAGAGTTCATGGGTTGAGATAAGAACTGGGAGAGGTCACTCAACAAATACCATCGTGGGCAAAACAGGCTCAACTTGGAGATACTAATTGAATTTCATACCAACAAAATGAGAACAAAAGCACCTTGTCCTCACCCCTCCCTCCTTCCCAAGCTCTACCTCGTCTCCTAGTGGCACAGGGACAGAGGGAAGGGGGTTTATGATCAATTCATTGCACAATGTTTCTGCCACTGCTCAGGGAGGGGAGTCCTTCCTCTGCTCCAGGATGGGGTCCCTTCCATGGGAGACAGTTCTCCACAAAATTCTCCAACCTCAGTCCTTTCCATGGTCAACAGTCCTCCCCAAACTGCTGCAATTCTTCCACAGGGTCAGTCCTTCAAGGACAGGCTGCTCCAGCCTGGGATCTTCTCTCCACAGGCCCACAGGTCCCTGCCAGGATCCTGCTCCAGTAGAGGCCTCCCATGGGGGCACAGTCTTCTCTAAGACACCCACTTGCTCTGGTATGGGTTCCTTTATGGGCTGCAGGTGGATGTCTGCATCCCCATGGACCTCAATGGTCAGCAGGGGCACAGCTGCCTCACCATGGGATGTGCCAGGGGCTGCAGGGGAATCTCTGCTGCAGTGCCTTGAGCACCTCCTGCCTCACCTTCTCCACTGACCTCGGCGTCTGCAGAGATGTTCCTCTCATATGTTCTCACCCCGCTCTTCCCTGGCTGTAATTGCAAACTGCACAATAACTTTTTTAACCTTCTCAAATACGTTATCACAGAGGCATTACTGTCATTCCTAATGGGCTCACCCTTGGCCAGTGGCAGATCCGTCTTGAAAAGAGTTGCCATTGGCTTTATTGGACATAGGAGAAGCTTCTGGCAACTTCTCACAGAAGCCACCCTGACCCTCCCAGAAAACCTTGCCACAAAAACTAATACAATAACATAAATACTCAGGAAAATAAATACTCAAAGAGGAAAAGTTATCAGTGAAGGTAGTTGTGTGTGGGTCATACATTCTGCTATTTAGATGTATTCCTGATTTCACATCCTCATTTTTAAAGTTTTCTGTTTAAAAGCTCAAAGGTTGATCAATTAGATTGTGAGGTTGGCTGTACAGTATTTTAGATATTCCACAGGAATACTCAGTTCTTAAGAGATATTAATTTTCATGTTGTCTCATTGAGGGTGCTCTTATGTGATCAAAATCACAGCATGGGCAGTGACTGTAGGATGTTACAAGGTGCTAACATGGGGAATAGGGCTCAGAGAGGAACTTCAGGGAAGAGTTAAAATCTTGTGAGCAGACAAGGAAGCAGAAGAAAGGTGAAAGGGAAGAAGAAAGTTCTCATTGTTTGAAACAACCTTCTGGGACTGTTTAAACTTAATTGAAACCTCTCTAACTTTTCTATAAACCCAGATTAGAAACACTAAAATGGAATAATAATATTTTCTGTTCACTTTTACAGTGACTGAACTTTTTTGAGAGCTTGAAAAAACTTCTGGTAATATTTTGAGGATATGCGTCTTTATTTCTTTTTAAGGAATGCTTACATTTGAATCTCTTAAACAACACAAAGCCTGTTGTTTTTCTTTCAGTTACACTCTATGCCAAAGCAAATCCTTTAACACAATAAAAGTTTTCCTTAACTGACCTCTGCTGGAGCTGTTTTGTTTTTGTCCTAAAAGAGATTCTGGCAAGGACACTGAAGGTTCCAGATTTGCTCTGTGATTCTTGCTCATTCTGTGGCTCTCAACTGGCCATCCATTATTTATTGCAGCACAATGTGTGCCTTGATGACCCTGAAAAATGGGCAGAGTCTACAAAGCAAAGCAGGGTCTTTGCTTAGAGGATTTACAATCTTCTGAAGTACTTTCGGAAATTATAGAAAACAGCAGAGTTCTCACCACTACCACTGGAGTCCAGCAGCCCTTGGGGTAAGGTGTATTTTTCAGAGTTGCTGCACTCCCAGAACAGTTTCTCTGGCTAATGAGCCCCAGTCTACAGGAAAACAGCTACTACAGTCTTTGCTACTTTCATATCACACAATTGCTGAGGTTGGAAGTGTCCTCTGGAGATCATCCAGCCCGCACACCCTTCTCAAATCAGGGCCAGCTAAACCAGTTTGCTCAGGGCTTTGCCCAGCTGGGTTTTGAATATTTCCAAGGACTGAGACTCCACATCTCTGGGCATAACGCTTTGGTTCTTAGTCATCCTCACACTGAAAATATTTTTTCTCTCCTTTGCATCAGCTTGTGCCTGTTGCCTCCTGTCCTTTCAGTGGGTACCACTGAGAAGAGCCTGGCTCCCTCTCCATTACAACCTCCGCACTCCCAGTCAGGTACTTGTACACATGGATAAGATTCCTTCTGAGTCTCCTCTTCTCTGGCCAAGCAGTCCCTTCTCTTACAACCTCTTCTTATATGTCAGATGCTGCATTCCCTTAAATATCTTTGTAAAGCCTCACTGGGCATTCTCCAGGATGTACAAAACTCGTCCTGAGGAGATCAGCACTGAACACAGCACTCTCAATTTGTGGCATCAGTCCTGAGCAGAGTGGAAGGATCCTGCATCTATCCCTTAAAACTGTGTCTAAAAATTAGGAAAGCTTTATTGGGAGCACAGTCAAGGCCACATCAAAGTTTTGAGCTGCCTGGAGGGCTATGTAACTTTTGTCTCTATGCTGCATTGCATCTTGTGCTGCTTTCAGAGCAAACAAAGGCTCATGTATCAGTAAGAATGCCCTGTCTTTGTATGTTGCCTGCTCCTGATCTAGATTAGTCTTGATGAAGAATGCATGTGATTGAAATTGGATGCCCAGAGACTCTTTGCCCCAGAGAGGTTTCTAAGAATTTTAAGTGCAGCATTGGGGTGTGCCCTGGTATGAAATAAAGTAATGAAGGCTATGTGATATGTTTCTTTTGAAACACAGCTCTTATGAAAAATTCAAGAGGAAATGCTTTCCTTTTGTTCACTGCCAGTTCATCTAGTTTGCAGCTACAGAAAGAGAGATTATTATTTTGGGGTTCTTTAATGTGTGAGAGCTTTTAAGTGGATATAGATTTGTTCTGTTTGTTGTCAAGGTGCCAGAAGTTCTTGAAGCCTGATAATGCTCTTTCCATGTTTTATTCAGGTTGTCATCAGTAATGAAAGATAATTTAATTTCACTTTCCTATTATGTTTTTCTCATCTCGCTGTCAAAAAAAAAAGTGTGCAGAATATTTTTTATTACTGCTTACAAATAAGGGAGCTTTACAAACAAATGCATGCACAAAATTAATGTTTTTGTAGAAAGGCTTTAATTTATTATTTAGCTCTATTTCTCAAGTGATAGTAAAAACATGCTTTTTATGAACATCATAATACCCTTAATTCTCGAAGACAATTTACACCTTTAAAATAAGTTGCAAAATCCCAGTAGGTTACAGCATGTTGATACATTTTATATTAAGGATGGTAATTTTGATGGTTGTTAACTTTTAAATAAGTAAGTTAGATGGCTAAAAATGATTAGCACAAGTGTTTCTGTTTTTTAGTTTTTTTAAAGGAGGAAAAAACACATTCCTTGAGACTAGACTGATAGCCTTTTCTCTTCAAGATGGGATTTCAACACTTTTCCCTTTGCTCTACTGCTACGAGTTCAAAGAGAAAAATAAAAAAATAATCTTTTTAAGATGGCTGGCTGTACTCTGTAGAGAGCCTGCAAATACACCTTCTGAGAGAACCACAGGATCTGGATATTTCTTTCTGCCACCATTCTTGTGGGAGCTCGTCAATCTCTCATTGCCTAGCCAGGTATTCTTTCTACTCTTTAATGCAGCCTTTGTGTCAACTCAATGTCCAGCCATGAAGTCCAGCTGGCTGGCAAAGGAGAAATTGCTGCAATGGTTTCTTCTGGTCACAACTGGTAAAAATCCCCAACAGGATTTTCTGAAGCCAATGGCCTGTCCTACACCCCAGGAGCATTGACTCTGTTCAGCGCTTCTCTACTACCTCAGTATGGAAGGTCAGCAGTTCCTCCCTTCTCTCCACCCTACCCCACGGACTCATTTTGTGTTCTGACTGCTTCTGCATCATCATCTCCTGCAGCCCTGACACCCATTTCCTAACAAAAATCTTCACCCCTCTCAATAGCCCTCATTCATTTCCCCTTTAATCTTCCTCATCACACTCCCATAACTCCTCTTCTGCTCCCAGAATTGCACTTGCTTGAAACAGATCTTAAAGAGAGCCAGCCCTTTGGCTATCAGGTATATTTTCTGTCCTTTTGCAGATTTTTATTTAAATCCTATTTCTTTTGCATTCCTTCATTAGGTTGCTGTCAAACCTCTGTGCATTTTTGCCTCAGGATAATAGACTACATATGCATAATACATAGTTTGGATGTCAATAGATTTTATTACAGTTTAGGATAGTGGTTCTGCTTAATTTCATGCTATCCACAAATGAGGTAGTAAATTGCTGTCTCTGACAGCAAGGTTATACTACAGGCTAAATTTTACCCTGAGTTGCATTCAAGCATCTTTCTATCAGAGTTAGAATTTGGCTGATAATGTGTTAGGGATTGAAACAGAGAAGTTCTGGTCTTCTTATCAGACCTGACACACAATCCTGTTACAGTACAGATGCACCTCCCTGATATAAAGAAAGTGAAAAATCCCCAATTCATGGTCAATTTTTGTGGTTAACAGTATCTGATAAAATACAAGTGAATGAACAGCACCTTGAGGGAAGGTTGGATGGGGTGAGGGAGACAAGGCATCCAGGGAAGTGGTGTTACATTCCTAGCAGAAGGGCAAAAGCAAAGATAAATGTAGGTTGGTGGAAAAGCCAGAAGCAACAGTGAAGTACTCAGAAAATTCCAGAAGAAACAAGACAAATCGACTACAACAGTGCTTAACACTCATCACATCCCAGAACATACTCAAAGCAGATGCAAAACCCAGAAATCAGCAAAGCTAGATCAGTCCTTTCCCCCTCCTTCAGGAGGGCATAGAAAATGAAGCAGTCATTTTGCAAACTCACCTCTATGTGCCTGCAAGGTCTCAGATTTCTGAAACAAACCCCCACTTTGGAATTTCACCAACAATTCTTTCCTGCCCACAGAAGAACAAACCTAAGCAAGACACTTGTCTGGCCTCACTGTGCAAATAGAAAGTGTTCAAGAAACAACTGGATGTGGTATTTGGTGCTGTGGTTTAGCTTACGTGGTGTTTATTCAAAAGTTGGATTTGATGATCTTGGAGGTTTTTCCAACCTTAATAATTCTATGATTCCATGAAATGCCCTGCACACCACTAGAGAAGGATGGCAAGTTGCTCACATGGCTCCCCATGACTTGGCTATTGCGTCCTAGACCCCAGAGTTCAGCAAAACCTGGCCCTCCCATGCAAAGAGGCTGAAAGCACAGCTTGTGTGCACCCTGGTTTGAGACCAGGCTTCAATTCACCCCACTCAGTCATCCTCTCTTTCCCTTTCCCCTGTTTGTAATCTGGATACAAGGCAGGTGTCCTTTTGGCATGTGCAATAAATCAAACAAGGAGTGAAGGGTGTGAAAAGGTACAAGAGAATTAGGATCATACATACAATTAGAATATTCTGAAAAAATTTAAAATCTGTCTGGCCTCCTGTGTCTCTCTCCCTTCCAGATTGCCTCTCTTCCTTCCCAGATTTAGTTTCTAATAATCTGTCCCATCTGTCAGACACAAGATCACTGGGGCATTTTCAGGGTTGATTCATCCAAACATAAGAGATCCCACCCACAAGTATGCATCTTTTCTTGCAGGACTGACTTTGTGGGAGCTTATAATTGGAAGCAATTAATCACACCAAAGACAAACAAACTTTGACGTAAATCATTAAGCTAACAAGAGCATGATCTGCTTCTCTACCCCCTTCCATCTCCTCATCTGCCTCCATGCTGCTTGGAAGAAAGGGCTTGGCTTGCAGAGAAAAGGTTACCAGTGCATTTTATGGCTTATAATAATAGCAGGGGGGCTTGCTTTATTTTTTCCTTTGTATTTCTTTTCCCTGGCGGGACTGTGATGTGAGTGTATGTCTCTGTAGATCTTCCATACTGAGAGCGCCCACCATAGATAAAGAGAGTGTGCTCTATTCAACCATCATTAAGCATCTTTTGCAACCTTGTACTATATCACCAGTGTATACTGTCCATTCAGCAAGTTTTCATGCTTGAAATATCCACACTGACCCTTGAGATGTGTCAGCTAGTTTGTGTAACAAACTAGTTCTGATAACGTGCTTTTATGACTACTGTCTGCAGCGACTCAGCTCTCATTCACATTCATCGCGCAACACAAGAGCCTTGCATCTCTGACCTTATTCCCCATGACCTACTTGTAATACTTCAGATTTAATGGTCTTATTGTTGAGCTGCCCTTGGAGGGATCCTTATGCTTTTCCTGCCAAAGTCTCCTTGAGATGTGGTGTCTTATCAGAGCATTTGCACTTCAAAGTGCTCTAGGAGGGCCCAAATCAGCAGCCATCTCCCCAACCATGGCTTGTAGCTGGAGGAGAACCTGCATTGTGCCCTTCACAAAGGACAGGCACTTTAGGAAATGAGAATGAATTACAAAAGGACAGGTGACAGACTGATCTCTGCTTTGCTGCTCCATATTCCTTTAGCAGATATGTCCTGAAAAGCCCCTAAACTGGCTGGTGCAGGAAACACCCTGCAGTTAACTGGTTGCCAGGTGATGGGAATCCTTGAAAAGGAGCAGTTACACAGCTTATTATATTCTTATCATTTGTAACGTGAAATAGTGACAATTTTCATACAGATAACACCAAGAAAAGACTAACTGGAGAAACTAGCTAGCCAAAACAAAAGTCTTGGAATTTGACTGGTGTACACTTGAAGAAGCAGGGGCACAAGTGTGAGCACAAGCACATGTATAAAAACAGAACCTTGAGGGTGCAAATGAAATACCCAACTAAAAGAGAATATTCATCCAAAGAGGAGACAAGAACAAATAATGTGTAAACTTTTGTCTAAACAAAAGGCTGTTTAGGCTAAAAATGCTTCAGTCCCGTGGAAAGGGATTTAGTCAGAAACATGCATTCCTCTCTCACAGGGTGCAATCTCTGAATAAAAGGAAACTGGAATTGTTGCTGTTTATATTTAACTAGAGACGTAGACCTAAACTTCCTTTTTACAACCAGCAAGTATCTAAGATTTATAAGAAAGCTAGATGACCTAAATGATGATAGTCCATGTCCAAACTTAGGAAACTTATACAAAATATAGCTAAGGTGTCAGTGATAAAAGTCAAGTCCATCCCTATTTAAAATCCTTTTGAGGAGACCTCTTTCACCCACCTTTATCCATTGCAATGTATGTACACCTCTGTCTGAACTACCTCCAAGTGCAGTCAATGAAGAGAAATAAGTACATGGGGAATCTGAATCATCTGATCTATTTTAGCTCTCTACTTTAGGAGATGAATCACCTCTTGTCTGCTTCTCACTGGCTACACAGGAAGTCTGATTACTGCTCAGATGCAGATGATTACCTTGTAGATGTTTCTGTTGGAAAAGATATTCATTATCCTTCAGAGCTTTTTGATATTTTGCATGGTTGTGTGAAGAACTGAATCTATGCTTAGTTTTTGAGAATGATGAGGATTAACTGAGTAATGACAAGAGATGGCTGTAATGATTGGTGAAAGAATAGATTAGTCCATCCTCAGTTTCCTCTCAGAGCCCAAAATGTGAAAGAGTCTCTCCATGATGAGCAGAATTAATGTCACATACTGTGTCACCTGCCCTTCCTGGATGGGAAGGCAGGAACAGGGTGAATGAGGTGATACCACAGACTGTATTCTGCATTTTCACTTCTCCCAATGCCAAAACTGTTGCAGCTTATTGTTCAGACTTGCCCAAAGACTTGGGGATGTTGAATTAGCAGAATGAAGCAGTCAACCTGTTCCTTTGAGGTATTTTACAGCTCTCTATAACATTACCATTGTAGTTTCTGTCTGTGGTGGAGAAAAGGGCTTACAGAAGAGGAAAATTTTGTGGATACAATCAATATCATTTGGAATAAATGGGCTGCTTGGTATATCCTGGCAACAACAACAAAAAAACCCAACCAAAAAAACCTCATGCCTGAACAGGGCTTACCTGAAACAGAGGCTAGACAAAGTTAGGAGAATAAAAAGCAGATAAATTTATTGAAGGCCTTCAGGTGCATTCAGGGCAGACAAAGCCTACTCAAGAGGCTACACGCAAAATGGACAATGAGTTACGAGTTCTTGACATTTTATAAGTTCTGTCTATGAACATATTGGGCCTTAATCCTCCAATTACACCTTCAGGTGATGATGTCAATTTCCCCAAGCTTGCTCCCCCCCAGTTCACTGTTGTTTACGTATTTTGGGGCTCTGAGAGAGCGAAGTGTCCTTGGATTTTCTAACTGAGATGAATTGTTTTGTCCAAAATGCTGGGAACAGCAGCTTTAGCACCTGCATGCAATTCAGAGTTATACACTAAAATTACAGATACACAAAAATATAAAAGCTAAAAATCCTAAGGCATTATTACTGGCATCTTGAAAAAAAAGTTGAAGCAAAAAGTGAATCACAAAGAACTTAATTTTGTGTGCAAAACCTATTCAATATTCAAACAATCCTGAACATCAAAAAGGGCCACCTCTCCAGGTCTAAAGGGAAAGAGAGAGAAAATTACTAATATTTAAAAAATGTGCATGAGCAAGGAAGTCTGGTGTTTTTAAAAAACAAACAACAAAAGAAACAAACAAAAAGCAATAGTAGAAATCTGCAAAGAGAGGACTGGTCATTTCAAAAGGTTCCCAAATGCCTAGCAGATAAATACAGCACCATTTAGCCACTGTCTGAGGAGTATCCCCCAAATATATTAGGCACTCTATGGAAGAGCAAGATGAGTGATAATTTGACCAAAGACAGAGGAGAAAAACTGATATTTCTGAAGAATTTTGGTGTTCCTGGAGAACAGGTATCATCCTTTTATCTACCTATAAAACAAGAATTGATAAATTTTACAGAGATGAACTTACCTCCTTTGAAGTGTGGAAATCCAGGACACAGACGTGATGCCCAGGTCTGAGGCATTCCAAAGTGACCAACTGTGCATTTGCCAGCATCCCAGTAAATGCAAGATAAGAGAGATTTAGGATAACATATATTACTTCACCTCTGCAGCTTTACCAAGAACCTAGGCCTACTTTTATTTTAATCAATTATCTGGCTTTTGTTTTCAGGAAAGATGATTACCTTGTAGATGGAATCATTTTTTGTTTTTCTTATCTCAAGCAGCAACAAAAATGAAGTGATTAGACTTTTAAGAATGGTTAATATCCAAACCTAGGTCTTTTTTTCTTCTCTTTGCATTGATTTACAAAGAAAAAAGAGCAGACATTGCCTGTGGTTGCTACTAAGACCCATAACTGTCTAAGGAGCTTTTCATGGAATTAAATCTCTTAGTTAAAGAAGCAAGAAGTCACCTTCAGTAAAAAAAATATTGCAGCAAAATTTTACAAAGTTGGTAAGAATGTTGGCTCCTGCCCCTACCACCCGTGTTATCTGTCTCTGAAGACACAGAACAAAGGAAATGCAGTCAAAAAGATCAATGACCTTTGAACAAGAAAGTCTCTGAGAACAAAGTTTTGTTGTTTCCTTGTCACGAAATTTAGTATTCCTTTCGTGAAACACAATTTAGTCAACCTATTAAATGAAACCATAGATCTCATTAATGAAAAACTGCTAATTTAGTTTTTCTCCAATTATAATGTAAGGTTTGGTGTAGAAAAAAAAAAAAAGACACTAAAACCAACTTCTGATTTCTCCAGCCTTTCCATTGTCTATAGTAGAAAAACAAAATGAAAAAGTTTTCTTCAGGCAAGAGAACAAGAAAACAATTATCTCCTTCTTCCCTTTTTAAATTCCCTTTTCCCTGTCTACCTCACCATCTCCCTTTATAGAGGATTATTATCAGAAATAATAAAATCTATTCCCTAAGGATAAAGGATGAGTAAACCTTATAGAAGGTGAGATTTTCTGAACCATTCATTTGAAAAGTCATTTAGTATTCATAACCCTTTCATTCTAATTTAAATCTGTATGGCTTGAGCCAGTTTTCTCTTGGACCAGTTTTACACCTGAACAACTCCTCTGGGAAGGCTTCTCCCCTGCATTGCATTTTGCAGTGAATTATACCAGAAAGAAATGAGTGCTAGATGCTACAGCCCCACTTTGGGACAATTCTTCATGCACTTTGCAGGGAGGAAGATGATTATGTGCAAGACATAAAGCAGCAGAGATCCTGGGCCCTTTGCCGTTTATTGGGTTACTTCAGACTTTCAGTAGCACCACAACCAAGGAACTTTGCAGGGATGATTCAGATCTGAGATAAAAGAATCTCCTATGAAAGAGGAAAGTATGCATATGAGCTCTACTCCTTTTTCCTGTCCTATCCTGTCCTGTCCTCTTCTGTTCTCTCCTCTCCCCATCAAAGCAGCCACAAGCCAGCAGCAGCCTTGCAGCTGTATAGCTGGGGCAGTCTTGTGTTCTACCCAAGCCAAAGAGCTCCTGTTTCGTGACGACAAAGCCTTCCAGCAGAACATGGTCACAGTGTCACACCACAGGGTCTGACTGGGTTCTCAAACTATCCCTCTTCAGAGAACAGTTTAATTTTTATCTAATAAGGAATGAAGCCTCAAGTTGGAAGGACTTCTTACAGCCACTTGTAAACATGAGAAGGCTGCTAAATCTGCCAGCACAAATACCCGAGACTACTGTTTCCTTGTGTTGAGAGAAAGCTACTGAGGAAAGGACATAATTGCCTCTGAATTCTGGGAAAGAAAAAAAAAAAAAGGAAGCAAAGTATCCATTTAGTATGTATTTTCTGGAAAACTATTTCTGAATTACAGAGTTCTGAATTCAGAGTGAAAATATTCTAAGACTGCTCAGTGTTCCACATATCATCCAGCCAGGAGTCAGGAATGCATCATAGCCTGGGAGACTGCAGTTTTTGGGAACAACCAGTTCACCATGGGCATACTCACAGGCCTATTAGCCTGGTCACTGGTGGCTTGATGTGCAACACAGCATCAGTTCCTTAGCCACTGTAGGCTTGAAAATTTAATGTGTTAATTTTCACAAGCCCTTTAGATCACAGATAAAAATTATATCCATTACCCAGGGAAGGAGCCTGCAGCAATGAGTCTGAGGGTACTGCAGGAAAACTAGAATAAAATGGCCTAAGATAACATCAGCTTTGTGCTTCAACCTTGTTCCAAAGTTTCTACCCCTCCTAAGACAGGCAAGCTGTAACCTGGCCTATTGGCTGGTGGGTTTTCCTACCTGTTTGATCAATTCTTCCCAAATTCTTCCTCTTCCCGAACAGAAGACCTGATCACTTCTTCCCCCACCTTTAATGCCTTACACTAAATGGTGTAAATCTGCACTGGAGTCTTGCATGAGATGTCTTCAACCTTTGTGGAATTTCCCATTCATTCTAGTGGTTTGGAGCTTTTCTGGCCCAAATCTACATGCAAAATGTCAATAATGTAAAATTTCCCAAGCAGCTGCAGAAGCCCTGGAGCAGTGTCTAATTTTAAAGAAGTCAAGACAGTTTATTTGGACTCTATTTGTCATGTAAGCACAATGGGGGACATTTCAGAGCCAGATTCCAAGTGTCTAGTAAAGGAAAAATATTCCATACTCAAAAGGAAGTGCACTTGCCTGACACCTTCTAGGATATTTGTTCCTGAAAGCATGTGAAGTATTTGAGAACCTAAATCTTAGAATTCATTTACTTGTCATTTTAGCTGCTTGGGCATACTTTTCACACATTCCCCAGGTGGAGTGCACTAAACCCAATTAAAAGCATAGAAAGGAGGAAATTTTGACCTTGTCATCATTCCCATATTGACAATGTAATACCTCATTACATTAAAAAGCACCAGTTTTACACAGTGTAAAATTAGAAACTGTGTTTATGAGCACTTTGCTTCCATGTGAATATAGCCTGAGTGGTGAAGTGTGTGCTGCTTGCCTCCTGCACAGTCCTCAATCCTCCTCCTATTGCCTTGTGCTGAGGTGGGAGCACAGAAAATCTAAACCCCGCAATCAACAAGGAAAACAATTACAGGAGATACCTTGATAAACAGCCAAGACATTTGTCAAACCTGGTGTCTGTAATTGCCTAAGACAAGGAAATGGAAGTGGAAATACATCTCACAGAGGAGAATTATCACAGTGAAAACTTCCAGAAGATGAAGCAGCACTTCCAAGAAGAAGCATTTTGACAGTTCTGATAGGGATGGACTGCAGGAGAAAAGTGTAAGGTTGCCCTTTTGGCCAGAAGTTGCTGAGAAATTTGGACACCCTTGTTCACCAAATCAGCCGAGGTGTTCTGTTAAGCTGGTCACTTGGCAGCCTCACAGATAAGGCTGTCTGGAAAGCAAGAACAAAATTTTGTGAAAATTATCAGCTTTTGACATTTCTCTTTCTTCTCTAAAGAATGCTTCCCAGACTTTACTGGTAAAAATATACATCAAGAAAATTACCATAGCTCGTGACCAGGCCTGGAGGGGACTAACAGGGTTAAAGGGCCCTGACAGGTGGTTTTAAGAATACACAGCAAGAATACTGGTTTAATTGCTTTCTCTGAATGACTTGGATTTGATCTCCCAGATGACAGCTCATCTCCAAGCTTTGGTGCCTGGAAGGCAAACAGGCAGTGTCCTGGTTTGAGTTGTCTCACCTTACATAAAAATGAAATATTAAAGCAGGACCACAAAGGGGCTAATTATGTTTCCTGGAGAACATCTTCTTCCAGATTGATGGCCCTGAAACAAATTCTTGATGACACCAAGGGATTTTTTTACTGTCTTTCTTTGTTGTCCTGACTCACTCTAACTTTGATCATGAATTGCATCCTATATCTGTTCATGCTTCCTGATGGTTACGGGGAGTGAAGGTTTAATTTCCACAAACCGGTGGTTGAATCACATGATGACAAACACAGGGAGTATTTATTGAGTTAGACCATCCTTTATTACAAAAAACAATGTTCCAACCATTATCTATAATCTTATTATGATTTAAGATAATCTTATAACAACACAAATAGTATCCCACCTAATGTGTACACCACGAGAACATGTGCAGTTCCAGCACGAGTCCTGCTGGCACATTTGCACACCGGCTGCCCTGCGATGACAGAACCACCACTGTCCCTCAGCCTCTTGGTGTGGCAACATGTTCCCAGTAACTAGGGAGGTTATCTGGGCTGATGGTGGTGGGCAAATGCCAGTGATATGGGGTATTCTGACTAGATGTGAGAGTGTATGTGTTCCTCTGCCTGGGCCTTCAGCAAAGACAGGCTGCTCCTTTTCTCTCTTCTCTTCTCTTCTCTTCTCTTCCCTTCCCTTCCCTTCCCTTCTCTCTGGCAGTCAGATGTCTTGATAGGTCTCCTTGGAGTTTGGTCCTATATTGGTTTTTTGTGCTATATTGGTTTTTTGTGCTATATTGGTTTTTTGTCCAGAAAAACTTATCTCCCATCTTTCATGTTTATATCAGTGATTTCCTGCCTAGGTGTCACATAGATCACCAGGCAGGTATTTGCATGTTCATCTTGCCACAATTTTATCTATGTTTCCATCAGTCTCAAGCAAGCTATTTAATTATTTCTGTTAGTTTCAGCCAAGCATTGTAAAGCTACAGGTAATTTCTATTTCATATACCAGCCAAGCTGCAGCCACAGTTTACATTTTAGTCCATCGTTGGGCAGATTTCAAGCAACAAAGGAAGGTCTTGCATGCTCCTTCAAGCTGATGTTCTAAGATATTTCTGACCAAAATGAAAAAGAAAAATCTCTAAAAAAAAAATTGTTGAAAATTTCCCAATAAACATTTTTGTGGCATTTCTATCACAACCAGAATATGAGGCTCCTCATAATTTCTTGCCTAAGTATGCTCAGAACCAAATCAATCCTAGCTGGTTTCAGGAGCAAGACAGATATTACAGTACTTAGGCTTCATATAAAGTTTTCCACATTATTACACTGTGGTCGGTGTCATTAGACACACTATGGACAAAACCAACTAAGACTTGGCAGCATAAGCTTCCAACTCTACCACCAACCAGCAGAGCTTGAAGGCTCAGTCTTTGACTACCACTAGTCCAGATACACTCCATCTTCCACCTGAGGACAGTCTGAATGGACCAAATGACTAAAGTGAAAGCCAGAGTAGCAATTAACTAAAATCAGTGCAGCCAGGGGCAGGGATCTCAGGGGGTTGCAGTCAGCTGGGCTTCCCTGACAGAAGCCAAAGCTTTGTGAGGCTACAGTTAACATCCTACTTAAATCTCTCAGCAGGGACAGGGACAGAATTGATGACCAGCCTACTTGGCTCAGAGTAAGTAATGTCTCTACCATTTGTCTTGCTCGTATTTCTGCTCCCCCGTCCTCTCTTCATCCCCATTTCTTAATCCTATTAAGCTTCTCACATACCTGCTGTTACATAATTTGAGCCAAACATTCCTGATCGTTTCCCCTCATGTCTTGCCTGACCAACCCTTGGAGATGAAACTTCCATAAACTTATGAAACAGAAGCATGGATTCAGTGTGGAAGTGTTTTTCTTCCTACAGCAGCAGTGGACTATCTGGGGATGTCACAGATATATTTTAAATGTTTGCAGTACTGTTTAGTGCAAAGGTTTCCCAGAAAAGTCTAATCAGTTGTCTCCTTGAAAAATGCCGTGGTACTTCTTAGGTACTTCCTAGAAAGCTTTTGATAATTTAATGGGAATTTTTTATACCATCCAACTATTTTCAACAGTATTCACCAAACAAAAGATAGATATGTTCATCTGATTTGGTACATTTGTAACCAGTATGATCAATTTCTTACTAGCATACAGACCTACTTTATATCTAGATACTTCAAAAGGTGAAGAGCCAGCTCCAATGATCAAACCTGAGGATGAACCTCAGCCTTTTTGCTTATCTAGTATCATTACTTCCGGCATGCACAGCATAAGATCATTGCCCTGCTCTCATCTTCTAGTTCAGGATGCTGATGTCACAGACAGATGTTTGAACTGTTCAGTTTGGATGAAAAAGTTGAAATCAAAAATTCATCCAGGAGCTGTTAGTCCAATGGATTTACTTCAAACCGAGATGTGAAGAACCATCTGCTTTTGGAGCAGAGATTTAAGTGCTGTTTATCTCCAGCTGTTCCCCAACATCTGAGCTCTTCCCTGGCACTCCGTGGTGCTGCTCTCTTTTACCTTTGTAAGCAGGTCAGTCCTCAGAATCCATTTACACTTCCATGAAGTTTCAGCTAGCCAAAGCATACAGAATAATGGCAGCTTTGAAAAGTAAGGCAGCTGTGTATAAGGCATAAAGAATTATATATGCATGAGGCATAAAGAAAAAATTACAAGAAATTGCATTAGAGACAATTTAAAAAAGAAAAATCAGGCAAATGCTCAAACACAGGATCTGTATTCTCAATATATTCTCTGACTTCTTCACAGGAGCTAGACTATGTACTTAGCCTTTGGAAACTTCCTGGTGTTAGATCTACTTTTCCACAATGAAATTAAATGAAATCACCTTACAAAAAATACAGACTGGTTAATTCCTGAGAAGGTTGTAAAATGCCAAAAGGTTTTGTGCAATAAGTAGCATGGAGTTTCATGTTCTTTCTCTAATTTCCTAGGTGAATTTCATTTTCCTTTTTCCTGTGGAGCTGGATTGTGATGTCCTCTAGGTCTAATAGGAGGTTTTTAATAGAAGTCTCTTTGTCAGCTTCCTTTGTCCAGACCATTTGCTTTGTTAGTCAGCTGGGTTTTCTTTTCTTTTTTTCCCTCCCCTTTTTTTAATTAATATGAAGCTGACTGAAACAAGAAAAGAAAACTGATCTATTTTGCCTTTCCAACTGATACAGATCTAACAGAATTATTCCCTTGCAAATCCTGCTTCCATACTATGTTTTATTCACAATTTTACCAGTTCTGATTCCTTAATAGGCTGAGCTCCATGTGTTTCTATTTGATCATAATGTGATGAAACCAAAAAAATCCATCTGTTTCCTCTTGCTTCAACACCATCATCCTTCTTCAGCTACTACATTCCATACCACAGTTCTTCTACCACCATTTTTTTCTGTCCTTTCAGTTTATTCTTTGTCTCACTTAATGTGTTGATTTGGGCCTGCTGAGGGGCAGTGGTAAGGTTGCTATGCCCTGAGTGTCTTGTAACTATGGCTGATTAACTGAACATTTCCCAGCTTGCTCCTGGCATGGCCTTTCTGTAAATGGAAATCAAATTATTCTTTAATTATGACCAGTATTTCATGCTACAAAGCACCAGACACCCTTTCTCTCTCTTTGCAATAATCCAAATTACACACCACAATTGAGGTACCAGGGTCCTGAGCATACTGTGACAGACTTAGACTGTTCATTTAGGTATTTCCAGTTTGGAGTGAAGAGTCCTGCTTGCTAATGTTAAGTACCTGTCATGAACAGTATATGAAACACAACACAAACATGAGCAGATGAGGAAATAATGTTTTAATATGACTGATCATTAAGTTTTTTAAAAAAACCAAAAAACACTGTATAGGACACAAAATGAAAGCCTACAGCAGTGAAACTTCTTGGAGCTTTGCCCACTGCCCCACTCCTCCATTCTTCCATTAAAATGCTCCCATTTATGGTGTTTCCACACAGACAATTTCTCTTGGGTCTAAGGGTTGTACTTCATGGTGTGAGGAGCAGTCAGAGAACTGGACTCAGTGGTTGTCATGGTGTGGCAACTCCTTCACTAGAAGCTGTGAAGCACAATTAAATCAGCAGTGTGGACCACGAGTGGTGAAGGGAGTGCAGGGAGATTTGGAAATCTGGGCTGAGATCCGAAGCATGTTGAAAGAGATCTCTCCATGGCTCCCAGCTCCAGTCTCCCTGCATTTTGCTTTTGCCTGGCAGTGCTGCCTCAGATTATGGCCAGACACAATTGATAAAAATACTGTCTGTATGTCGTCTCTGTGAGACAGCATCTCTCAGCTTCTAGTGAGTCTCAATGAGCATGTGTATCCTCTTGTATGGGAATAGAAAAATATAATTTGGCACAGTGTCTTTTACAGGTGGATGGGCCATCCAAACACCTGCAAGAAATGAATACTCTGGATCTATACTAGCTAGGAGAGCCAACACCCACTTAGAGCTGAATATTGATGAGGAACATACATGGCAGCAAGAAAGGCATCTCCAGATGCATTAGCAGCAGTGATATGGAAATATGGAACTGCAGCTGAATGGGAGAAAGACCCAGCAAAACAGAACACAGAAAAGTATTCATTACTTTCTTCATCTAGGTTTGTACTGGCAAGACAGCCCTTCAATAATTCCAGGCCTCTGAGACCAGAGGGAATGCCTGGAAAAAGGAAGATCTACCCTCATTACAGGAGGACCAGGTTTGGGTGTTTAGACATGCACGAGTACTTGGAACCTCAAAGGAAGCACCTGTGAGTGCTGAGGGAGCAGGAATGAATCCACCTTCAATCATCTTTGAAAGGTGATGGTGATCAGGGCATGTTTCTGAGGACTGGAAGAAAGCAAATATCACCCCTATCTTCAAGAAGGATGACCCAGGGAATGAAAGGCTGGGAAGCCTCACCTCAGTCATAGAATCTTAGAATGATTTGGGTTGGAAGAAACTTGTAAAGTTATCTGGTCCAACCCCCTGCAACAAACAGGGACATCTTCAACATCATCAGTTTTCTCAGAGCCCTGTCCAACCTGACCTTGAATGTTTCCAGGGATGGGGCATCTACCACCTCTCTGGGAAACCTGTCCCAGTGTTTCACCACCCTCATTGTAAAAAAAAAAATTCCCTCATATGTAGTTTGAATCTACCATCTTTTACTTTAAAACCATTATCCCTGTCCTGCTGCTACAAGTGCTACTAAAGCAATCCTTGGGAAGGTGATGGAGAAAATCCTCCCGGTAATTATATCCAAACATAGGAAGCACATTGTGATCGTGAGTAGTCAGCATGGATTTTTGAAGGGGAAGTCATGTATAATCAACCTAATAGCTTTCTATAATGAAAGGGCTGGTTCAGTGCATGAGGGGAGAGCAGTGGATGTTGTTTACCTTGACTTTAGCAAAGCTTTCAATGCTGTCTTTTGTAATGCCCTCAGAGACAAACTGATCAAGTGAGGAGTAGATAAATAGATCAGGAAGGTGGACTGGAAACTGTCTGAACTGCTGTGTGCAAAGTGCTGTAGCCAGTGGCACCAAGGCAAGTTGGAGGCCAGTCACTACTGAAGTAGTCTGAGGGATTGGTACAGAGGCCAGTAGAGTTCAACATCTCTATCAATCACCTGGCTGATGGGACAGAACATACCCTTAGCAAGTTTGGAGATGGTAAAAACCTGGGAAGAGTGACTGATAGTCCAGAGGGTTGTATTGTCTTCAGATGGATCCAGTGAGGCTGAAGATACAGCCAGGAACCTCATCAAGTACACCAAAGGGAAACATGAAGTGCTGTAAGTCCAAGCAAGGCAAGTATGTGTAGGCAAGGAAGAGACTGCAATTAGCTGGAGGGGAAAACAGTAATAAATAAATAAAATAAAAATTAAAAAAAAAAAAAAAAAGAGGCAAACCCAACTTTTTAAATGCTTTCAGATGATTATTATAACAATCTGGAAATGATCAGCATGATGTTTGCACCACAAACAAAATATATCATTCCAGTTCTGTAATTTTAAACATAGTGCCAAGGCAGACAATTTTGTGCCAAACTTTTTGTAACACCTGGTGTTAGGAAAATATGCTTTCTATTTCTCTGCTTTTTTATTAAAAGAACACATTGCAGGTCTCATTCTCCTGAAAGTATGCCATCCTTTCCATCTCTTTAGGAAGAAATACACAGTACATATAGCCAAACACCATCACTAATCATGTACATCCTCTAAACCAGCAAGATTACCTCAAGGTGACTCCCATTTCACTGGCTATGAAAACCACCTCACTCGTGTCAGAATGTGTGACCTTGAGTCCTACTGAGGTGTAATTACTCATGCACAATTAGGTTTGTTTGTTTGTTTTAGCTCATTTCACTGGACAAGGGCACATGACACTCATCATAAAATAGGCCCTGATCTAACTGCTGGCCTCAATTTAGCACTCAGAAACATGAAAGTTCAGAACAACAATTCTTCATTTATTTATGTGTCTCCATCATACTTCTCTGAGCCAGAACCAAAATCAGTGCTGTTAAGAAACTATTATCTTTAGTATCCTATTTTTAAATAACTGTTTTCAGCAGCATATCTTCAAACACTACTTAAAGTAGTTCAGGTCTACCAGGACCTCTTCTAGATGCAGAAGTACGTATCTGTGGGCAGGAAATTATGTGCCTAAGATCACAGTTACAGAATCTTGTGCAAGCCACTACTGTCTAGCCGGTGATCTCTATAATACTATATTAAACCACAATTGTGGTAGGCTGACTGACCAGCTGCCACCCCAGACACTCTCTCACTCCTCCTCCTTAACAGGACAGATTAACAAAATAGGATGGAAAAGGTCTTGGGTAGAGATAAAGACAGGGATATGCCTCAACAGTAACCGTCACGGGCAGAACAGACACGACTTCGGGAAAATAAATTTATTCTATTACAAATTAAAATAACTTTCAACAGTGAGAAGCCACAAGCCCCTGCCCATTTTTCCAGTGCTCAGTTTTGATTCTTCACTCCTGACTCCTCTCCCTGCAAGGGGAGACAGACCTGTACTTTATGTCTCTGTTGTCAGTCACCGTGTTTTGGCTGAGGAAGCCCTGAGGGACAACCCTGTCTGCTTCAGGGCCAGATCCAGATTTCCAAGCACAGGCTCTTCCCTACTGAAAACTACATTTGAAATACAGGCTGATGGTATAACTTCTTGTTAGGTTAACAGCAAGCTTTGCACTCCGGATTTGCCCCGTGATGGGAATGCCACAGCCATTGGACTGAGGGATCCAAGGATTTCTGACTTGGCCATCCATAGGTAGGCCCAGGAAGGATGAGCAGGTATCAAAGATGCCAACCTAGACTGAGTGGACAAGAGGCCAGACATGATAACCAGCACAGGGGGCAGAACTCTTACCAGTATTCATACAGAAACCAACAGTACTCACGCAGGCGTGAGAAACACAGAGGTCTTAATCCTGTTCCTCCCTTCTCAGATGACCAAGTCTGAGGTTTGCTAATAGACACGCACACTTTTACATCTCTAGTACCTAAGTGCAAAGCCCAGGCTCCTTATTCAGCCACTATTCTATGATCGCATGAAACTGGAAATAGGATTTAATGAGAAGAAAGCACAGACTGCAGTTCTCCAATTTCCCATGCTTGTTCCACCCCAATCTGCCTTGGTCCCTGCCTTTCTCACATTTAGCCCTTCCTCTAAATGTCCCACAATAATTTTCATGTGTCCTCAAGATTCCGTCAAAGCATTCTATAAGCAGCTTTACACAGCCCTACAAGTCTTCTTGAATATCCTAGAGTCAGTTTGCCTTTTCCTGCGGTGCATATAGGAAATTTAATTCCTCCCTTCTTGATCAGCTACAAAATTCTGGTTGAGCCCTCTAAAGGCTTTAGTCATTTTCTCAATGGCCCCTGAGCTAATGACCTGATGGCTCAGGCTTTTGCTGGTGTCTATTATCTTGTTTTCCTTAAGGCTTGTGTATCTAGGTGTTTAATTTATTATTTTTCCTGCTTCTTATCTTTCTCTGTTATCTTTGTCTCTTAGGCTGATAGCAGTTAACAAGATGTCCTCAGATTCTACGTATCTTTGCATCAAGCAGTGCTTGGATTAAAGAGTTTGAATTAAAAAGACAGAAAGTGCAGAGCAGATCTGAAAGCATGCTAAAGGCTTTGGCTCCAGGGGCTCAGCTCAACACGTGAATCCTGAATTTCAGTTTACAAGAGGTGTCAAACCTCCTTCCTCTCTATGTTTACCAGCTATTTATAAACATCACGGGAAAGACCAAGGCTATGTGGAAATGAATGTGCTGTGTATTTGGTCTGCTATGAGCTGTAGCAACTTCAGTAAGAGCCAGTCCTGATCTCATGACATTGACAACAAAATTACACAATAACAAAATTGCAGTATTTCTGTTTCATGGCTAAGGGTCTGGGATGCAGGGACTGAATGGCTAATCCTAAATCACACAGGAATTCTATGACAGAGTGAGAGCAGGACCTTCCTTCCTCGAGTCTCAACCTAGTGATGCAAACACATCAAAAAATCCCACAATTCACCTTTGGAACTTTTCCCAAATATGTAGGGACCAAGCTAAAAGATGAAATCAGTGTTTAAGATGCTCATCAGCTTCCCTTAAGGCTTACCAAGATTATTATTCTTTCAGAGTCCAAAAGGGTCTTCAAAGCTTCCACTCACAGGTATATCCTTCTCCCTGTTCCCAGAACAGAGTTCGGGGTACTTTTGTACCACTTTATGCTCCAGTGAGAAGACCTCACCCAGCTCTACTTCAATAAGACAGACAGAAAACATCAGATAAAAGAAATAAAGAGCACAACTGGAAAATCTTAATGTAGATTACTCAACACAATGATCTGGTCCTTTGTCTCTACATCCAGTTCACAGCAACATAAAAACTGTGGATAAGAAACCAAACTTCTAGTGGAAAAACAAACTACCTGGGAGGTCATCGTCAATAATTGTGATGCAATCTACAGTCTACCAGGTGATTTTTTCAGAGATTTCTATCCTATTGATGATTCCTTATGAACTTTGTGTGAAATATATGTGTTGCTGCTAATCTGCATTTTCATTTTTTTGATCATAAAACATTTAAAAAGCACAACAACGATTGATTACAGCACATTTAAAAAGATGTTAAAACAGCGTTGGAATAATACGGCTTTGTTGCTAAGTGATTATTCCTGAATAGATGTTGGCAAAGCCAATGCAAGCAGCACACCCAGATTTGGCCTGAGTTTCTAAAATCTCCATTTCTTTATAAAAAATAATTTTCTTGTTGAAGAATTATTGGATAGAAACTTTTAATTTTAATGGTGCCTGGACTGTAGGTTTCTGCATTAGAAGTTTTTTTATCTGGAGAAGGGGAAGAGAGTGAGAAGGAAGATGCAGCAGAGATAACACGTGACAAACAGACTGCAACCCCTATTACCTGTCCCCCTGTTTTTCTTAGGGTGAAGAAGGAATCTTTGGGAATCAATTTTATCCAAACAACAACTAGAGATACTCTTATTCTCTGACTATGTAGTCATTTTCATCTCTCTTTTTTAACCCAATTAGAGATTTGTTTTGGTTTTTGTTTTTTTTAATTTTATCTTATTTTTTTTAATTGCCCAAATTTGGCACACTTGTTTTAGTGATATTTGTAAAATCCTTATAATATTTGGCACAATATATTTACAAACAGGTGCATGCTCAATGATATGTGGAGGAAGGTTTCCCTTTCAAAGTCCACAATAAAAATGCAAAATTTAACTGTTTTTTACCAGGAGACAAACATTCAAATTGGAAATATCCTTTCCACAAAATTTTAAAAATAATAAAAATATAATTTAAGCCAATTGGTTTCTGCTACAGTTTCAGTATCATACTACTGAACAAAGTTAAAAACTAACAAACAAACAATCTTAGTTTGTAATGAAGGGATAAACATCTTGCTGGAAATATTTGATTATTGTTTCATGCCCTAACTGCTGTTCTCATCCTTTGCAGGTGCAGCTGCTCCTGTTATCAGTTAGTAGTTGGTTTATGGCTAAAATGCTTTAGTTTATCCCATTAGGTGTGGATAACAACTGTTATCAACTCAGAGGCAGGCTTTAACTCAAATTTCAGGCATCTACATGTAGTTATCTGTAGTGGGTGACTAAGCTTCAGGCATCAAAAAATGAAAGTGGAATCAATACCTCTAGAGCGAAACCAGCTGGGAGATACTTTAACCTGGTTTGATCAATGTGTGTTCCAAAACCAGCCTCATTTTGTGAAAAAAATGTTTCTTTTTGACTTTTAAGGAAGCTGAATCAAGTCTCCCATTCTGTTTATAGACCAGTGCAAGAGATCGTTCTCTTCAGACAGATCTTCTGAGTGCATTTACAGCCTATAACAGAGGGGGGTGATTACACTTGATTACATTTCCGTAACTTTAAAATCAAACATAGAGCGTGACCCAGTTTGAGACATTGCTCCTTCCAAATAGTGGTATCCAGGACATTTATGCACTGCCCTGAGAAAAGTTATTCCCTTTCCTGTCCCTTTTTTTTTTCCCTAGGGACCAATGACAAGGAACCAGAGCCAAGCTGAGAAGAGTCAACACCTGCTTTTGCAGAATTTAGGACATGCTCATCCTTTCTTCTCTCTTCCTCTCTGTTATGGGGCAAAGAGACAATGAGCTTCACCAGCACTCATCTAGTAATGCTTTTTACTCATTAACCCAGGGTAAATAAATGTCTGCATGCTGGCTAGGACATGGGCAAATGAGGTTTTTCTTGATACTAGTCTTTAGTTTTCAGCTTGAAAATTATTTCTTTCCCTGTTGACCCTTCATAGTATTCCAGTTACTCAAGGTAAAAGACTAAAATCAAAAATAAAATGTGTCATTTCTCTGTTGCTTGGGAAAATTTAAAACCCAGCTTAATTCTGGAGCTGTGGTTCATGTCCAGAGCTCTCTGATAATACAGTCTATAATCAAGGGAATTGCTTAATTCTGTTCAGTTTGCTCATCTCCACTCACACCCATAATGAGTTCCTGCATAAATTAAATGATAATTAATTGTGTGACATTTCAGACCACGTGCTGTGGATTTTAGAGTTAATATTTCCTGATGGAATCCAATCCACAGATTGGATTAGTTTCTCCTTGTTTACTATAACAGTTTTCCAAGTTTTTTCACACTGAAGAGCTTGCAATGTGGTTCCATGCATAATAATTAGATCAGGGTAAGGTTACATAACAAGAAAGAATTTCACTTTCATCCTCTCTAGGTAATAGATGAGCAAGTCAGACAGGAAATCAGTCTGCTTTCAAACAGGGTATATTAAAAAATTTATGATGCAATGATATCTTGTACTCCCTGGGTTTAGAGGAAAAAGCATTGCTTGATAAAGAGGCATCCTATACCCAAAGCAAAATGGTAACACAATTGCAAGTGTACAACATGAAAAAGAACCAGTGACAATACCAATACTGTGATTAATCATTCTGTTGAGGACAGCCATTTATCAAGAGACGAATCTCTCAGCAACTATGGCTCACATGGCTTGAACTTAAAGAACCCTGAATGATCCTTGAAGGATAAAGGAAATGCTAAATTTTCACATAAGTAACACAAGCCTTTGCTTTCCTCGGTCAGGAGAAAAATATGGAACCATTCAGGCCATGATGGTTCAGCTTGTCCTTGTTGCAACAAATCATAGGAGGAGCAATAGTAGAATAAAGAAGAAAGGTTTCTCTCAGCTTCCCATCCAACTCTCTAAATAGTGTCCCAAGGACGAATGACTCTTCCTGGAGAAGAGGACCCAGCTGAAGCCCATCCAACACTGGTCTTGCACTGGTTTTGGTTGGGATAGAGATCATTTTCTTCACATAGCTGGTATGGACTGTGTTTTGGATTTGTGATGGGAATAATGTTGATTATCACACAGTGTTCACATCATTTCTGAGAAGTGTTGGGGGCTTTGTTGTTCCTCACTCCACCCCAGCAGTGAGAAGGCTGGGGGTGCAAGGGGACACAGCTGGGACAGCTTATCCCAGCTGACCCAAGGGACACCCCGGGCCATATGGCACCATGTTCAGCATACAAACCTGAGAGAAGAAAGAAAAGGGGATGTTCGTAGGGATGGTGTTTGTCTTCCCAAGTCCTGGTTGGGTGTAATGGAGCCCTGCTGAACACCTGCCTGCCCATGGGAAGTGAGGAAAGAATTCCTTGCGTTGCTTTGCTTGTGTGCATAAATTTTGTTTTACCTGCTGAACTTAACCCACGAGTTTTCTCACTTTTATTCTTCTGATTCTTTCCCTGTCCCACCCAGGGGACAGAATGAGTGTCAGTGTAGGATTTGGTTGCCAGTTGGGGTGAAACCGCAGCAGGTGTTCTTCACCTGCCTTCACACAGGGTCCTTACAGAGCTGTCCTAAGGCAGAGAAGGGCCGTTCCCAGGACATTCACCTCTTTCCAGGTGGGCAGGAGATGGATTAACAGGCATGGAGCCCAACTCACCTTCTCAGAACCAGCCTGAAGTTTCCTACAAATCAGAAGTATCAAAGGAGGGCTACAGAAGTTGCTGCCTGAGTCAACCTTCCTGGCAGAGATGGTAGCTCAAAATCAGCTCCAGCCCTGGTAACTGGAGCCTCCTCTACTGCTGATATTACTGAGGGGAGGTCTCTCATGATGCTCTCTGCTGGACCACCCAGTCATCTGCAGGCGTCAAGAACGCATACCTGGGTAGGCAAGGCCACTTGTGTCCTTGTCCAGATGTGAGCCCCTGTGCTGACAGGAGCTGTTCGCTTCAGACCCCAGCTGGGGCTGGCAGCAGACAGTGTCACCAGAGCGAGCAGGCAGAGGCACAGGAGAGAGGGGCTCAGATGTTCCTGCAGCTTGCGTCTTTATTGCCTGCTCCGAGCGACAGGAGAACTCCATGGCAAACGGAGAGGATAGTTGCTCAGGGTTTTTAAGGGAAGCAAAAGGGGGAGGATCTAACAGGGAAGGTCCAATAGGGAAAGATTACATAACTGCAAATGCCCAAGGAAAAGAAACAGGGGGAGGAGTACATTGAAGCAAACCAATGGGGACACAGAGAACACAGAACTTTCTAGAACTTAATACATATTAAAATTACTTTACTTATGGAGATAGCTAGGAGTGTGAAAGGGTGTAACTGAGACTTTGAAGGACAACTTAAAGGGCGAGAAGTGTGGGGAATTCCCCAGCCTCACCTTCTCTCTCTCTCTCTCAGGCTCACTGCCCTGAGGGGGAAAGTCTGCCCGGTTTATCTCCTTGATGTTCATAGTAAAAGCAGATTGGGTCACCGCCACACTCTCGTGTGTGGGTAATTGTATGGGCACAGTTTCCAACTGAGGAGGGGCAGTGGGGAGATGCTTGTGGTGCCAGTACATCCATTTATGCATCTGCTATTCAGGACACTCTTTCCCCTGGCTTCAATGAGGGAAAGAGGCACTGTGCAGTCAGGGAAGTTTGCCCTGTTGGCATTGTAGCTCTCCATCTGTTCTGCAGGCTGAGTGAAAACTTCGATGTCAAGAGCAGTGACATTAACAAAAAGTGTACTTTTTCCTCTCTTTTTCAGAACAAAGCCCCATAAAATTAAGAGAAGCAGAAAGAACTGGATAAAAGTGCATAACTTTCCACAGGCACTTCTCCTCTGAAGAGAGAAAACAGTCTGGGTGGATGCTGAGTTGAAAGAATTCAAGAGTGAATATGTCAGTTAACAGCGATTTGGCTTGAATGATACCCTCCCAGAGGAAAGAGGTAACTCATAAAACTTTCCTTCTGGAAGCTCTCAGATTCCAGCTAATTAATTGCAGTGAGGTATCTTTTAAACTAGAGGTGTGCCAAGGCAGATCCAGTTGCTTCTGAATCGCTGTTGCCAAGACTTTTTATTATTACTTTAAAGACTATCTCCAACATATATCAATGCAAAAATCCTTGGCAGTATAAAGATAATGCAGAAATGCAGCAGTTTATTTATTAGAAATAGTATCTCAATGAAGATAAGATGAGGAGGGAGCACAGGAAAGCACATGTTGCTGTGAAGCTTTTGAAGTTGAACGCCTTGGATAAAGCTCTGTGCCTTGCAGGCTCAGGGGCTGGCAAACGCTGCAGGTGCTTTTCCAGATGAACAGTTTGGGGAGACCACATCATCCCCCTTTTTAAATCTACCCCTGTACAGGTGTTCGGGGCCTTCCTCCCTGCAGCCATACTGACCTGGCTGGGAAAAATGTTGCTTTTTCCTGTGCCTTCTTTCCTTGGCATGACATCTCATGTGCTGGGATTTGTGCTCTAGTGAAATTTCTTGCTTTTGTGGTGCACTCCTGGGGGTTTTGCAATGCAGCCTTGGCACAACAGTCGATTGACTGAGCAGGAGGGAGTTCTGTGGGCTCCAGGAGTCAAACTGGGGCTGTGAGATGCTACAAGGAGGGCAAAGATCATTGGAGCCTCATTCCAAGCAGGATGCAAACTGATGTGTCTGACTTTGCTCTCTCATGGCAATTCCCCCAAATGCACCAGCTGACTTGTGTTATTACAAAGTAAATAAAGAAATTATCCTCAATAACCTTCAGTTTTGTTCCTGGTCACAAAGCTGGCATAGATGGGATACACTTTTATACATAAACTAATACATAAAAATAATCTCATTACAGTTTATTAATGCCAGTTAAGAAAGCTGTATAGACAAGGACATTTGCTTTTTAACTCAGAGTAGCAGCTGATGAATAAACCCTCACAGAGAATCCTGCCAAAGTAAACAAAAGTCTATATTGCTGTTTGTTTCTTTTTGTTTCTCGCTGCTATTTTAACCTGTGATAAGACCACAGCTTTTCTCATGAGGGGTAGATTGACCTAGATTAACCCTTACCAGATTTCTGGATCATATAGAGGATGTTCAAATATGAGGGTGACAGCTAACCTCTGAAAAACCTTGATGCACACCTTGTAATTCATGTGCAACACTGCATGAAAGATTGAAGTCTGTGGCAAGCACTTTTGTTTTGACACTGTATCCATCCAAAGAAAAAGGGAAAACTAAGGAAAAAAGAGTGTGCAATGACCTAAATAAGCTGTATTTTATTATGCTTAAACATGAAAAGCGAAGTGGAATGTCCATGTTTATATCCCTGAGCCCCACAGAGCCGCAGATGGAGGTTGCCACTTTGAATTCTTAAATGAACCTTGTTCCCTAAAAAGTGCAGAGGAATAATAGGTAGCAGAAAACTTGCTCAACTATTAATGGTGTCATTCTGTTCGAAAGATGTAGGAAAAAGAGATAATAATGATTATCACAAAGTGGGAGAATGAGGTGGAAAAATAAACTACAATTTCAAAGCCATAAAAGCACTTGGGAGGCAGTTTTTCATCCACCTTTTTCTATGTCTCACTTTTGCACATAAGAGCAGAGAGATCTCAATAGAAAGATGGTTTGAAAAGATTGCTGAGAGCTAGCAGGACCTGAATTTTCTTTTAAAAAATGACTGCACATTTTGATTTAATATTCAGACCCATTAAATGCAAAAGTGTAAAACTCACAATTCTGATTCAAGACAGAGACCAGAAAAATGGTCCTGCAAGACATCTGCGGCAGGGATTTTACAGCTGGGGGTGGTTACAATCAGCCTCACCACTGCCTCCATGCTCACAGTTTCCTGAGGAAGATGCCTTCTTGGGGGACAGCTAAAGGGGCTGCCTCACCTGCCTAACTACCAGAGTTCGCAAGCCAAAAGTGGTCCTGATTTATTCTAAAACACCAGTTTATAATCTGCAGAGGTTTGACGGCTGTTGTAAGAGCAGATGATCCAGTTTTGCAGATTTACTTGAGGAGAGGGGTCAAAATAACAACTGGGGCCAGGAAATACCACTGCTGTCCTCAGTTAAGCTGAATTTCTTCATGGAAAAGAAGGGAGAAATTTTCTCTTATTCAAGGAAGCACCTAAATATGTGCTTACATTAAAGATGTTCTTAAACACGATTGATTATAATAGAGTTTAAAAGTATATTTAAATATTAGCATATGTATATGTGATTTCACAGAAGGTTTGCAGTCTTGAGTCAGAGTCTAAGCTAAGACAGCCAGCTCATCCTGAATTCCCTGAAGTCAAGAATACATATTTATTGTTACTGATGAAGAGCACCAAATTTGTACAATGTAAATGCTCCATAGAGCACTAAATTCGTATGATGTAAATGCTCCATAAGCTGTCCCAAGGGTTTATTCCTCCTATGGAACATCAATCTCTTGATAAGGGAAGAGCAAAATGAAATCTGATATATTATGTTCTCCCTTTACAATTGTGCTAGCACAATGCTCTTTAAATAAAGCAAGTGCTTAAGATTTTACTTAATTAGTTAAGTTCTGAGTTGGAATATTATCTCAGTGCTCCCATGATCAATGAATTGTATCATGCTGGTAAAGTTGAAGTAGATCTTTAGAGGTTTAAGCCATAGCACATGACAACAGTCCAGCCTCAGACTGAGTGTGTGTGTGTCCACACGTTTGTGAACAGTGCCAGACCCAGCAAGCCCCCGTCTAACACTCTGTAGCTTCAAGGCAAAGAAGAGTCCTGAGCCCTCAAGCACCAGCCCAGGTGACTTCTCTTTGCGACTCATTCAATAAATACGTGGTATCATCTCGCAGAACTCGTGTGCAAATGCTCTGAACAGGAGACCTTCTGCACATTGTTGTGACAGCAGCCTCTGTTTATTAGGGCTGCTTAAATGAAAGTAGCATAGCTCTGTGTTTCTTTCTTCCACCTTGAGCCACGTCCAGTTTCTTATCTGGATGAATTTAGACCCATTTTCTGACAAATCCATGGAGTTTTAGCTATTCCCTAAATTTCCCAAACATTCCTATTTGTTTCTTATATTAATGTTTCAGTGATTCCTTGGATCCCTCTGATTCTGAAGTGCTCATACTGAGCTCTCTCCTTTAATCTATTTTCCTGGGAGTTATTTATATCTATATTATGGTTTATAACCCTGCAGGCAGTCTCTCCAGTCTGCCTAGTAGAACTGCCATAGCAAATTTTGTGAGCTTCTCACCAATATCGATAGCAAATTCTCTTTGTGAGTCTTCTGAAATCAAAGCTCTAGCTGAGGGTCAAAATGCCTTCTGATCTTTGCTCAAATTTCTGCTAGGCTCAGGAATGTAAGGAGGTGGTCATCTATGGTGCAGCACTCAATCTGAAAATCTTCCGAGACTTGCACTTTAGGCACAACTGACCAGAGAATGTCTCTCAATTTCCAAAGCTGAGAATGTTTTGTACATTTACCAAGCCTTGGTCTTGGGCCTCGATCATCTGCATGATCCCAGTGAAGTTCTGTCTTTGTCAGAGGGATGTGTGGCTTGAAGGTTAATCTAAGGGGAGTGGGAGTTCTTGACTGGTTTAAGAGTTAATCTGATCATTCAGGCTTTCACTTAGTATGGACTGAAAATAGTAAAGCAGTTAGTCCTGGGAATAATTTCCTCATGGATACCTAAACCACAGGAAGACAAAAGGTTGCATTCTTATACCAGTGAGAAATGATCCTTAAATTTTCTCTCCAGACAGTGAGGACAATTGAGATTTGTAGAGACAAATACTTGGATTAGGGCTGTCAGCAGTCTCCTTGTCCTTTTCAGGTCCATGTGCCTGGCCCGATGGACTGGGCTTTGTACACAGTCGTCATCCTATTATGCATGAAAGCAGGTGTGGATTTTGCAGTGCTAAAGGGTTTGAGGTCCACAGCTCATCTGTTAAATCAGGAAAAAGTGCAATGTAGTATCTCAGTCCCCAGCAGCCCTGAGACACGGGACTACAGTGTTTTACAAGCATCTTTTGTTCACCACAGCAATTTTCTCATGATTTTCTCACTTGAGTTCCCAGCCTATTGTAACAGCTGCGTTACAGGAGGAATGACTTGGCCCTGAGGTCTCCTGTGGCCACTCCTTCTCACACTGCACTTCTGCTCCCTCCCTTTGGGAAGGGAGTTACACTGGCTGCAGCTTTTATCTTCATTCCTATTCAGTCTTTAGCAGTTCCCCTTTGATGCTTCCTGCCATCTCTCTCTTTCTTGCTGTGCTTTGACGGCTCTCTACTGCAGGCACAAGCAAGATCATGCTGTGATGATCTCCCTCAAAGCAATGTCTTGCTGGTAACAGGTACCTCTGCAGTGGAAGCCAGCAGTGTACTGCTGTAGGGAGACAATATGCTCCTCTCTGTCTTTTCAGATTCATCCCCTCTCAGGACTCACAAGGGCACCCCTCTTGACCAGAAATGTCAAGCCACAGTTTGAAGCTGGCAGCAGATAAACTCTGACAGGGTTCAAATCTATAAGCCCTGAGAGCAGTGGCTCACACTGATGTGCTTCCTAAAGGTCTGCATCTGCATTAGGAGTGCTGCTGATCTTTTGCTTAAAGGTTTGGCTTTTAGAGAGGTGCCACGGTGAAACACAGGGAGGGGGCATTATCCCATTTCTGAGTTTCTGAAACTTGAAAAACAAAGCCTATATGGATCATCTCTCCTCCTGAGAGATGAAACATTTTTTTAAAAAATGGAGGTTCTACATTTATATGCAGAGAAACAAAATAATTGAGAAGGAATGTATATCACTTAAAAAAATTAAGATAGAGGAGCTGAAATGGTTTCAAGTGCAAGAGGTGACTGGGTCTCACAGGGAACAGAAAGAACAACACTCAAAACACAGTAGATGGAAGGAAAATTTCTCATGCCTTCTGTTTAGTCTCAGGAAAATGTAGTTCCACATTTAAACTCGGCAAATACCATGAGCTGTAAAAGAACAAAGCATTATTCTGCTCTCTAGGCCTGAGCAATGTCAAGATAGAAAGGTGACAGGGCCAAGGAGTAGCCAGACACATACATTGTCAGCTCATGAACTCGAGGGCACTCCTGAGTTACATCCTTAGCCCAGGGATGAGGAGAAAAAATGAGTTACATCCCTCTTTCATAGTATACAAAATAAAATGGATGCAAAGAACCTCCCTCCTCCATGTCCGAGTCTTTACAAATCTAAAAAAAAAGGAAGAGAGAGCAGTCCAGTGAGCTAAATCCCAGCAGTACTGTGTGACAACTGGACATCTCACAGTCTTTGCACATGTATAAAACCAAAGTGACTTTAGAGTGCTTTAGAGGACGGGCTTGAAAATTTGGGGAGTTTCTGAGTAGACTGAATCAGAAGAAAAGTCTTAAAGTTTGTTCTGGGGGTTATTTTTCAGCTGGGCACCTGTCCAGTCTGCCAAGCAAGGTGTGGGAGACTCATCCTGGCTCTGAAGAACAAAATACAGAGAACTGTCTGTTGGAAAAGACACAGGTAGGGGCTATGATTTTTATTTCATTAAGAGAGTAAGACACAGGAGGGAGGATCTTATTTTTACTAAAATATAATTTGTTTTGAGAGAAAAGTGACTATCAGAGGAAAAACTGGAGTAGGCCTAAGTCAAGTGGAAATCCAAATTAATTCATGTTTAATATATAGAAATATCCTCTATGGGTAGAAGCTACATCCTGGCATCTTTTTGGTGAAGATGCCTGCACATGAGTGACCCCTGGAGAGGCAGGATCCAGCCTTCAGTGTCTCATAATAAGAAAGTTATAGTGAAAATTGATTTCAACATAGAATTCTGCCTGTGTTTAAGCAACTAGGGGAAGTATACACAAAGCATTCATCTGACATTAATGTAAGCTGTTCAAAGAAACATATGAGAGAATGAAAACTCCTGAAAATAATTTTAAAAAAACCCACCCCACCCCCTGAACTTTAGACAACTAATAGTTTTGAAATTGTTTTGGCTGCTTCTTGTTCAATTATGCCTACACGCATATGATCAGAGCTATAAAAATAAAATTGTTCTGCTCTGACACCTACCAACTCTCACTTTTAGTAATCAGTTCACGATATTGGCATCCATACGGCTGCGGGGGGGACTGGGGGAGAGTATTTCACTTCAGGCCAGCCTGTTGCTGTGAGATCCCTTTCAAAACACCTTCCTGAAGAGCAGAGTTGCTGCTTAAGACCAAACCACGCCACTGCTAAAATGATGCATTCATTGTAATTAGATATGCTTGGAGACAAGATTGGTTTTTAACATATGATTTTTTTAGCACAGAAATTCTTTGTTTGATGTCCTTAAACATTTTTGCAAAAGTTCCTTTGTGAGGGAGTATTTTAAATGCAAATGGAGCCAGAAGCTGCTGGCACACCAACAACCTATTGCTGCAGATACATTTTTCCTTTGCACTCTGGACTACCTCAATTTTGCTGTGACTATTCAAGTCCCTTACAAAGGAATTATATTTCATGCAAAAGCAAGGGAAATACTGAAAGAGCTAATGCAACATCTTTCTGCTTCCTTTCAACATCTCTCTTTCCTTTAAGCTATATTTTGTTTCTAGTTTTTAAGTCTGGCTGAAGAATAGACAGTGGTGCAGTGAAGGTGTTTCCTTTCTTTCTACACAAAGTGATAAGGTTGATGCACTGCCTTATATAAATGTTCCAGATGTAACCTCTTCTTAATATTTATAAGAATTTTAAACCTGATGCTAATATAGCACTGCTCTCCTTAAAGATGTAACAAAGCAGAATCCTCAAGGCAAAAATTATGAAATAAATATTTTTTTAAAATAGCACTTTTCTTCACTTTGCATAAATTTAACACTCTGCTCTCTGTACAATATGTGTTCTTTTTCCCAACTCCTCACAGACATAAATAGCTCTGGTGAGATGTCATGAAAGTAACAGAAGCTTTGGAAAACACCACACATTAAGGATGCTGAATTTAATTTTCTGCTTTTGTTTTGGATGGCCTACTTACTCTTCAAAAGCCTTGCCATGTCATGATGCAGAGTGGGGATGGAGGAACTATTAGACTATATTTAGCCATGTACTAAACCTCAGCTATAAAAACCCAACAAACAATATTCCTTTGAGCCTTGAGCTGTCTATAAACAAAAATAATGGCATGAAGCAGCACTTCTTTATTCAGAAGAAGAGTTGGTACCAGTGGTCCTGTCTCCAGGTATTGGGCTGAGATTGCTGTTTTACAGGTTGATAAGCACAGAGGAACAGGTGCCTGCAGAGATCTGCCTGGAACAGCTGTTCTACAGAAGTCACCTCTTGGAGACCTTGTGGCTTCTTACCTGAAATTCTCCCTTGTTTTTTAAGGGCGTTACATATTTGTAATCTAAAATGCATTCATAACTTGGGCACATGTTAAATGTTTTACCAGATGGAAATGCAAAGTGTACAGGAGGAATAATAATCCTGCACAAAATTTAAAAATTACTCATTATTGGCTCAATTTATTAAAATTCATGCTCTCAGTGTGGGTTACCAACCATTCCTGATATTCTACCTTTCTCCACTTTGCATCTCCAAATGCTGTTCTGCCACAGATTCATGGGTCATAGCGGATTTACCTCTCAGAGTTCATTGTCTTCTCACATTTCCTTGGATTATCCCCTCACCTGGTCAACTGCTGACCCATCCCTAAAGCAACTAAAGTTTGGGGATCCTTTGGACTTGCAGACTGGGCCCAGACTTGGCAGCAGCTCAGGTGCTCTCTGTGACCCTCCCAAACCACTTCCAATGACTCCAGCAGAAAACTGCGTTGGCCTGCAGCGCAGGTTTCTGCTTCTTCCACAGCTGGTCGGTTTTATCTGGAAACTGAAGGCTTTGTCTCTCCATAGCTGGCTCAATGCACTACGTGTCCAAGCTCAAAGAGGGGAGCAGATTCCCAATATATTTTTTAATCCATGATGTCTCCTTGATTCAATCACCTACACATTTTTATAGCCCTTTCCCCAAATCCTGCTGCTTTCTTGTCATTCTCTTTCCCTGCATGAGAATGCAGCACAAGAGCAGCATCCTCTACTGCTCCCACCAACAACAAATTTTCTCTAATTTCTAGTTAACAATGCATTGCCAATGATTAGCAGTATTTTATTTAGACTAGATGAAAATCATTGATGTTCTCATCTCTTAGAAAACTATGGAAACTGAGGAAACTCTAAGGATTTGAGGCTTAAACAGTGAACACAGAGCAGCAGGGCAGTGTGTTCTCTCCATTTCAGTTTGTATCTCATTGCTAAAGGCTTGAAGAATTATTTTAATGTTCTTTTAGACAAACATTTAGGGAACGCTTTATGACAAATTACTGCTTCCAAATCTCACTATCCCTTCTCTGAACCATAAAGAGTTTGTGCAGATGCAGGTGCACGGCTCCAGGGTAGGAAACGCATAAAAATGATCGGAGCCTGAAATCTTGACTTGTAGGTAAGAAAAGCTGTACCAATGTCACACTTTGAGTCACTGACCCTTAAATTGACTCACTGACCCTATGATCCATAAAGCTGGTGTCTGATTGCATGGCCTTAGTTCATAATTGGTCTCCATTTTGATAAAATTAAACTGAAATAAATTTATTATTTAATACAATTAATACATTTGTGCTGATTTGGGACCAGATGCTTACATAATATTGAGTTTTACTTTGCTTGGCAAAAGTTTGGCATTCAGACTTCAGTGCCTTGACTTCGGTGGTCACTTCAGTCTTTCTGTGAAGCAGGCTCAGCTCTCATTTTCCAGTGTTTCCCAGGGCAGGATGCTTCAAACAAACACCTGGGACTGCAGGAAGGGAGAGGGAAATGTTGCAGTTAGTGAGAAACATCATAACACAGACATCCTAATTTTAGTATCACCGATAAATTTCTAAATTATGAAGCTTGTAACTTTAAATAGACCATTCCAGACTGTATAATCAACCTACATGTGATTAAATGTTTTCTATTTTGACTTTGCCTTATCATCGAATAATTTTCTCAGTTCACAGAAAAAGTAGAGATTCAGCTTCCTTATGGAAGGAAACAGGGAATTCGGGCTGTTGGAACAAAACTTCTTGACTTTATTTCTTTTAAAAATAAGAAGAGCAACAAAAAGCTCAAGAAAATATCCAAATGGGCTGATCCAGGGTTACTAAGTTTAACTTAGTAAAAGTAGCTTAAGACATTTTTGATAACTTTACCTTGGTAAATTAAGAAAAAACTCAGTAATTCTGAAAATTCCTGGTGAAGTATGACATGAAACTACCTAAGAGCCTCAGCATTGAACTGCAGAGATCTAAATTACTTGAGATCAGATATTAATGAGCAAAACCAGAAGTATTTGTCTGTAGTGAATAAAACAATTTCTTACTCATCTGGTTGATAAAAATTGTTTGTAGGGGAGAGTTGTCACTTGTGGAGGAAATATAACTTTTTAGAGTTTACTTAATGAAATTTACATACTTTTTCCCCCTTATCTTAGCATATCAATTTTTTTTTTTAAATGGTAAAGTATCTGCTTAGCTTTTTTAGTGCTCTCTCTTTTTTATTTGGCTACAACTGTTAACAAAATGCACTACAAGTTTAGAAATAAGTACTCTTAAAATCCTTTTTCAGTGATTTATGAATTAATAACTTGGAGCTCAAAAAGTATGTATGGAGCTAGATGAAGTATATTTATTTATGGTTTGAGGTTGAATTTAATAATTGTAAAAAGTAATTTGAGTCAAAATGAAAAAGAAATGTGATCATCTTGGGTCCTGGAAAAGCAAAAGCGATATCAAAAATAATTTTCTTTTAATTTAAAACTTTATATATACCAGTTCTTATATGCTCTACAATGTTTTTTCTAGATGTACTAGAGGATAAAACAAAAGATTTATTCTTTATGAGATTTTACTGTTTATCTCCTTAAATCATTATTGCTAGAAAAAGTATGGAAGGAAAATAAAACTTTGCATTTTACAATATAATGCATTAAAAACAAAACAAAACAAAACAAAACAAAACAAAACAAAACAAAACAATACAACATTCAACAAGCATTTGCAAATTATTTTATCTCTGCCACCAAAACCTCAATTTTCCAGCCAATTGCTGGTTCTACTCTGTGTTCATCAGCATTAAAATCTGAAGAGCTGCAAATCTTCATGCTTCAGTGAGATACACTTCTGGCTGTGCTCAAGGAGAATTTCCCCTCCATGCAGGAGGCACCTCGGCGTTGGCGTTGTCAGAATCCCGGCATCCCTCCCACTCCCTCCCTTGCCAGGGCCCATGAAACCACCTCGCAGCTCCTATCATTTCAGGCAGATTATAATTACAGCCTAAGTAAACTGACTTTTCAAGTCATGAAAGCATTTAATTCAGTCCATTAATCCACCCCTAACTGTTTCACAGTTCTACAGAAAAACTAGCAGATGTCTCTAATATTTACGGCAGAATCAGTTGGAAGGTGACTGCATCCGATTCCCGGGAGAAGTTTCTTCTCAAAATCCTTCATATTAGAGAGGTGCAAAGCTGCTCTTGTTCTCACATATTCCTGGGCAAGCAACAGGTAAATCTGTCTGCTCAGCCCTTCACACATTAATGTGATTTTCAGCATTAAAAAGATTTTGAGAAACTCTTGCCAAAGGCACAAAATCATCCAGTTACACTGAAAACAGCTGTCACCACAAGGTGGATAAATCTTACATGACCTACCTCTGTGGACCAGAGATTTCCTTCAAATTATCCCAGTCAAATATATGTGGGGTTTATGCATATTTCTACACACAAGACTTCTTGGTGGCAGGAAGTGCCAGCCTGAGATATAAGAGGGTTCGACGTAAACTTCACAGATTTTTGCTTGCAGCCCTTACTGTGACACATGGACAAAAAAACCCCACTCCACATTCCCTGATTCCTGATTCCCCTCCCATGGGTACATTTCCCAATAAGACAAGGAGAATTTTTAGTTTTAGAGAGTGAGGGCAGCAGATTGTGATTCTGGGGACAAAGAACTAAGGTTGAATAACAGTCCGTGAACAGAAAGGCTAAGGAAAATATTTCTCCCCGCAATGTCACACATGGCAGCTACATGTCCCCAATTTGTCATCACTCTGTGATCCTTCCATGAGCAAATGTCCTTTTGCATTCTGCTCTTGTTTCTCTACTGTCCTCACAGTGTTTATCAACCCTGGTTTTAAAGTGATTTCAGCTCCCTGTATATCCCATGGAAAGGGAATTTCTTCTGTCTCACAGCCTTAATGCAACCTATGCACGTTTTTTCTCATTATATTCTCACTTCTCAACATGCTTCTGGATCTTGGACCATCCCATTGCATCTCTGTGACCCCAAAAAGACGATCTGATGAACCACCCTGCACTACACCAGTCTGAAAGCTTAGGTTTGGTGTCTTGTTCCTGATTTTTTTCTCTTAACATAAAGGATATGAGGTAGGGACATCTGGAATATCCCAGGACCCAGCATTAAAGAACCTGGCAGCAGTTCCTCCAGAGAGCTAGGAAGCCCTCTCACAGCTGGGATTTACCTGAAGAAAGCAATAAGGGCTGCTGTGTGCAGTCCAAAGCAAGTCGGTGTAACAAAACAAAAACTTGGAGGCACGGCATCCCTGGACATGGAGAGAAACTTGTGTGGGACTTTGCATTTCAAAAAAATCAGAATAAAAAATCACTGTGTACATAAAATTCCTGCCAATTAACAGCCATTTCTCTCTCCCAATACCAAGGGGTTAACCTGATTGTATAGAGCCAGAGACAAGAGATCAAATTATAAAGTTTAAAATGTTAAATTTTAGATGTTAATTCTTTTCATGTAATATCACTTATCTTTCAGACAAGCTACTGTGCTGAGGCTGCTAAGAAGAGCATGAAGACACATCAGAGAATCAGGAATCCAGAGTTTAGACTATTTCCATTTTGTGTGTCCGTCTGTGTGCATGTATAGAGGCTTCAATGTGCAAACCTCTCTCTTTTCTGTGGTCCTTGGATTACAAACAAGGCTTCATCTCTGCTGTGAGCATTTGGTGGCACTGCTTTGGTAAGAAAAAGGCCCCACCTCACAGAGCCTTCCTCTCCAGCTTCATGGACTATCACAGCCGTGAAGAAAAGTGCATTGTGTTGGTCCAGTTCATACTAAAGGAGATGCAGCCTAGGTCAAATTACAGAGCATTCCCTTCTTCCTCCAAGAGATGCTCTGCTGAACCACAGTCCTGGGAGATGCCCTCTAGGAGGACAGTCCTTTAGAGAAAAATACATTTTCACTTGTTTAGGGTTTGGTGTTTTTTCTTTTTTTTTTTTTCCTGTAGTGATATGTAAAAATTTTAATGAAGGGAGGAGAAGAAAAGAGTAATTGAAACATATAAGGAACACCAAAAATGAGCTAAAAATACTACAACCTTTATCAGAACCCCCTGTAATGACTAATGTGCTTGCATCCCAGTTGCAAAGATTTCACACAGACCTGTAGTATTAGAAAATGGCAATCATTCTTTATCAGCAAATTAACTACTGTTGGGCATTTACATGCAGATCATCCAGTGCAATTCATCACAGAGCATGGAGGGCAACACATGCAGAGACTGTTTACAAGCACATGTAATAACAGGACAGGGGGTGATGGTTTTAAACAGAAAGAGAGCAGGTTTAGATTAGATATTAGGAAGAAATATTTCACTGTGAGGGTGGTGAGGCCCTGGCACAGGTTGCCCAGAGAAGCTGTGGATGCTTCATTCCTGGGAGTGTCCAAGGCCAGGTTGAATGGAGCTCTGAGCAGCCTGGTCTAGTGGATGGGCATGGCAGGATGTTGACAAGAGATGATCTTTAAGGTTCCTTCCAACCCAAACCATTCTGTGATTCTACATGGGGGAGAAGGAGTTAAACAAATCAGGACTTTAAGTCCATGGGGCTGACTAGCAAAAGCTTGCAGTCATATTTCTACCAAGACAAGACTGATAAAGTAGATTTTTATTGGATCAACAATTACTGTAAAAGGCATTAAAGGTCAAAATGGATAAATATCAAGTCATACAAAGCCCATCTTTAGCTAACAGCAATTTGGAAGGTTGTGCTGTTTTAATAACAATTCATTGTACAAAAGATGCTGAAAATGTATCACAGAGTTCCTGTAGAAATCCTGTGTTGAAACTACATCTTCCTAGCTATTAATAATACTACAACAAGCATTATCCTGTATCATATCAGTGGTTTTTAACTGTTATTCATAAATATTTTTGGAGTTGGTTGAATTAGACTTCTAATGATTTCTCCATTAAATGTGTTCTGATCAATTTTTACGGCATTGCCTGAGGAATGAAATCAAACAAATGTCATGCTGGACTTGCATTTCCTCTATGGATTTTTGAGGCATTCCTTTAAAAATATATTCTTGTTTGACAGCAGAGACATCGATTTGACAACTTGCTTTATAAAATTAGAGTAGCTTTCAAGTAAGGTGGTTATGCTGGGTGATCTGTGTACTCCTCCTGCATTATTTGAGGCTTCAGCTCACATCCCAGTCACACAGGGCAATTTGTCATTATCTCGGCTAATGACTATGTGAATCTGGATCAAACGGGGGAGCTGATAAGTAAACATGTTGATTTCTGAAATCAAAGAGCTTGATTTTAATATTTGTCATTTAAAAAGTGACACAGCTTCCTAAATGCTACAACGTGGCACTGTGGAAGATGAGACATATCATTTATCAAAGGTATAATTTTAAATCTAATTTGAGAGCAGAGGACACGTGAACTACCACGAGTCAGGCTAAAGGGCCTTCAGTCCAGTATCGTGACCCTTAGCCTTGCAAGTAGCTCCTGCTTAGATAAAGGCAATAGCCAGTTTTAACCCTGATTGGAATAGCTGAATATTATATGTTCATCTATTAACAAGATATCAAGGGTCATTCTAGTTGAAAAATGAAGGGATTTGTTAAGCTATATTGTAAAAAATTTAGGAAATGTAGGGCTGAGATGAAGAGGAAAAATACCTTGAACTTAGCTAAAAGCACCTCATTAAACCCCCATTTCATTAGCACAGCTTGTTAAAAGCAGTCACTTGAGGCTTAACGAAGGTCTATCCACTGCAGCAGCTGTGGTCCTGCAGGGTTCTAGGTAGAACATCAATTGAATTACCCTGACAAACAGCAGAGAAGGGTCTAACACCTGCCTCGTTCAGGTAACAGGTACTTTGGCTGGTAGAGAGAGCAGGTTGTGCAGGAAACCTTTTTCAAGTCTTGCAAAACCACTGAAAATGGACAGATTTCAGCACACCTGAACAATACCTCTGGTTAATTCTGATCTATGCTGAAATAAAAATAATGGGTTAACTACTTTGAAATGGGAACCAGTGGTGAGCCTGTGGAAGACTTATCCTTTCCCCTGTTTTGAAATAGCTTTCCTTGTGTTAAATAAAATATATTAAATCCCTTTTTGATTTTGTATTTTGGTCAGGAGTAAAGCTGAGGAATATCAGTTATCTGTAGATTCAGGGAATAAGAGGTTAGAATAGATAATTTCAAACTTTTTGTCTTGTCCCACCTGAGCTCTTGAACAAATCCCCAAACTTTCTGCTGGTTTGTTTAAGCATGATTTATGTTTTATTTTAAAGGCATTGAATAATCTGGAAAATGAAAAGTCAGTGATGTCAGCTGTATGCTTGGTACCACATCTATGTGATAACTGAGCACTTTTTAAAAAGGAGCAAATTCTTCATTAAAAATAAAAATAAATGTGGCCCATTGAAGAACACAGAACTGCATCTATTTGCAGTCCTGAGAAATTTAATGTTTTATCACCACCAGCTTTAAACCACAGATCACTTCAGTGTAAGTAAAGTGGAACTTTAGTGACTACACCATTTGACACAGAAGTAGAACTAATCCAAAATTTGCATGATGTAAGGCTGCAGAAAATATATCCAAAGTGAGACAGCTTTAACACAGCATCTGGTGCTGATATTGCTTTTACCAGTCAGGGAGACAATTGTCTGAGAGGATCCTAAGAGTCTTGAATTGAGCCCTGTCCCACATCATCCTCCCTGTGTTCAACCAAAAATCCTAAGAAAAGGGTTAGAGTGAGCCATGCCACCAGCACTGAGCACATAATTAACTCCAGGCTTTAGGGAACTGCACACCTGAACCAGGTTGTCCTGAGAAATTCTGAGTCACTTTCTTCTTCTCCATGGTTAAAAAATCCCCAGCCTCACAGACGATCCAGCCTCATACTCCTCTTCTATCTGTGGGCATTCATTCCCATGTTTGCTATAAAACCCCATGGTTTGTGAGAAAGGACCTAAAGGGGAGTTCTGAAGTCTGGAGAAAAAGGCTCCAAAGTTCTCTCATTTAAGCTTTTACACTTTGGTCAGACTCCCTAAATATTTATTAGACCACCAAGAGATAAAACTCATGAGAACTATTCTGCAAACACAGAGGCTGAGTCACCAGTCAGGAGAAAAAAAAAAAGAAATTAAATGCTAATGATTGCTGCAATTAATAGCTACTACTACTACTACTACTCCTCAGCTATTACTCAACTGTTCCTTAAAAAGGGAATGAGCTCCAGCAGAAGACATAGAAATTGTAAAGATTTCCTCCAAATACAATTTCTTCATGTTGTGGCCCATATTCTTTCCTAAGAGTTAGAGATCTAGGCAGAGGGCAGAGGTGACACTGAATCTCCCAATTCTGGTGTTTGGTCTAATCAATAGACTGCAGGGTAAAATGTTCTGCACAAGTCTCCTCATCCTCTAAAATGTCTTTGAAGATGGACCTCACAGGGACAGGGTTGATGGTGTAACAATGCAAGCTTAAACAACGGTGAGATGGAGATGGGTTATTCACAATGGATAATTGACAGCTGATCCTGGGCAATGCAACTACCAAAAAATGAGATTTTCTTGTCCTTCAGAATTTGGTTACCAACTGAGGAGCTGCTTAGCCTAAGTTCTGTGATTGCAATTACGTTGCAATTAGTCACCTAATTCCTCCATGGATTAAACTCTAAAATGCTAAAGAAATCATAAAAAAAAAACCCCAAAATCCAAGCTAACAAAAAACCACACGCAAAATAAATTAAAAATTAAAAATTAAAAGAAAAAAAAAGAAAAAAAAAAGAAAAGAAACCCAAGCAAATGAAGTTTCTTACTCACTTGGATGCCCCTGAGATTTTTATCCCTGAAATTTGAGTTCAGTGAGCCCTCAAAGAATCTCTTGTGCACTGTTTTTTGTTCCTAAGATTTTCCTGTACTGCTAGAAGAAATTACTAAACTTCAGCATTAGTCTGCATTTGTTTCAAGGTCTGCCTTCTCCCATGTTCTATTGCTATAAATCAAATGTTTCATAAATATACACACCTGGGACTCCATTTTGCTTTGTTACAGACCTAAACTGGAGTTACCTGCAGTGGCTGGCATTGCTGTAAGTTTAAAAACCCTCTCAAAACCAGACAACAACAAACCAGTCCCAAAAGTGGTATGAAGAGTTAAATTATTTAACACGAGATTCACTCAGCTCAAAAAGTCAGCATTCCCAAATCTCTGCCATTCTTTTACATACTTCATAGCCAGACTGGGTCTCCATATGTTCAGAATAATCCAACTCATGGTGAGACTAATTTCCCGAAAACTAACTCATTAAATTAATGTCAGTGATTTTATATACCTGACTTGTGGAAACAACTCATGGGAGAATGACAGGTCCTGTGTGCTGTAGTGCTGTGACCACACTGCCATTGAATTGACCCCTATGGATAGTTTGAGTTCCGATTCTGAATTTGGCAAGTTAATCGCAGGTTTACTGGAATCTGAGAGGAACATGCGTGTATCTGCCCTGTCAGGACAGCTTTTGCTGATGCTTATTGGCAGAGGATACCGTCAGAAGAGAAATCTTTTGGCCAGGCTTCTATTTCCACAAGCTATCTTATTGTTAGACTATTCAGCAGTCAAACAGATCATCCCTCAAGTGAGTGATTGCAACAGCAGTAGCATTTGGAGGTTAGAAAGGATGTGATATCAAGCACAGGCCAATACTGCAATGCTGTCACAAAAAGGAAAAATCTGTACCGGGTTGAATTCATGGATGTGCAAAACATAAAAGACGTTCAGTGTTTTTTTCACTGTGCTTGGCTTGGGCTAAGGTCCAGTGGCAGTGATTTACTGCTGTCAGTTCTGGTGTTAGTGACCAAATTAATTGCTGGTGTTATGACATTGATTTACCATTTGTAGTGCTTTAGGAACAGGTGCCACTCTCATGAACCACAGCCTTCTTGTTCCAGGGGCTTTCCCACCAGGAGACAAAGCTGTGGTCTGTGCTGAAAGAGCTCCCCATGGGAAGCAAGGGATGCAGACAGATGGGAGAGCAAAAGGAGCCAGAGCATTGATACTGGGCCCTGCAGTTGGTCCTGGTCTCAGCACAACTGCAGCCCAGCAGCCCCGAGCTTGTCATGCACAGGAGAGCAATTTAAGGTCAGATTTGAAGGAGGGAAATTAAAATGGCTTTGGGAATTTTTAGAGGGAGACATTCCTAAATAAACACTGGGCTTGGAGAGCTCATGTCTGGGCTGGATAGGAGGGAGCTGTTATCTTGATAGAGCATAGGCAAAGTCTGGGCTGGGAAAGACCCTGGAAGTGAAGACAGATGTGCTCCATTCCAGGGTGAGAGGGAAACCCAAAATGAGGACTGGGGAGGAAAATGGCATGGTCAGAAAGGCTACAACAGGAAATTAATTTTTACAGCAGTATTTTGAGTTGGTACAGGAGAATGTGAACAGGCAAGAACATACACTTGCCAAAAATGGGAATGCAATGTAAGGGGACTAAAGCATGGATGAGCTTGTTCCAGGCAATACAGAAAGGAAAAATGGGGTAGTTCCTCTTTTGTTCAGTCTTGGCTGTCATAGAGGAGTTTTTTCCAGTCTTAGGCACAACTCTTAATCTGCCTAAGTCTCAGCTCCTTCCCTGTAAAAGATGGATAATAACATTTGTTCTTTTTGTCATTAGGAGATATTCCTTTCTGGCAGAGAATGTTCTGACCATGGTTTATTCCTCGTTGAGTACAAGTTTGACCTTTTATCAAACTTGGATTTAAACTGAAGCAATAAATAATAATAATTTTAAAGAGATATCGACAAATCTAAAGAAGTTTGAAAAAAGCAGAAGATATGAAGCAGAGAAAACAGGAAGGAACCACTTTGAGAATGGAACTTTATCCCCAAATTTTGCATGCTCTCTGTAAGAAAGCCACTGCACTGGCACAACCACAGTACCAATACCACAGCAATGCAGCAGTCTATTTGTAATGTGAATGTCCAAGCAGAAAATCACAAACACCCAAGTGGATGCTGTCTGCATCTCCAATGCCTGAGATGCATGCCTACTCTTCGCTTGGTTTATCAGTTTGGGTTTTTTTGATTGCCACAATGCATTCAGGAGGAAAGGGTTTGTTGACTTCCATCCTGGCAGGATAACACAGACAAATGTATATTAACTGCAAGCCAAAATGACTCAGGAGGGAAAATTCAGAGAACTGGACATGTTTATGGATATAATACAAAAAGTATTCAGTTTTCTTCCCTGTTCCTTCTCTCTGATTCATTAACTGATGTTATTTAGTTAAGAAAAATACACCTTCTGCTGATCTGAACTAGAACACAAAGACCCACTCTGTTTCCAGCAATTTGTTTGTTTGGTTGGTTGTTGTTTGATTTTTTTGTTTTGGGGTTTTTTTCCCCAGCTTCTTTTGCTTCTTAATTCCTATTAAGAATTGTATTTGGGTTTATTGAAAAGTTGTATTTAGGCTTGTTGAAATACTCCCTTTGCAAAATGCCTAATATCTAGGTAAATTTGACTTAAATTGTTAGCATGCACCCTTTAGGAGGGGGCAGCTCGGGATTTTCTTTGTGAGGTGAAATAGTGAGCTTGAATCATGTAAAGCAAAATCTGTGCTAACAATGACAAACCTAAAAGACCTTTAATAGGATGTACATATTTGAGAATTTAAAAAAAAAAAACTTACTGGAAAAGGATTTCCTTCTTTTCCCCTTCCTGAAAATATCAGTATAATGAGGGAAGAGAGAACAGGTTGGTACCATGAAAACTGAGGCTTCATGTAACAAAAAAAATCAATTTCTCTGTAGAAGTGCTTCCAAAAACTATATACAGGGAGACATTCTGGTAACAAATGAAAGGAAAAAAAATCAATCTGGAAACAAAGCTTTTTTTTATTATTGTGATGAGAACAAGATTCGTGTTGAGAAATTAAATTCCAGTGAAGAGTCCATGTTTCATCTCCTCACTCCAGTGTAAGCATTGAGAAACACAATGTACTGCCAAGTCACAAGAGAGAGTCACTTCAAGAAAAGGTGCCCAGGAAGACGTTAATACAATAGTTGTTAGAAAAGAATTATGAATATTTGTATATATTTCAGCTGTAGCATATCCCATTGCTGTCTCAGAGGAAATCATCACAAATTAAATTACCACAGCAAAGGCTGTGGGTAATGTTTGTATAGTATAAAGCCCATTTTTTTCTGAAAGTATTTGATTAATTTTCTTCATGTCATAAATCTGGTCAGCTGGTAGGATGATTAATCAGACACACTGGTCCCCTCTCTCAGATCATTCCTGGTCTATCGATTATCGCATGGCTTTTTCTCCCCTACAGTTAGAGCTCACTAGTTTTCACTTAAAATGATCAGATTAGACCTGAAATGTTTACTGTGTGTAAGCTAATTCTAGTCACTTGAAACTTCACCTAGCATATATTCTGGCTAAATCTGATTAGAATGGACAATTGACTTCTGATCCGCGCTCACTCCGAGGGACAGCGCAGCAGCCCCCAACACGCAATTAGACCAAGCACACGGAGTCCCCTGCGCGGGGGGAGGCAGCAGCTCCTGGCCGGTCTGCCACTTACCATTACCCAAACCAACAGAGGATGTCACTGAAACGAGAGCTGAAGTCAAAAGGCAGAGAGAGACTGAAAGTGTCTGGTCTCTGAATACTGTGAATGACCTTGAGATATCTCCTGTAAATGTCAGGGAGTCTGGCTGTATTCTCAGGCAAGAACCCACGGTGATGCTTTTCTCAGTCATGAAATACTATTTTTGAAATAACATTCTTGTACTTTAAGACTACACAAGATAAATAAAATTTGTGGTAGGCAGATCTATTTGTGTTTACAGGAGGCGTTGAGCTCTTTCTGGGTTCTGGACCGTTTATGCTTGTCCATGGTTCCTTCTTTCTGCTCTGCTGTTCAAGGACTTCAGAGCTCTCAGTCACAATAAACCCCTAATATCTGTTTTCTTCTTGTCTGCCGTGACCCCTCAGACACTTCACACAATCAGACACATTATTCCTTAAAATCAGACTTTTTCTGCTCCCTGTAAATAGGTATCCTGTAACCCCAGTTTCCTCCTTCCTCTTTTCTACTCATGCTTTTATTCATTTTTTAGATTCTACAATTTTGTTTTTCTATCTTCTCACTTCTGAAGTCCTCAGAAGCTCACCCTCTGCACTGTCCATTATTTTGCTCAAACACTTTTGACCAGAGCCTGCAAACATGCTTCTCAACCCTTGGCATGTCTCTTCCACCAACCTTTGTCTGCGGTGCTTCTACCCTTGCTAACAACTAATTGTAGCTGCCACAAAATGGGTTGTTTTGGCCTCTTAACCAAGTCATCCTTTCCACGTGTACTGCAGAAAGGATGTTAGTCTAGATTTCACCCCTGGCCTCCTGATTGCTGCCCTGCTCTTAAATCTGCTCTCTGATATGCTATTAGCTTTTTATGGGCACTACACCTATTTTCTTGAGTCCCTTCACGATTCCTCTGTGAGTCACTGACATCAAATGGAGGCTGCTTCTGCATCTTTATCTGTACAAAAATAGTTGCAGTTGCCCTTGTACATTTTCATGACCTCCCTCTTCCCAGGTCACCTGTTCACACAAGTCTTTTATAGCATCCCTTATATGCTTTTCAACAAGATTCTTTAAGTCTAACCTACAACTCAGGAATAATCTCTAAAGTCCATCCTTCTTTTAAGTCCCTCTTTAAAGTCTCATAAAGAATGCCCCCCACCTGTGCTTCCTGTAACAAATTACCAGGACTGGCCAGAGCACAAAGATCTTCAGCTATTTGTAGCTGCCTCATTGTATGCACCTGACGTTAATTTACTAAAGTCCACAGTGTAAAGATGTTCAGTCGGAACATACAGCCTTCCTCCTGCTCCATTGTGATCTTTTACCTGGGCCTTTATAGGGGTCTGGGACACCTACTTGTTGTATTCTTCATAAATAAGACATAGCTAATGAGGAAAATGTACTGCACCTTGCACCGATCCTCACTGGAGGGTCTCAGCTCTCTTGCAGCATAACCAGTGGGGAAAAGCCATAAAAAATGCACTATGAATTAAATATCTTTTTTGAAAACAAAACAAAGCAAAAAACCCCTGATTTTTGGACACATCCCTATGGATGTGTACCCTGAGAAGAGCTGATATTCACATTACGTAGACAAGGATTTAATAGAACTAACTCACAACAGCAGAATCAGGCAACAGAAAATATTTCAGAATGACAAAAAGAGGGAGGAAGTGACCACTTCGATCAATGTAAGAACATGAACTGACCTTGCAGTTTCACCAAGAAGAGATTATTTTTATTATTCATTTTTGTGGCAGAACTGAATTCCTTTTCTCTTGCTTTTATCAAACAGTAGGAATATAATATCTCCTTCCACAAGAAAACTGGAGTCTATTTCCTAGCCTCAAAATAACAACAAATCTTGCAAGTGCTTTAAAAATGGATCAGCACATAGAGGCGAGAATAGATGTAAATTTCTAATTTAGGGCAGCATTTTCTTAGGCCATTTCAGAGTAATTTTGGTGTTTTATGTAGTATTTAAAGTCCTACAGCTGTAACTTTTAAGGAAAAAAAAAGAAACCAGTAAACCCCACAACAATTCTTTGCCCTATCAGCTGTGATTATTTTTTAACCTGCTATTAGGTTTTCAAGGAAAAAATAAGATCATGGGGTAAATTTAATCAAAATAATTGCAACCAAAAAAAAAAAAAAGTCAGAAAGCTAGAGAGAAACAATAAAGAGAAAATTATGTTTCTTAACTATAATATGAAACTTCCTATCAATGTGCCTCTCTTCTAACTTATAAAGGTAATAATCAGAGCATGTGAAAATGGCCTGGTCATTTTGTCATTATAATTCTCTTTAAATTGGGTAGTCAACAGCAAGTCTGAAATTCAAAGAACAGTCATATATCACTGGGCAGAACATATTAATTGTGTCCCCTCCTTCCTTGCCCCTTCCCTGCCACACACACATTCAGTTCACAAAGAACAGAGACTTGCATTCCACAGGCACAAAGGTGGCTCTTCTGTGATCCTAAAGAAGTGGGAAACCATCTCGTCATCTAGGTGCCTTAAACCTTTATGGAAATACAATGTCTCATTCAAGGTGTGGTGGGATTCACATACCGTACCCAGATATGTCTGCGTGTACAACTCACCATGGGCTCTCATACTAATCAAAGACGTTTAGACCATGGTCCATTGATTTTTAAAATTGGTGTTGACATTTGGTCTGGTGCTCTAAATGTCACTGACTATCAACTGGGTCTCCCCTGAAGAGGCAACAAGCTTCAACATGGACATTGACATCCCTGAGCCTGGGGAGGTGGATCCTGATGTAGGAATGGGGTTCCGTTGCTGAAACAAAGGTAGAACTTCTTTGAGATGTGTCAGACCATCCCAGACATCTCATTCAGGTACCAAGTGCAGGAAAGGACTCTTGAGAAACCCAGATCTTTTGGAATTTCATGCAGAGGTCAGGCAGGATGTCCTAGAGGATTGTACCTAAAAATCCTTACTAACTGGAGTCCAACTCATGGATCATATTTTGTAACCTGGTACTGGAAACTCAATAGACCTAAATATGTGAGGAGAAACTGAACTTCTGGGAACTGTAAAGAGCATAAATATAAATATAAATACAAATATAGATATGATTTTCACAACAGTCACTTTCACATGTGTGAAAGATCTTGAAGATGTTAAAGATCACAGGTTGCTCTGAGTGCAGAGGCAATAAAGTAGAGATGCTCTACACAAGGGGAGCAGCCCATGGCTCCAACATGAGAGGGATGTCATGGTTTAACCTCAGCCAGAAGCCAAGCCCCAGGAAGCTGCTCCCTCACCCCTCCACCAGTGGGACTGGGGAGAGAATCTGAAGGGTAAAAGCTGTAAAATTCATGGGTTGAGATAAAGACAGTTCAACAGGGAAAGAAAAAGCCAAGCACACAAGCAAAACAAAACAAGGAATGAATTCCCTGCTTCCCGTGGGCAGGCAGGTGTTCAGCCATCTCCAGGAGAGCCGAGCTCCATCACAGGTAATGGTGACTTAAAAGGCAAATGGCTTGTCTCCAAATGTCACCCCTGCCCCCCATCTTCCCTGTTTCCCCCATGATGTCACATGGTCTGGAATATCCTTTAGGTCAGTTTTGGTCACCTGTTCTGGCTGTGTCTCCTCCCAGCCTCCCCAGGACCCCCAACTTCCTCCCCAGCCTGGCTGTACAAAAAGCAGAAAAGGCCCTGGCTCTGTGTGAGTCCTGCTCAGCAAGAACAAAAACATCTCTGTATTAACAACCCTGTGTTCAGCACAAATCCAAAACAAAGCCCCATATCACCCAAAGAAAGAAGAAAATTAACTCCATCCCAGCCAAAACCGGAACAGGGGTGAGAAAGTAGAACCAGCAAATGGCTCTACTTCTGCAAATGCAGAAGTGCTAATATTTTGCAGCAGTTGTTCAATTTTTTTTGCCTGCTATTGACCTTTCATGGTTTTTCTCTGCTTTGAGACTTTTGTTCCTAGCTCTGAGTGTTCATTTTATGGTTGGTTCTGTATTAAATGCTTTTTATTTGCTTGTTTATATCCCAAATACCCTATTTTAAAGAGCAATATTTTGTTTTGCTTACATATAGAAGACATTTTCTCAGTGAAATTTCCCTGAAAGTCAATGGGTTTTATATGGAGGAAAATAACAGTTCCACAGTGCTTTAACCAAGATTGTGTATTATGATACTGTAAGAGAAAATAGAGATTCTAAAACTTATAATAAAGATATCATATGATTTGTCCCTTATAATAAAGAGTTCCTCTCTTTTCCTTCTTTGTTGCCATGGTATTCTTTTGTGACTTTATTTATAAGTGTTTTGTGTAGAATTCATAGTATTTTTCTTAGATTGGACTTTTTTTTTTTTTCAATCTCTGTATATAGCCAAAGCCTCCTCCTGTACACAAATTTCAAGTTCAGGCATCATTGAAAAAAAACTCACATTGGAGATTTTCAGAACTATTGATAGTAAGCAGCAACTCAGATTTTATAAAAAAATCACTGTCTTCAGCACAAATGTTCATGCTGTTGCATGAAGCATAGGCCTTTTCAAACTCTCCAAAAAATCAGTGGAAGTTCTTACTGGATTCCTCAACAGGAAGTTACCAAACTTCTCCAGATAATATCCATACATTTTCCTGCATCTTTTTTGACTTATAAAAAAAGCCAAAACTTTCAAGGTCCAGAGGGAAAAATAAATCTCCTACCTACACACAAAGATGTGGTTGCCTTAACTGCACTCTGAAAATACTCATTCCTAAAAGTTTGGAATTGCACCAAAACAAAAGATATGAAACTAGCACCAAAGAAGTGAGTAGCCTTGTGGTCGACTCCTTGCCTGGAGCAGGGGTTCAAATCCTCTGTAGAATAAAAGGCTGAATCCACATCTCCTGCATCATAAATCAGTGCCACGACCACACTAGAAAGGAGACGCTGGCTGAGCTCCAGGTGTTTCTCCTGTAAGATCTCAGCTGGGCTCAGAAGAAAACACCTTTGAAAATCCTCCTTTAGGTCTCCGTCTGTAGCTAAGGACCCGAGCAGCATGTGAATATCAACAGGGAGAACTGGATGCCTTGGGGATGATACAAGAGCTGAATGCGCCCCTGAATGCCTGAAAAGGCAGGCAGGTGTTTCAAGGCCACCAAGGCTCCCGTGGTTTGTAGGGCTGACAGGGTTTAGGTGGCTGGATTTGAAAGCAGCAGTATGCAAAGGAGTGATGAGATCAACACTGATTCCAGGAAAAATTGCTTCCCTGGAGGGACTCATAGGCAGTGGCTGGCTGAAACCAAGGAGAGGCTTCTGCTTTGAGTCTGCAGTTGTGTCAGAGGTGCCTGCCATTGCTCCACACGTGCTTCATTGCTCTCTCCACAGAGAGCTCCAAGGACCTGCTCTTCCCCAGCTACCAGGGGATACAGAGTCTCAGAAACATACAGGATCTCCCTCTTCAAGGTGCTCCATTCAGAGTTTTGCAGCAGATTGTCTGGAAATGGGAAGTCTGAAGCTGGAGACTGTTGTGCCCAGCTGTGGCAAAGCCCCAGGTGTGAGTAAAGGGACAGGCTTCACTCGTCTTCACGGGCAGCCACTCATCAAATGTCAGAGTTCAGCAATGGTCACTATAGTCTGCAGACAGTCTGTCAACAAGATCCAAGGCAAGATCCTCATGCAGCCTTTTACAGGCTGTAGCCATCACAGATTTTCTTGATTTGAGGGTGGCTGCAGTGGTTTTGTGAGGTGATCATAACTATGACTTCTGTGGCCATCAACGCTGTCTCCATGCTGACACCCACCAGCCTTTGAGCAGCACTTTGCAGTTTCACTGCCTGTTTGTTCAGCCATCACAAGGTTTGAATTGTGAGTCTCCTTTCCTTCCTGCACAGCCCGTGCTGCTAAATTTGTGATGTCTTTTTCTGGGATGCTGCAAGAACACTTTGCCTTTCTCTTACTGTTCCTGTTATATTTTGATTTTTTCTTCATGTCCCAGAAATTCTACACAACCAAGCCACATATAACAAAGATGATCTCAGGTGTTAGTGTTCTCTGCTTGGCAAAGACAGGAAACACAGCAGGTTCTCAGTGCTGCTTTCACGTGTTCACGAGGGACATGGTACAAATCTTTTCTAGCTGGCTTAACTGCTCCTGTGATCTTGTCTGATTGTTGTCATACCTCTTGCTTTTCTCCAGAGTATTTCACACTGATGCTACAATTCATCCTGTCTTCTTGTATGCTGAGAACATCATCTGTGGCAGGACCTTTGTCACTTTGTGTCTCTGTTGAGAAAGCCATTAATTTATCTATTTTTCTTTATTATTGTTATTCTACTTTTTTTGTTAAACAGATGCAATAATTGTACTGACAGTGCAGTGACAGGATTACACAAGTTTGATTAGTACATAATGAAAATTGCCTGTAACATGAGTATTTTGCAATTATGCAAAAAGCACAATGCCATCTGGACCCTGCTCATATTTCTCTTTTTTTTTTTCCTAATAAATGACAGCTAACAATAAAATTTTACTTGTAGTAAAATGTGAATTACAGCAACAAGGAATTATTAAAAACATTTTGTGTTTTCTCTGAGCGTTGTAAGACTTAGAAATCAGGCCAGCAAATGTTTAGTCTGCTGAGTAGTCCTTACTCACAAAAGGAACCATTGACTATAATAGCGTGACCTATCTGGTTAAAGATTATTTGCAAGAGCCAAAATGTTTCCAGGTCTCATAGAGAATGGGGAAAGATTGATTCAGGCTCCTGCAGAGTAATCATTTCCTATCTTTCCTTCATTCATCTGACCCATGAAAGTATAGCAAATTGCGATGCTCCAGACCACAGTGTATACACCACTTCTATTATTACTGTTATTTAGTGCATGTGTACATCCAGGGTTTCTGGACAGGGTATCCCATAGTGGCCATAGGCTGGCAGCCAGGACCTGGCATCCTCTTGACTCTTTTACCCCACAGTAAAATGTCTTTGGAGCATTAAAACGGAGTCCTTGGTTCCTCCCAGTAGGCACTCAGCAACCAGTGATAGCAACTGGCCTGACAAAGACCCTTGAAAGTGCTGAGGTAAATGATCTGATAAGAATCCCAGGATGAGCCCATGAGGGAACCAGGATTACCAGACAGGGTTAACTGCATCTCAAACTTTTGTTACATCCCCTGCAAGAAAAAGTTTATCCAACTCCTTGTTAAAACAGTAGTGGGTGAGAGGAGGAAGGTAATTATCCTTCTATAAATGTTGAAAATTAGATAAGAACTTCTGGTACAAGGGTCTGCTGGATTTGGGCTTTTATCTCTGCAGAACAGTATTCCTTAGGCACCAAAATACATAGTTAGAAAAGTTCTTGCAAGATTCATGATTCCATGCATGTATAATGAATTCAAACAAGAATTATATAAACCTCCACGAACTACTTTCATCTAAGTCTGGGAAGTCCTCTGTGTTTTTGCAGTCAAAATGCTGTTTGAGATTATTTTAGCTGGATGTAAAGAATGGCCTGTTTACATAAAGAAAAATAGCTCAGCGTTCCTTTACGGCTTCAGGGAGAGCTGTAAAGAACTTTTACTCCTGGTGAGCACCAGATAAAGCATTTCTCTGAGCTGTTTGTGGCCCGTGGGAACAGTGTCTTCATTTTCTGTTGGGAAGATGGCACCAAGCATAGGGCAAAGGGATGATGAGAGGCAGTGGAAAAGGAAAGCTCCATCTCCAAGGAAAGCAGTCAAGTGGGCAGGCTGGGCTGCCTTCTTCTCAGACTCCAGGGGCTCTGTCAGGTGAAGATGTGTTAAATGACAAAGTTTATGTCAGTATACCTGAGAACAGTTTGTCTTCAAGAGAGGGAAAATGATTGGAATAAGATACGGTCCTAAGGCTTTGGCTTCAACACTCAATAGGTTTAAAAAAAAAAAGGAAATGAGGAATGTTAGTTACATGAGGTAAATAGAAAATGAGATAAAATGCTAAATAGTTTACCAAGATTAGATAATGCTCAAATAATCATATATCTCCCTTTGATAGCAGAACTGATTACGTAGACAAAGGAAACGCAGCAGATGAAATCTGTCTGAATTTAGCTAGGGCATTAGACATGGTGTCACACAGGAAGACACTAGTGAGAGAGAAAAATGGAGAATCAGTGTAACATCTGTAAAGAGGGGAGGCATTTAGCTAAGGGGCCTGAGAGCCAACTGCACTCAGCAGGAAGGTGTCACACAGTAGAGAAGCTATTAGGGAAGTTCTCCAGAGTTCCTCCAGACCTACCATTAACATTTTAATTATTGAACACAGCATAAAAGATCTATTGAAATTCTCCATTGGACTAAAGTTGTGATGAGCACAGGTCAGGACTGAGTGGATCCAGAAGAGCTGTGATTTGTCTGAGTCCTGCCACACTAGAAATGGGTGACACTTATTTGGACTGAATACAGGGTCATGTGTGACTGATTAAGAACAAAAATTTGTGCTAAAAACTGGGAATAAAGATGGAATCAGATGGAAATCCTGGGAAGATGAGAATGCAAATTTTTTTTCAGCTGTTCAACTCATCAGATCTTCTTGGAGAAGTGCTCTCAGGGTAGAAATGTAAGGAGGAGTAGGAGGGCATGTAGGTATTTCCACTTAATCTTTTGCAAATGAGAGCAGAGTTGGAAGTCAAGGAATGGAATAAAGGTCATCTCAAACTTCCATTGCTGCTGTCAGCAGCTACTTCATGGCAGAGATGAATTCTGCAAATGTGGACAACACCAAGAGAAAGCTATTCAAACATTCAAGATTCCTGGGAGATGCTCTTTGCCATCACTTGCTCTCCACTGGGACTCTTATACAAAACTTGCAGCTGTCGGTGCTCAAATTTCAGTTTGCTCACTTAGTGAGTGTCCCTGACTTGATGCCTCAGTCAGACCCTCACTGTCATCTGAACAGCTACAAAACGTAAAGGAAGAACACTTGCTCATTTTACAGCTGCATCAAAATGGCTTTCAGGCTGCTTAAAAGCTTTTCTGATGAAAACTTTCACTGAAAGACACAACGAAATATTTAAATACTTGTGAGACAAGTCAAGTTTACGGAAAAATTCATAGTCATACAAAGTGATGTTAAAAGCAGCACTAGATATTTCCAAAACAAACTGCAAAAGTTACAAAAACCCCTATATCGGTCTCTTGTTGAATTTCAGGGGGCATTTTAATAATAAATAAAGATGTGTAACCTGTTTTTCTTAATTAATCTGAACTGACTCAATGAGTTATGTAAGTCTGGGACTATTTCCAGTTTGCAAATTTTTTAAGTCCATAATAGTTTATGATAATTCTTGTGTATGAAATGTATTAATCCTGTGGAAAACAAAATACTAGCATTTGTTTAATGAAATCATTATCACTAAACACTTATCATCTGTTTAATGAAATTCAGAAATTCACAGATGGTTGTTCTCTTATACAGCAAATGAATGTTTAGCAAAAACAATGTTGAGAAGTAAACATAATAATCAGTATTACAAATTACTCTCTTCTGCCATAAAACTAAAACAATTTTTTTCAAACATGGATATGGACTATCAGCCCACAGTAAGATTACTTATCTGTTCTGAAGAGTCCTCTTTGAAATTAAAATAGGAAATAATCTGCTTTTTGAAACAACAGATTAAAACAAACCCAAAAATGTGAAATGTTATCCTGATCCAGAAACTCGCAACTCTCCAGACTTCTCAAATCCCCAGCCACCACATGCATAATAAACTTTGGTGAGGCTGATAATTATACTGAGGAATTATCCAGGATTACAATGGCAATAATTGTTATCTCCTACCCAAAACTGGTATAAGTTTAGCCAGCACTCATCACAGGCACATTTCTTTTGTTATGCAGAATATACAGCTTTACAATTTTCTTTTTTGCTGTAGATTTGGCCTGCCTGTAGGCATTTACCCCTCACTGCCTGATTTTGTTCTGCTCTGCTTTAGATATTCTCAGTTATTTAACTGCTCCCATATGAAATTCTGGGTCTGCCTGAAGTCATGTCATGTTGCACTGAAGCTGAGATGTTAAAGTATGTGATTTAGCCATACAGCACAGCCTCACTCCTCTCCCACATCCACAGAGGTTCTGGGGATAGAGCTTGACAAAGTGTCTACAAAATCAAATTGCTTCTCAACATTTTGTCCTTGGATTTGCTCTTCCCATATACAAGGACAGCAAGCAGGAGAATAACTAATACAGGAAAGGAAGCTGCAAGGGAGCATTTACTTGTGGGGATTAACATGATACAGCACAGTGACTTTGCAATCTGCACTGTAAAGTACCAGATGTCCCATTATAGTAATTCCCATAATTTAAAGGAGTACATGTACAATTTCTTTTTTCTCCAGCTTTACTCCTGTAAATAAATTCTGTGTTGCTGTCTCACTGGAAAGGCCAGACTTTCTTTTCTGTTTTCAGTTTGCTGACAATCTCAGCATGAAAACACATAGATCTCAAGTACAGTTTTATTCAAGAGATAAATGTCAGGTGAAAGGGACTCTTTTATTAAAAACTTGGCAAGAGCTGGTTGTGTTAGACACAGAACTGCTTACACTGGGTGAAATTTTAATTCATTAAATATAGATTTCATCTTTTTCCACTTCACCACTTTGTGGAAGTGCTAGAAGAGCTACATGCCGGAGTACTCTCCCAAACAAGCTACATGTGAAAGATTTCATAAACACATTTCATACATCCAGGTTGGAAATTGGCCAGACTCCAGAGAAAACAGCCTGGAATTTCTCCCACCTTTCACAATCAGGTGGAAGAATAGGTTTTTAGTTTTCTATTGCCACTCTTTCATGGTTCGGGTCTATGGCTAAATCTGCTCTCAGTTCAAGGCAAGGCTGATGGGATGAAAAAGGAAATCTGAGCAGAGATGAGAGAGGAGATAAGTTCTCTAAAGGAGCCATCAGCCCTCAGCCCTGGGGAAAATGGGGGATATTATTAGTGCAGCCAGATTTTTTATTGCTTTGCTGGGGTGACTTTCTGTGTCTGGGTAAAGTCCTGCTGGAGGCAGCATAACTCCGGCTGCAGGACTGCCAGGGAGCAGGAGGGAGAAGTGAGGAGCCCCGGGGTCCAGACACAAACCTGACACTGAACAGCTCTTCTGCAGAAGTGCTGATGGAAACAAGGCATGAGCATGGACCACTTCTTCCACTCTACAGGGCAGAACCACTCTCTGAAAAGAAGAAAAAAACAAAAAAGTTGCTAAAGTTGTCAGAAATATTATCAGTGGGAAAAAGAAAAATGATCAGTTTGGATTTCCTTTCTTCAGGAATTTCTTCAGCAGCAGTCCAAGCCAAGGCAGTATCAGGGATATTTTCTCGATCTGGTTAAGTGTAGCATAATTAAGGAATCACAGACAATAGTGGCTGACACACTGGGATCTCTAATATTTAGGGATAATTTTCACAAGAGCGAAACTGGAGAACTTGGCCCTGCAAAAAGCTCCCCATGGAACCTCAGAGCCAAGGTAATTACTGTGCATTTTCTTTCCAAGTGCTTCTCTGCCACTTTGGGTTTTTCAGACTTGTATTATTGAAAGGAAAAAACTGAAGGGCATTTTCTCGCCTCTACCGCATGGTTAAATCTTTGAAAGCTTTCTATTTTCATCTAGCTCAGATCCTTCTCTGACTTATCCCTGCCCACCCTCCAGGCAACAGCAAATCCCGATTATGTTAAAAACAAAAATCATTCAGTGCATAAGCACATTATATTTTAAAAAAAAATTTAGAAAATCTTTCCTGATGTCTCCCTTTAAATTTTGTCTCATTTCTCCCCCTGGGAAACCAGTCTATACTTTTCCCCCCTTCTTTACATTTTCTGGAGGCCCTTAACTCTGTTCTCTTAGCATTGTCATGCATTTAATTTAGTTAAGTAAATTTAGTTTGTGTCAGTCCGTTTGCTGTTCCTGCCAGGGCTCTGAGCCTTCTGTGTTAGCACACGGGCTGCAGGAGCAGCACTGAGGTTTTAATCGGGGTCCACCGACAACAGAGGAATTTACAGCACTGGCAGACCCTTGTGTTTCTGCTGAACTGTGAGCCATCAATCATTTCCAGAGGCTTTTGCCAAGAAGGTGAATGGCCAGATGTCTTATTTTGGTAAGTTGATAATTCTTTCTAAATAGGGGAATAATCTTTCTCCAGCAGACATGGGTCTCCTGCAGAAGCACCACCTCTCTTTATGAAGTCCCACATGAGACAGGTCATTGGCTTTCAAAATCCCCACTGAGCTCAAGTGTCCCACATTGTCAGACTGCAACAGCAAGATTTGCTTCATGAGAATATCTACAGACTGATGTTTTCTCTGTGACTTTTGATTCAAACCAAAAGTTCAAATGCTTGCTTTTAAAAATGCCTGCATTTTGGAGTAGTTTTACATCAAAAATCCCAATAACCTCAATTTACAAATCATGAGTTATTTAGAGACAGGGAACACTTCTTCTGTTCAATATGTTTCAGTAAGTCTTGAGACCACTGAAGATTCTAAACATTCCTCACAACCCCAACAACACCCCAGGAAAGTAGCAAATTGTATCAACGCCACTGTCATAAACGTGGTTGGGTTGTTTTTCTCTCATTTATTTTAAAAATACATCAAAATAACGAAAACCCTACCCCACAAAATAATAAAATAGAAAATTTCAAACCGATTTTTCAAAGTAGTTTTCCCAAAAATCCAAATCCCCAATATTGTAATTCCAAGATATTTCCCCTATGAGAATTTTTCTGGCACAATTTCAGAAAAACAGCTTCAACCTCTTTTGCAACAACAATAAGGGGGGGGGAAGAACCTTTTTCCAATCACTTTATCCTGCAACTAAATATGCATTGATCTCCCTCACTGGTCTTATTACAGCTGTCTGAATGAATGGAACAATTTGATTCAGACACATGTTCCAGCAGAAGAAAAAGACAACTTCACTGCCCCTACATCTTGTAATCTTAATACTGATTTATCCTTACATGCATTCACAAGTAGCTACCATTGTCCACAAGCAGAGCAATTTGTTCAGCAGAGCTGAGCTGAGCCTTTAGGCTCATTTGACTCAGCTCTCACTCACCCCTGAATGGAAAAGAGATGAAAACCCATCTGCTGTAACTGGAAGCAAGATGATGCAGCAAACAAAGTAAATATTTTTCCCCACTTTGTGGGGGGAGTGCTGACATCACATAAATGCCAGGAGATAATAATAGTAGTCAAGGGGTGACAGAATAATATAAAAAGCAGGTGCACTGAAAACATGGTCTCAAATGTGTGGTCTGGATTCAAGGGATAAATTAATGCTAATTTTCCTCACATATTTTTCTCATTATATAAAAGTCAAGTAATAACACAGTGTTGGCATCATTTGGTGAGTAATTGATCAAGGATGAGTGAGGCAATGAAGACTGGAACTCATTGGCTTGAGCTGTTCTGTAGATTTCCTGACAAATACAGCAGCAACACCAAAATCATAATGAAAGAGGATAAGAAATGGTTAAATATTGTGCATTCCTGAGGTGGAGTTTAGGTGGGGAGAAATTGAAGTGCTTAAAGATTTTTGACGGTTTCTAGTGAACCACCAACCACTGGATCTAGAGCTTCTAAAGTCCCACTCATGTCACAGTTACCGGCTCACACTGTCTTTTATAACACCTAACAATCCTATGTTAGAAAAAAGATTTTGAGGATTTCCACATCCTGTGTACTCTAAAGAACAGCTTGAAAGGAAGATGAATCATAGGCAACCAGTTGGCAAATTTGTGTCCTGTTTATTGAAGTGCATAGTTGAAAAGAGAAAACATAACAAATTTAAGTTGGATGAGCTATAAAATTAGTATAGTCCTTTAATAACTGGAAGTGCAAAACATCCAGAGTGAGAAGTTTTAACAAAGCACGGTTTTTTTGACAATTGCCATTCTCTTCATTGAGTAAAACCAAAATGGTGATTGAGGAAGACTCACTGGGCATTGGTGAAGCTTCTGGACACAGAGTTCCAGAGTAATGGATTCATTTTCATGGATGCAAAAGTTATTAATAATTTGCCAGCCATTTGAAACAAGAACAAAACCCTACCAAGTAATGTTGTGTGTTCAGGGCTTGGTTCATCTGTTTGTACAGGCATGTCTGCTCCTACAAAGTCATATTTGCCATGTATTTAATTAGATCTCTGCCCACTCCAAGTGGCTCCACATTTAGGTACCAATGGCGTTATTGTATCACACTGAAATCTTTGGTGCTCTTCTAATTAGCAAATTGGACTGTGTCACAACTGTGGAAGGACAATATTATACAGCTATTGAAAAACTTCCCTGTGTTTATATTTTGAGCATCTAGTGTATAATTTTCCTTTTCATTTATATATTTTCAAGAATATTGCTCCAGATGAAATCTAAGACATGATAGGATTTGGTCTTATGTTCAACTGGCCTAATTTGATGAGAGTTTTTAAAAGGATTCCTGTGATAGAAATTAGATAGCCTTTCTGTAGTGTAAAAGTCACAAGATGGGAGGAATTGTGAAAATAACAAAGAGCTTTTAACTGCAAGCTGAAAATAGAAACCACAGCATTTGACAATCTTTCGAGCAGAAGGGCTTTTTCAAAAAGAGCAGTTTGTAAAGGGAGAAACAGAGGTCAAGTGACAAAGAACAGGTCTGTGTTACAGGGAAAGCAGCTGAAAAGTGAAGGTACTGAACTGCAAAGCAAACAGCAAAGGCATTTACTGACTTTACAAATCTTGCACCAAGAACCCTGCAGAGAAGTTACATTTTTTCCTTTTCTCTTTGTTTGTTTTGGCTTTTTTTTTGTGGGGGGGAAAGGAGCATATACATTTCAGAGCAGTCCAGTATGCTGTTAGGCACATTCCACTATTTAAAATTATCCTTTATACCCCTCACTTATTTCACTATTTAAAATTATCCTTTATACCCCTCACTTATTTTCCTTATCATGATTCAGGAAGGTGCTTAAATATGCAATGAATCCTTTAGCAATCAACTGAATGACATGCTTAAATTTTGGCAACTATTAAAATACCTAAGTGAAATGAGGCCTTAAATGAGATTTTGTATGTGACTGAGATAGGCCTTACATAGATATGCAGAGATGATATATAATGGTCACACCAGTTTCTCAATTATTAATATACCTCCATGGATTTCAAAGTCACATTGATTTATGCTGCTAAAGACTTGTCTCAGTGTATATATCATATATAAAAACTGTGGGTTTGGGCTGGTAAAGAAATACCACTTTTCAGGCAAATGAAACACTGTGTCAGACAATATAGAAGTAAAACTCTTCGAAGAATATTTTACGACAAGTTCCAGAACAGAAGGTTTTGCACAAGCAAAGTTAATTTTTAAATTATTAATAAGGAAATTTACAATTTCCCTTGATTTCTGAAGGGCTAGACACCATTCCTGTCACACACTGTTACAACTGAAACATGTCATAATTGAGAAATGCAACATTCCATCAGAGAAACCAAATAGGTGTCAAGAAATAAAGTCAATCAAAGCAACTGTTTACAATGCTGAATTTGTGTTGTTCTCTGTTTAGCACAGACCCATTCTTAGCTGGTCTTATTATTAAAACTTATTACTAATAATAACTTAAAATTATAGAAACCTGGAATAACTTGGATGGGTAAAGACCTTAGGATGTCTCCAGCCCAGCTCCCAGCAGTGTCAGTGATGGGGTCAGCCCAGGTTGCTTTGGGATTTATCCAACTGTGTCTTGAAACCCTACAAGGATGGAGATGGCACAGCCTTGCTGACTGGACAGAAGCTCCAGATGGACCATCCCAGGGGTCTCTGCCTTCCAGCTTGCTGATGCCTTTCTTGCACTGGCCTGTGGAAAACTGGGTAAGCACTGTCCTAAAGCTTCACAGATGCCTCTGGTATTGTACTTCCAGAGCTGAATGTTGCTTTTTCAGCACTGACTGTTCAGGTGCCATGGGGTAAATGTTTCCCCCAGGGCTGGCAGCAGCAGCTGCCCCATGGGGGTGGGCAGGGCAGGGCCTCACACAGCAGACCCTGCCCCACAGCCCCAGGGGAGAGCATCAGGCATCTCAGTGGGGCTGGGGATGGACTTGGGGACAGGGACAGACATGGCCAGGCCATTCCCCCATGGCTCAGGGACAGAGCCTGTCTCAGCAGCCACCCTGGACGAGCAGTGCAGAACTGAAATCCAGCAGAGCCAGGGCTCGGGCAGGGACTGAGCTCCAGAGCTGTGGGCTCAGCAACTCCCCTGGGCCAGGAGTCAGCCCCAGACAAGGTCTGCCCGTGGTGCTCCCAACAGGTTCTCCCCAGTCACCTAGGGGATGGGGCTACCAAGGGAAAGGGCCGCTCTGGGCTGGTCCCCAGCGCTGGCATTCAGATGTCCCAGCAGTGTCAACTGACTGCTTCTGTTTAAAGACTCATAGGCTGGGGTTTGTAAAAAAAGACTAATTTTCTCATTTAGAAGAATGTCTCTGAAGTAAAATCTCCATGAAACAAGGTATTAATTTCCTTTGAGTAGGAATCCTCAGATGAGAAAGGCAAGGTCCCATGGGAAGGTGAAACAGACTTCTCAGTCCATTCTCCAACCTGGTGGAGAGATTCTACACCAGAAAAAGCAATTTCAGCCTTATGAAACCTAAGCCAGCCTGCTTTACTCTGCAGTCTGTACCACTGATAAAGTTCAGAGCACACACCATCAATATTTTGGTTATTTTTACAGCAGAATGGGACCATTCTTTCTTCATGCTGGAAGGTAAGATCCGTCCATATCAACAATTACATTATTTTCCACATGAGGATGTCACTCCACAGATGATGACACTCCACCCTATACCCCCTGACATTTTTATCTCCAGATAATGAGATTGTGGCATCAGTCCAGTGATATAATTGCAGAAAAGCAAGAAGCAATACAGACCCTCTAGATCATTCCTCCTGGGAAAGACACACCAGTAAGTCTGGCTTCCATCACACATGAGATGGTTGGAGTTTTAACAAAGAGTAAGATCCCTTTGTCCATGGATAAACACAATGCACTGGATAAAAGTTGTGAAGGGAAATCCTGTTTTACCAATCCAGTCACAGTTTTATGGAGATTCAGTAAGTGTGTGGCTAATGGATGTGCAGAATATACTTTTAAAAGGTTTTTCATAAGATTCCATAACATTGTTACGGAAACCAAGTTGCCAAGTGACACTAATCCAAGTTTTTGGACTGAAGTTGCTGAAATTGTGGGAAGTCACACATTGCAGGACTTAGCAGCAGGGTGCCCTTGGATCCTTAAGTAAGTAATTCTTAAAAATAAACAGAATAGTTTTTGGGGAAATAGGACAGAAAGAGATAGTAAGTAACTAAACTTGGGAAAGTGCATTAATACACAACTAATTGAGAAGACACTTCCCTGCTTTCTTCCCAGGTATTAGGAATTATCATGACCCTTATAGCTGTGAAGACCTTATGAGTTAACTGACCACTTCTTCCTCCTGTACACCTTTTCACAGCTGATTGTTCAGATGTGGAGAGTGGATTTTTGACATACCTCTCTGCTTCTCTTCAGAAAATTGCAGCTAAAGTGTTCTGCTGTGCCCCTCATGTCTGATCATAAATAGGTCCCACACTGGACTCCTTCAATTAGGATGCTGGTGTCAAAACTCAAGTAATCTGAGGCCCTTACCACTCGTAGGGTAATAACTTCCTCACTGTCGCAGCTTCCCAGAGAAAAAAATCAATGTTATAAAGAATCACATTGATGTTTTGCCCACAAATAAGCCCTTTGAGCAGAAAAATGCTTGTTTCCAGCTAAACTATACAAGTTGGTGTTCAAGGTTACTGACCTCCTCCCCAGACCCTGAATCCCCATACATTATTATTTTGCCATTTCCTCAGTAAACTGCAATAACAGTTTCTTTACTATTAAACACAAATTTCTCAAAAATCAACAACACAGTCAGAAAGCATCAGTAGGTTTCTCTTGTCCCTCAAAGTTATCTTCCTGCTTGAGTTATTGGATTATTTTCTGGATTTCTCATAAGCATTTCTTTTCATCTACCAATTCCCCCTTCATTCTCTGAAAATTTAAACTCCACACTTCTCACTTCACATCTTCAGGTAAATTCTGAGGGAGAATGCAATGTGCACAACACAGTCTGCATGTGTAACTGTTACAAACCAATAAGAAATTGTCATACTTAAAATCTCAATTGAAATCTTACTATCACAATCAGTAACACATTTAGATGAGAATTCATATGAAGTTCAATATGAAATATGGGTTTTGTAACATCTGAGCTCTCTCTAGGTGTCTTTCAGGTTGATAAGTAACAGCATGCTATTCAGAGACAGATCCACACTCTTCATCCCTCCTAAAAATGTGAGAACAAGTTTCTCTTTGTTCAGTGTCTCATTATACCTATTTTGCTGTAGATAATTTTACTCCTATAAGTTCTCTGTGATTGCTGTTTACATTGTGCTTCTGCACCTCAAAGTGACTGTGGAGCGCCATAAGCATTGCATGCCAGTGATGTTCATATAAAATAAATTCAGTTTAAAATACAAGGCTTTTTCTTTCACTACTTCCAGCTCTACAAAATCAAGCCAGCGACCACACTGTGATAACCAGAGCTGGGGTTTTCCACAGCTTGTGCCACATGGATGACCCCACCGAGGGTCTGCAGGATGTGCTTTAGGGTCATGTTTGCTCCAGTGTGTACTTACACATCCAGAGTTTCTGACTCCCAAAGTCATCTCCCCAAGAGACAGCTCTGGTATCCAAACCCACTGAATATACACAGCTGAGATGTTTTTCTTTCATGTGTCACTACTGGCAGTAAAGGCGGTGTCCCATTTTTATCTGTATTGTCTTCAGGTTATGTTCCAGCATCTCCACATGATGCCAGTTTCCACCCCTACAAGGACATTTTCTGTAGAGCTGTTTTTTCTTGGTATAACTTCAGGGATGAGCAAATGGCAATAGGGTTATGGAGGTGTTATTGAATTGTTACTGCTGGCAATAAAGTGCCAGCAGAGCACAGCACAGTGTGACTGCCATATTCCAAACTGAGTTACCAGCACTGACAGCTACGAGTACATATCTTTCTGCTGATAAAGTGATCACAGTTGACTCAAAGGCCCTGGAACACTGTGTGTTTGGAATTATATGTTACAGCCTTTACAGCCACTAATCACAGGAGAAACGTGATTTGCTATAACTTCTTTTAATGGAGACATCTGGATGATACAAGCTAACTGTGCCCAGAAAATCTTAAAAAAACTTAAATTCTGATCCAAAGTTTTGCAATAACCATGAATACCAACAGTAATAGCTTGAGCTCCCTAATCTTTATTGCATGTGTAGTGCACCACTGTGGTAGCATAGTATACTTTACAGTCATTTGTTTTTCAGCACTGAAAATTTAAATACTGTTAACCTCCCTTTAGGTTTGATTAACTTGCTTATATAGCAAACCCCAATCTTCCCCTGGATAGATTCTGCATTCCTCTTCTGTCTTGACCTTTGAAAATCTTCCCCATGACTACCAATCAAAATACTCTAAACATCAGAAATTCTTTCAGATCTTGCTGGAAGATTAATCATTCTGTGTTCCAAAATATTCAGTTGAGAGTCTTTTAGTTAGTTAATTTCCTCAAATCTCACTCGAATAGTATCTAAGTACTAAAAATTGACAGGAATGATTAGTGGCAGTATCCTGCATTTGCCATTGAAAAGGATGTGAATACTTCTTAACAAAAGAAATTAATTCCCTGAAGTGTACACTTTGCTTCCTAAGCTAGATCAACTACCAGACTCCTATGCCTAGAAGCCAATATATGGTATTTAGAGTCTAATTCTCCCTAGGCAGAATCCAGAACTCTTTTCTGTGTGTCTGGAGTCTGGGTATGAGACACAGAGAATCACAAACCACAAAATGAGACCAGGGCCAGCAACTGTGCTGAGCAGAAAGCTGACAGGAGCATTTATGCTCAGAGTGCAGCCACCTAGGTGTTGTCATTAAAAAAAAAAAACAAAACAAAACAACAACCAAAAACAAACTGATAACTCTGGACACATCTTTTAAACAATTTAAAACAGCTCTGCTCTGGCTCCTTACACAAACTAGTTTCTTTTGAGGAATACTGAGATCCAAAGATAATCCAAGTATAGGAGCAGACAGGTTTAAGAAAGAGCTGTCAAGCTCTATCCAGCAGCTCTCCCAAAGCAGACTGGCAATTAGCACAGACACACTCCAAACAACTTGCCGAAGTCAAGCCTTGCCATGCCCAAGAATATGGGATGAAAGTGTGTTTGTGTGTGTGTGTGTATTTCCAGAGTGCTCATGCTGACCCAAGTCTCTGTTCCTTCATCTGTTTGATGGAAGGTAGAAAGGTAATTAGATAAGGAACACTAAAAAAGGGGGCTCTGGGATTTGCTGTTCTAACATGACACACTCACACACAGCAGCACAAAATCCCAAGATGTCACTATTCCCACAGCTTTAATTTCTCCTTTCTACTGCGCTGGAAACACACATGTCCAAGGGAAGGCTCTGAATTTAGCAGAGAGAGACGGGTCTTTACAGCAGGTTCATGTAGGTGTTCATCCCCCCAACACTGCACTTTTCTCCAGAAAAGTTATTTTATTTTTAATTCCCTTGTATATCATATAATCAATGAGTCTGTAATAATTCCTCCTTGGAAAGTACCTGCAGGGTTGTTCAAGATGAGAGACGCTTTAGGAAAGCATTAATTATCATTGTGATATCAGAATTTATCTTTTGCAAAGTGTATAACTAATGTCCTCGTAGCTTTCCCTAACTTTATGTTTTTGCTTCCAGTAAATGGTTTCTCTCTTGGGATTCATCACCACCAGATGGGTGACCATATGGATAGGGACACTTGTTTATAAACCCTGTTATTTATGCACCTTCAAGGCTACCTAGGGAAAATAAACTTCCCCTAGATTTTATTAGGAAGACAGACATTAAAGTATTGCCATTCTATAGTGGTAGAAATTACGTTTTTCCTTGTCCCTTTTCAATACGAGTTAGAGAAAAAGCTCAGGTTTTGGTCAGTTTTGGTGTTTATTTTTTAAAAAATATCTTCTTAAAGAAAGTGAGGATTTAAATCAGTAGTAAGGTAAAAACTTACCTGTGCAACTGCACCTTTTCTCCTCTAAAGAAAGAGCGCACAGAATAGTGAAAGGAAAAAAAAAAAAAAAGTGTTTTGCAAGAAGGCTGACTCAAATAAAGAATAGTGTGTATGAATATAGGTGAGTGCACCAGAAATACCAGCTGGAAAACCAGCAAAGGAAGCCTGCATTTTAAATCCCACCAAGAAGGAAAAGGGGTCTGGGTTCTGATCTATTGCATTAGTAAATGTTAAGAAAAAGTTTAGTAGCTCTAAGTTAACAGCTATCTGCATTCAAACCAGTGTAATTGAGATCAGTCCCTGCCCTGGAAACTGTAGTAAAACTAATAATGTTAGAATAACATTTTAGGCTAATGATAATTTACATTACTTAATTTGCCATTTACCTAAAGCCGTTTAATCCGCCAGAAAAATTAATTCGCTGTTAAAAGACCTCTTATATCCCATTGACTTCAATGGACATCGGCTAAACCTTTGTAAGTTCACAGAAATTTTCAAAAGGGAATAGAGATAAGTAGGGAGGTTTAACATTGGTGAATTGAGACAGTACAAACATTGGTACAGGCTGCCCAGGCAGTGGCAGAGTCACCACCCCAGAGGTGTTTAAAATATATGTAGATGCGGCACCTGGGGACAGGGTTTAGTGCTGAGCTTGGCTGAGCTGAGTTAAAGGCTGGACTTGATGATCTTAAGGGTCTTTTCCAGTCTGCACGAGTCTAAGTGAGGAATACTAGGAAAAATTTGATACCAAATAATTTCTATACAATTCCTGTAAACCAACAAAAGAGTTTTTTCTAACATTAAGTTAATAACTTGCTAACACATATAATAAATGCACAGAGCCTTACAATGAAAAGAAATGCAAAAGTTTTGCATTGCTGTGTGTGACATCAACACTTTGTGGATACACCAGAAGAATAAACCTTGTAAAACCATCAACCCAAGTAACAAAACATCTATTAATATTTTTTCTATAAGCATTAAACATAGTGTGATGTCACTGTTGGACTGAAGGACTGAAACCTGTCCATGGCATAAGCAATGAAAGGCAGAGTTATACCTACCCATTCCTAGCAGGGCTGCTATGTACATCCCTAGGCATCATTGTCCAACCTCAAAGGCCTCATCCAGCTTCTCTTAGGCCTGGTTTTCCAGGCTGAAAACCATACTGGGCCCTGCTGGGAGTGTGTTTCTCTTTCCAGTTAATAGGTAAAGGGAAGAAAGACTTGATGTCTGTGCCTCATCAGGACATGGAGTGAAAAGCAAGCAGGGCTTCAAAATTAGTACAGAAGCTGGGAGCACACAACTCAGATTGTTGAGGTTTTTGTTTTGTTTTTTATTTTCAGATATAGCTCAAGAAACTGCTTGATTTGTGTTTAGCCTCTACAGCCACTTGAAAGTGAGGTTATAGCAAAGCTGAGCTTACATTTTCAGATTGTTGGTTTCAGCAACACAGCACTGCAGGGAGTTTTCACAAAGCAGCTCACCTTCAAAGCCCAGTGTGCAGGAATGCCTGATTTCCCCTTTGAAGCCCTGAAAAGGAAATAACTACTTGGTGTGAGACAGGGGAGGATTCTTCTGCACTGCAGTTCTCCACTTTATTTGTCTGAAATGCTGCCTTACTTTGATATCAGTGAAATTAATTCAGTTGTGAGGTTAAATTTAGGTAGAAGGTTTGCATTGGCACTCCTCCGCCTTCTGTATATCCTTCAGTAATGCTCACAGCAAACGTTGCTGCAGGCTGGGTACCCAAGTACTGATATCTCACAACTGCCTAAAGGATCCACACTTTCAATGGCAGAGTAGCACAGAAGGTGTTTTTGAAGGTCAAAGGTTTCTTCCTGTTTACCTAATAGCCACATTAATGTAGCTTTCCTGCAGAATTTATGGCTGTGTCTGTACAGTACATTAAACAGTGCCAGGAAACATCCCCAGACTCAGATATTAAATTGCATTGTTAAATCACTCAGATGGTCCCTGGTGCTGTTTTGGTCCATGCCAGCCAGCAGCCCCCCGAATATTTTGGGAGTTAGCACTGGCCAGGGACCACTCCTAAGAGCAAATTTGGATGTAGTCACCCTGGTTTGGAAGACACAGAGTTTCAGGAAGCCAATTGCTTCAGGGGCAGACCATGGCATACTTTTGACTTGTTAGTATAGTAGTAGTCTGTGATTTTGTTGTATGAAACTGTTCATATCAAGAAAGAGATGCTTAGAAAAGGGTGAAATTTATAGCCATCACAGACCATAAAAATCACATTCCTGTTGTAGTAGGCAGCAGTGCATGTTATTAATGCAGTTTATAAAAATAATGATAGGATATAGAGGATAAAGGCAATTCCTGACAAGATGGATCCAACAGGTAAAATATACTGTGAGGGTGACCGAGCACTGGCACAGGTTACTGAGAGAGATTGTCTCCATCCTTGGAGATATTCAAAAGCATCTGGAAGTGGTCCTGGGAAATGACTCTAGACGGCCCTACTTGACCTCCAGAGGTTCCTTCCAGTCTCAACCATTCACTGATTCTGTGATTCAAGTGAAGAAAAATAATTTTAATTTCTTCTATTTTAATTGTGTCAAAGGCCATAAAGATGATGAAGGAAAATATCCTTCCTTCTGGGCTGGCAGCAGAATTGGATGTTTTACTGTGACTGCATAAGGCTTAGGCAGCAGGGAGTTTGACGCATGGAAATCCTCTATTCCTGGGTATGCTCCTATATTATAATGTGCAGGAAAGAGGGTTAAAAGACTGGTTAGCAGGTGAGGTAAGACAGTAGAACAAAAAAGAAAAAACATATTTTCCACTTTTCCCTTGTATTGATAAAACATCAAACATCAGTACTGACTAATTCCAGCTGGAATGTGACATTTTCCTTTAAAGGCAGAATGTATTACATCACAAAAGGTAATGAATTGCTCAGCTTCTGCATGGAATGGGAAAAGCGCAAGGAATAAAAGAAAACTTCTTTCTCATGAATTGACAAGCATGTTACTAAAGGCATTTATTCTGCAAATATGCCTCCAGAAGTAAGCTGTCATCCTGTCATCTGAAAGGACTGCAGAGGCCAATGAGTAGAGTAGACATCTGACCACTAGAAACAGGGCTGAGATCACTGCACTCACTTTTGACCACAGGCTGCAGGATAAAAGGTCTCACATCCAATAATTCATTGGGTTTATAAAGTCAGAAACATAGCCACATCTGTGGTCCTATTTACTGAATATACTTGAGCATCAAAGTATCGATAAATCAACTTTTAGGCAAAATCTACAAGAGAAGCATTTCAGATGTGTCTTTAGTATTTCACAGCTCAAAGAGGATTATTGGCCCCTTACCTCTCATATCTCAGAGGGCTGAGAGTTTGAAAGATGTGTCTATACCACCTCCTTCTCATATCAACTGCACCACATGTTATTCCCTCTAAATAACCTACATTTTGGACTAGATACATCAAATGTTTTTGATAACTAAGTAGAAATATTTCAGCCTTGGACAATGCAGCAATTGAAGGTACTAGGGAGAGTAACAGCTTGTGAAATGACTGCTGTCAGAGAAATTTGAGCCAGATCAGGGTGGAGAGGGGGCAAAAGTGTTACCAAATGAGACAGAAGTGGAAGGAGTAAATCCAAATGGGGCTCAGCTCAGCTGGTACCCATCACTGAGGCACCTCAGGCAAAGCAGGTTTCTCCTCCTGGCCTTGAACTCATTGTGCATGCCCAGAATTGTCCTGGAAAATAGGATAGGTCCCTATCTCTTTCTTTCTACCAGGGCTGAAAGACAAAAAAAAGGTAAGAAAGTAGGTTTAGAGTGTCTTGATGACCCCATCTGGTCTGTTCAGAGTCACATCCTAGCAACCACTGTCTGGAAGCTGCAGATTATATTTATATTTGCAGTGATTCTGATGGGACTACCAACATTTTTTATATAACATCTCACTTAGCAGATTCCTCTCAGGCAGCAGACTGCACTAGCAGGGGAAGAGGATTTCTGTCCTTGTTGGTGGCATAGATAATGCTTGAACAGAGAGGTGCAACTGCTTTAAAACCACTGCAGCTGAGAAAGGCCTTGGACCAGGGTCACATTTTGTAAGAGTTTCCAGCCACTTTTATTGAAGGTAAAATGCAGCTTCTGCATCTTTAAAAAGACAAGAATGAATCATCATCACATGAGCTCTTTGAGAGACTGCAGGGGCTTTTCCTAAAGAGGACTTTGGGCTCTAGCTTCCAAAGAGAAATGTTCTGAAAGACTTTTGTTGGGACTGCTCATCCCTGGAAGACAGTGAAGCTTGGAAAAGCATCCAGATGTTTGGTAGATCCAACAGAGTGCACAGAAAGAGGCCTGAGCTCTGAGAGGGGTGAGCTCATCTAATGGCTCATGGTAATTAGGAGTGACCTACCTGTGGTTACATGCTCTCGTTGCATCTTACATCCATGGAGATCTTACACATCACGAATCCAGGAGAAAAATGCTGGGTTCTCCTTCCTAGAGCAGTTTTCTTCAAGCATAAAAGAGGGGCAAGAGGAGGAGGAGGAGGAGGAGGAAGAGGAGGAAGAGGAGGAAGAGGAGGAAGAGGAGGAAGAGGAGGAAGAGGAGGAAGAAAACTGCACCTCTGGCCAAATGCAGGTTTTCTCATGAAAACTCCTCTTCTGAGTGCACGCTCCTAACTTGCTTTCTTTGCCTAAATCTCCCTTTACGTCACACGGAAAGTGAAACCTCTGAGATCTGCATGCAATCCCAGGCATCAGGGAACTCCACTTGTAGGTACTTAAGTTGTACACTGAATTAATTCAACAAGAGTCAATAGTGCAAAAAGTCTCAATGCCCAATAACCACAGGTCAAACCACAGTAAACAGATCTGAGCTCTGCTGCACTTTCCTAATGACCCTCTGGCTAAGTTAAATTTTCTTCTTCATTGCCCAAAGATGGTGAGTAATGCAGAGAAAGTGATATATCTTGGCATGTGGAAAACACTTCGGAAATCCCCCAAGAAATGGGTATTTTGTTGTATAAGTGAAAACTGCTCTCACCATTTGAAAAATAGGCTTTTGTGTCAATCTGACTGATCTCACGAAAACAGATGTTACAAGTGGATAATTTAACACTAGTAACTCAGTTATTTAGCATTTTTATTCTTGTTATTAATACTGTTTGGAACATTATTAAACTGGGATCTTACTTATGTGCCATTAAGATAAAGTCAGACTGGAATTTCATTTTTTATTTACTATTTATTAAATGGTAGTTGCTGTTCTCAGGCAAATCCTAATGGACAAGCCATAGGAGGCGAGTGTCAGTGCCCTCACAAGTGCAATTACTAATCGAAAAGACTGGAGAGCTGAATGGGATCAAGAAGCAGTGTGTGAAAGTGGAAGAGAGGATTTTGAAAACATGTTATTTCAGCATTAGTCATCAATATGCATAATTTAGAGCTAATCAATAGTGGTAATTACAACTCCTTACTGTTCTAACCATTATCAGATGGCAATATTATATAAATATCCATGTTATTGGAATGGATTGCCATTATTATTCACAGCTATATTAATTTTTATACTGACATAATGGTCAAAATCCTTTTCATCCATGTGTCGCATATTAAAATTTTAGTTTTGGTACAAAGAGATCTGCTCCATCCATCTTATCATAATTCAGCTGCTGATGAATTTTCTGATTACTTAACCCTAAAGAATTATTCCTGCTAAACTGCCGTTTTCTCTCCTCTAGTCACAATCTGCATTTCAGAATAGCAGGACAAGCACTGGGAGGTGTCAAGCATTTATAATTTGACTTCAGTGAAAGTTACAGATGCCTGATACTTTTCAGGTCATGAACCACCGTCTGCTTCTCCAGCTCCTGGAACATTAATGCTGTCCATTGTAATTTGAGTTCACTTTCAAATCATGGACTTGATTGTCAATTGCTGGAGTTAATGGCTATCTTGCCATTCATCCCACATGGGCAGGAGAGAGCAGCATGCAAAGCATAACAGAGATTTATTTTGCACAATTTCATTGAATATTCTGTGAGAGAACTAAGTAACAATAGAACAGCTTTTATACACAAGTCATAAAATAATTTTGCCAATAGCATGGGGCTGCACTTCACGTCCAGCTCCCAGTGATTCAGAAAAACTTCTCTGGTAAGATTTGGTTAGCCTTTGCCGCAAGGTCAAGGCTCCAGGTAAATAACAAGGTATTTGTTTATCAACAAAGTAAATGAAATACTTGGTAAATAATTAGTTAGTTTAATTATTCAGTAAAACTATCGATAAAAAATATAAAATGTTGTCATACTAATCAGATTAAAATCTGAAAAGAGATATATACATAAAGAAATTATTCCAGGGCTCATATATGGTCATGTGTTTCTGTGCCTAGAGATTAGATAGTGTTTTGGAGAAGGTCACATGAATTTTGAATACTCATCTCTGGGTATCATCTCATTTCTGATAAGTATTTTTCAGGCAAAAATACAGAGTTGCACTGACCTTTCAGCAAAGGTAAGACCTGGTGCACCATTGTTTCCCAGCTGATCTACGATTGCACAATTTTGAAATTTCTTAAGTGTGCTGACCATCCAAAGAGTGAAGGCTGTGAGTCCCCCTGTGACTGAAGAGGCACTGAACACATTGCAGTTGCACAGAATTGCACAAAATCTCCTAACTCTTAACTCTAAACAGGAGTTTCATGAAAAAAAAAAAAAAAAAAAAAGTGACTGAGAAAATGTCGACGTATGGTAGCCATAAACCACTGGGTTCTGCAAAGCAGAGATATGAAGCAGAAGAAGAAAGGTAAATTAAATGTCTTGAAAGATGTTACAAATGAAAAATAGTTCCATTAAAAGTTGAGCGTTAAAGAAATCTCAGTGCTGAGGTGACAAAGACAGTGTACTACTGTCAAGACCACTGCAAGTTCGCAGCTCTCTATTTATTGTATTTTTGGAAGGATTTTGATCTTGAGAGATCTTCATCACTTATAAATGAACAAGTCATTAGTAGTCTTTTATGTATCTCCAGAGAGTTATCACAGCTCTCATTAACCGCTATATCTAAACAACTGAAATCTCCTGTTGCAGTGGCATGTGTTTTCAAGTCTGAATCCTTACCCACTACCATGTCCTATCTCAGAGAAGCAGAATAAAGCCTGAATAAATTAGGGTAAACCACAAATCTTTCAGCACTGCCTCAGTTCGTGTTTAGGATGTATACAAGATATATTGAACTTAACTGTTCAGGCTCAAAGATGCCTTCAAGAAAATAAGGCAAAAACTAAAGGACCACCACAAAGTTTTTCTTCTGAACTGACAGAACTGGGTTTTTTTCCACCAATTGTTGATGATCTAATTTATATCAGTCATTTGCTAGCTACGAATGTCATAATTTAGGTCAGTAAAGAGAACTGTAATAAGAAGGGTTTTATGCAAAACCAGTGTGGACAACTATGGAATGCTATGAAGAAAAGCAGCTGTGTTGCTTGTTTTCTCTTTTCCATAGTTTCCTAGAGGAAAAAAAAACAAAAACATCCAGGAATGATTTTTCACCTAATTCTCAGTTTACACATTTCCTTTTGCATGATTCTTTGTCCTAGACTCCGTAAAAACACTACATGTTCTTAATAAACTAAATAATTTTGCATCTCTCAGTCTTACTATTATCCTTTATTTTAGTTAGAAATTTAAACCATATTGAATTAGAGAACAGGTCCAGCCTGCTAAGTCCTGTCTGCAACAGTGGCCAGTAGCTGCTGTTTACAGAAAGGTATAAAATCAGACTAAGGTCCAACAGTGTTTTCCCTCACACACATTCCAGGTTTCCAGAAAAAATATAATGGGTTGCTTTGTGCTCATCTTTTTGCCCAATTTCTTCCCTTCCTGCTAACTTGAAGGATTTTATGAAGCACTATAACTACACAATCACTGTCCTCTTTTATGGGCACAGACAACATTTCCCCCCACCCCCCTCTTTTACTACATTTATAGTCTTTGCCTGCCAAGATACTTTTATGGTGGTGGAAATGATTGCCTCACTCTTGATAAAGTCTGGAGTATCCCTTGGTGCTCCATATAACTTGTCACAACATTCTCAACAACATTTCCTGAGCACCTGACGCTTGTACCAACTCCCCTGATGTGCTTCCTGTCACGGGCAGAGAATATTCTTCTTTACAGCATCTCCCACACAGGGCTCTGCACCAGTTCTTTCCAATGTCTGCTCTTAGTTTCTTCACTTTTCCTAACTCTGGGGCTTTTGCCTTTGGAGACAATGAAAATTTATACGCTTGCTTTGCACAGTAACTACACAAACAATTTAAAGATAAACATTTCCTTTGCTGCCTCACATTTCTGCTGAGAGTGTTGAGTGTGGGGTATATCCCCAACCCTTTTTTTTTTACTGTAACTGGAAACCAGGCATGTTTATCTCGAAATATTTTGTACAGAGCAACCTGCATTGTTGCAAACTCTTGGTTTTCCATTCAGCACAGCCTTGTTGCCTGGTTCATCTGCATTTCCAGCTCACAGAGGATTACAAGCATAGTTTCTGTACTGAAATGTGGGACCTAAAGGCAATAAAAGACCAGGCAACAGTATAAAATTGATTCTTCTTCAGTATAAAATTGATTCTTCTTCAGAGATCTAAATGGGAAAGAATTATTGAAGATACTGTTAGGACCCCTTGCTGAATCATCAAACTATTCTGCAGTGGTAATTGAGACAGCATATAAATACTGCATAGATATCTCTTCAGGCCCTCTTCATAGAGCAGTTGTATTCCATTAAAGTGCTTTTCTTGTACAGGTTAATCTCTCAGAATAAAAGTGGAAAATACAGCAACAAAACAAGATGATATTTTCACTACTCAATAAACCTCTCTTCCCTTGTCTGTAAATAAATGATTCCCAGAGGCACCCTCTCTAGGGCTCCTGAAAACTCAAAAGGGCAAGGAAAGGAAATAAAAAATAACACAGACTGTTCCTACACATTCATAGTGTTTATTGAAACAAACAAACAAACTAACAAAACCAGCACAAACGGCTGTCCTGCTTTACCCTGCATTTACATGGTATGCAAGCTAAACCAGATTTGGATCCAGTCTGCCCGTGGGAGCACACACCTTGTACCCCCATTGACTGACATAAATGTGAGAACAACCCCCCCTTGATATGAAGCAGGAAAGCTGTTTTTTTTTGAAAATGAGAATGACAAATCAGGCTTAATGATCAGGACAAATCCTAAGTGTGAAGAAAGAGTAGAATAAGTGTATTATCACCAATTGTAATTTCTTGTACATCCCTCACTTTCTTTTTTTCTTGTCCTGTAACTTTTTTTTCTTTTTTTTTTTCAGTTCCAGAACTATATCTACAGCAACTGAACAGGACCTGTTTTATTTTGGATACTAAGACAGTGTAACTACCAGTGACAAAAATACATTCTCATTGCAGCTGTACATATAGGAAAGTATTTCAACACTCAGAGTTGGATTGATTTCACATTATATGCTAAAAAATACAAACGTCTCTCCTAAGGGAAGTGAAATCCTGCAGTTTAATGGCTGGATTCCAGAACCAGGGTGCTTAGATAAATTGCTTTTATTCATAATGTATCTTATTATATACTGTCATTCTGTTTTGACACCTTTGTCCTTCTCTTCCTGTCCCAAACTGGTGTATTGCATATTTTTCCAGACAACCGTTTCTTGCTAGAGAAGTTCTTCATGGGCCTTGTATTTCCTCTCAAAAAGGGTGTTTAAAGGAATTCATAAAATGCTTTGGGATATTTGAGAGATGAGAGGAACTACATCAATCTTAGTTCTTCTTATTAAAAGAGCACTGAGTGAGTTGTCTAGAGTAACTCCAGTATGTGGTTTGGATCTTTACTGTAAATCATAAAAACCTGCATTACTGGTCTGCTTTACTGTAGATGAAACAAGTGTTGGATGACACTTTGTATTTCACCAGCTGCTTTCCTGCAATTTTTCAAAGAAAGTAACACAATATATGGTCCACCTGCTGTGAGAACATCTGAAATACCACAGACAGTAAAAAGCCTTTGAGTAAAGTTCTTCCAGGGAGTATTTTGTTGATATGCTTTATGGCATATACATATACCTTACATATAACACATACTTAACATACACCTTTCTCAGTTTTCAGGCAGTATCTGTAGTTTCCCATGAAAAAGAACTATGCTTATATCACTTTTTTTTTTTAATGTGCATGAGAATTCAGTGAGAATATTATTTTAAATGTTCTTTTCCTTTTGTTTTAGGGTTCTTTTTTTTTTCTTTTTTGTTTTTATTTTTTAAATTTTAATTTAGGTCTCCACAAAGGATCAATCAGCCCATTATTACCTCATTGCTATCAAATACAAATTTAGGTCCTGCAAGAGTCCTAACAAAGAACTAATTTTGTATCCTTCACCTATGTAAATAAATTGTCAGATGTTAGTGGAACTAATTACCAGAGCATTGCTTTCTGCTTTCATCAGGACTTCAAGGCCTGATTGAAGCATGATCGATACACACCACTGTCATCCAATAACATTGTTATTCCAGATCTTGATTTAAACAGCAGAGTCCTCTTTGAAGAGTGTGATATAACTTTATATGAATTAATTCCTGTAGTGACCTGGAAGGGAGCTACAGCCACTCTACAGGCTGGTCCGTGGAGTTGCAGCAGGGCTTGGTGGTTCATCTGATAGATCCTCATCAGCCACATTTTCCATAACCCACACAGTTCTCATCATTAAATTCCTCTCGACTCTCTACAAGTACTCTGTGCCTTTGATTTATACTCAATTCCTTCAGACCCACAGAGCAGACACTAATTGTGCTGTATGTACACAGTGGAACGGGACCTTAAGGGATAGGTTTTTAGTAACTCTGATGACACCTTTCTAGTTAGTGCAGTGTAGCAGGATCCTATTTAAGATTGCTTTGTTTAATTATTTAAGAGCCATTATGGTAACTGGATATATTCTAACTGTAATTTATTAACTCATACACTTGAATTATCCAAGTCTCTACATCCACTTCACAGAATTACAGAGGAACTAGAATAAGATAATGGTATTGAAACGCTACAGAATATTCCCTCTGCTGAGAAGTAGAGAAGCTCTCTTATCTCTCATAGAAAAGGGGTTCATGAGCTTTTTCAAACTATGCACTAAGACTACAAGAATCATTTTATACTAGCAGCAGATGTTCACATAGACAGTATTATGAAAATGTGTGCATTTTCTATATATGCATGTGTATGTATAAGGAAATACCTATACATATATATTCATACATCTTCAATGTAATACTACAGTTTGTTTCCCTTTTTCTTTGTGTAAAAAATGATACTGCATCAATCTATTCATTCCTCTCTCTGCTCTTCTGAATATGCTTCTTTATGCTCTGATCCTTGTCTCTTTCCATCTTGTGCTTTCTTGTTGTCTCCACATTTTATCTAAGTTTGGACGTTGTGTTAAGAGTTTCCTCACTCAGTGAAAACACTGCCCATACACCTGCATCTCTCTTCACCACCATCCACTGTGCACACTGCCTGTCTGCTTTCTGCCTGCCTGCATGGGACATCTTCTTCCTCTAGAAAATGACAGCTCTGGGAGCAGCACCCTGAGAGTGCTCTGATATGGAGTCTGCTCTTGCCATCAGCAGCTGGATTCTCGCCATTTGGGCACTTTTGAGCAGAGCTGTCATTTGCAAAAAGCATAGAGACACATGGAGCAGCAAACAAAGGAAAAAGCATCTAGACTAAATCATGTGAACAGCCAGCCCCCTGAAAGCCATAGCAAGCACTCACAGACCATCTCAGTGTCATAAATTAATTGGGAACTGCTTAGAAAGAACAATTTTTAGCACTCAAGATTCTTATTTACATCGGTCTCTTCAACAGAATATTGCTTTAGTTGCAGCATGTATCTTTCTTAACGTGAGATGCTTCCCACAATTCTGCTGTGGTCCAAACAACAAGTCATAAACATCAGGAATGTGCAGCAGAGAAATTATCAGTCCTGTATTCTGGGCTGCAGCATCCCTGCTGTTCTAATATACTGGCATAGGACAGAAAACTGATAACAGTAATTCTACAGAGCCAGGAGAAGAGGATTGCAAACAATTACTGCCTTGGAGGCTCAGATGTTCTAAAGCAAAAAGGGGGAAAACTCATAATTTACCTGGACTGACCACTTTTACAATAAAAATGTAATTTGCTCTAAATTAAGAGCCTGACAAAACAGAAAAGTTAGACAGACATGCCTGAGAAAGATTATTAGCAGATACAGAATGCTTTCCTGTGTAATCACTAATGCACAATATCCCTCTCACACTTAACCTTTATATACTACCAAAGAACAGCATCAAGATTGTCCTTCCAGCACACATCTGTAACTGAAAGCTTTTAATATCCTCCTTCCATCTCCATCAAAGCCAAGGTATCAGAAACAGAAAGATTTTACCACTTATTAAACAGGGCTATCATGTCAGGCAATATGTTCGTTTCTACAGGGCACCAGTGAATTGAATGTGCAAGAGAGACAAAGTGTCTAACAAAGAGAAAGCTGCTGCAGGGCAAGGATTGCGTCTCCTCTCCCAAGCAACTCGACTAGCAAGGAAATCTCATGGAGTTGAAACCAGAGCAAGTCAATGACAGCAAATGGGAAATCACAGAAATAGAGGTGTAGAAAGAGACTGGTAGACATGAACCATTTAGTTGGGCTTTTTGTTGGGTTTTTTTTTGTTTGTTTGTTGGGGTGGGGGTTTGTTTGTCTTAGTATTACTTCAGTAGTAAACAAATCTTCACAGAATCATAGATTCATAGAATGGTTTGGGTTGGAAGGGACCTTAAAGATCATCCAGTTCCAACCCCTCTGCCATGGGCAGGGATACCACCCACTAAATCAGGTTGCTCAGGGCCTCATCCAAACCCGTGTGAGCCCCATCCAAAGTGGCTCATTGGATCCAACTTAGGACCCAATTGCTTTGATTAACTGGCTCATGACGAACTTGACTCTCCCTTCCTCTTTCTCTACAATGTGGACCTGGAAAGCCAGGTCTCTCTGTCATGTTTTGCACAACCACTGCCCAAACATAGTGCACACCTGGCCGAGTACAGAACTCAGCTCAAAATCAGGCCCTGAGGCAGCCACTCATATCACAGAATCACAGAATATCCTGAGCTGGAAGGGATTCACAAGGATCATTGATTCCAACTCCTGGCCCTGCAAGGACAGCCCGAGAGTCACACCCTGTGCCTGAGAGCATTGTCCAAATGCTCATTGAACTCTGCCAGGCTTGGTGCTGTGAGCACTTCCCTGCAGAGCCTGTTCCAGTGCCCAAACACCCTCTGGGGGAAGAACCTTTTCCTAATCCCCAACCTAACCCTGACACAACTTCCAGTCCACTCCCTTGGGTCCTGTTCCTGGTCACCAGAGAAAAGGGATCTGGCTCTGCCCTTCCTTTTCCCCTTGTTAGGAATTTGTAACTGCAATGATCTTGGTCCTCAGTCTCCTCCATGCTGAACAGACCAAGTGACCTCGGTCACTGCTTGTCCCCTCAGGGTCCTTCACCATCTTTGCAGCTCTCCTTTGGACACTCTTTAATGGCTTTACATTCTGATATGCTAAAGTACATTAAATCAATATCATTATATAACAATAGGTATTTAATACTGTGAGAAAGCTGTCATCAGGGATGGTTGGTTCCAGTGAAAGAACACACAACAAGCAGCTTTCCCCTGGCAATATTCACATAATTTATTGCACAGCATAGATGCATGCACACACACTGACATAGGTCAGAATGAGCCTGTATCTGTCTTAACCATCCCACAGCTTCAGGATATTGACACCTGCACTATCTGAGGAGACAAAACAGTGCAAACAGTTCAGGACTCCTACATTCCTATGCTGGAAACTCTCATCTACATCTGAAAGGGCTGCAGATATAGATTCACACTACCTCACATTTGTTTCCTGTCTTTAAAGCTGTGTCTAAATGCATAATTACCAGTTGAAGCACAGACATGAGTCATACAAACAAAAGCCACCAGCAATTCTGGGCTCTTCAGTTTCTGAAACCCAACCAGAGACATGCTGACCAATTTACAACATCTCTACTTGCCTCTGCAAAGCTCCACTAATCGGAGGACACAGGGGCTTGGCCATATTTTTTGACAGAATTCCACCCAGAAAAAGAAGATGCAGCCAATAATGTATGGGTGCAAGGCAGCCATGAGTTTTAGACTTCCATGCTCAAAATGATTTCCTAAAATCAGTAACTATTTAAAACAAATGTTGCCAGTAACTTTTATAGGGCTGTGCAGCATTCAAGGCAGGTACTTTATCATGGTCATAGAAGATCCTAAGTGCAGTACTAAGGTGAGGAAAAAAATAAAAATCAAAGCAATCCCAAAAATTACACCCCCAAAGTGAAATACACTATCACTGCAATGGAAAACTAAAAGATTAATATTAAAATTCAGAATTCATTACCTTGTTTATTTCGTCTTAAAAAAAAAGGGAATTGTTTCACAGTCAGCAAAACAGACATTTAATTAGGCTTTTCAATTCACATACAATTGAATAAAATATATGGAAAAAACGCATAACTATCTCCACTCATTATACACCATTGTTTGAATGAATACAGCTTGCCCCCATAGCTCTTAACAGTCTTTCCACAAATCATCTCTCTGAGGGCTGAGGGATCAAGGGGGCTTTGTGCAGACAGGTCAAGAGGACCTGTGCATTCTTGAAGAGTTGTAAACAACACAAAAATCTAGTGCATGTAATTAAGTTAAAGGATACAGACTCATTAAATCATTTCTGCAAAACGATGAGAAGTTGTCAGCAATCAGATTGCTCAGGATGCTGTAAAAGGAATTGCTCTGGATGCAAATTTGACTTAAGGAATAGAATGCTTTGTGCATCTTCCTTAAGAATCTTGCCAAGGCAAAATGAGAAGAAAACAGTGTGTTGAGGCTTCTAGTCTGAGTCCCAATTACTGCAACTGTAGTAAAATAATCTTATGAAAAAGTCAGGAAAAAGCATCCTGCAAATGCAGGCATGGACGTGGCTGCATGGTGTTGCACACAATAAAAGGAGGGTACTTATGTGCATTTAGCATTCAGAACACAAAAGAAACAATATGATGGATTTCAGCCGAGCTGCAAAATGTAAAGGCATCAGGGATGAATGAGAGAGGAAGCCACCGGGAGGCACTATTGCCACTCAGCAAGTGCGGGATCAAAGCCTCTCCTGCTGCTGCAGGTCCTCGGCCCTCAGCAAAACAGCCTCGTGTGCAGGTAACTTACGAACGACAGCATCACCGTGGAGAAAATACATTTATTTAAAGGCTGGTGCATTTCACCGTGAATAGTGCTGAAAGAGTTTGCAATAATAGTGATGTGCGAGTTTTGCTAGTTACCGGAGACTGAAGTTGTGGTTTGTTTTGTTTTGTTTTTTTTGTTTGTTTTGTTGTATACACACATCACCTAACTTTATCCTGAATGAAAAGGAGGGCTGTAATAAACAAACCAAAATTTTAAGGGATTATGAACAAACTTCTTTGTAAATTAGAAATCTAGGCATGTCTGCAGAGTGAATACCTACCTTTCAAAAGTGCAGACTGCTATGCAAAAACGGAAAATGAAAGTAATGATAAAATGACTCTCCTTGCAGTTGAAAAAATCCTTTAATTTTGCATTTTATTAATTTTATACTGTATCAGACACTTTGATTTTAATCTCAGAAGACAAAACAAAGCTGTGTGCAGTACAGATGAAACATCAGAAACCACAGAAGCCTGAGATGTCCTGTTTTTATATTGCCCCTCATCAGAATAAAAGTCCACAAAATCTAACTTCCTTTTCTTCCATGTACAACTAAATAAACCCTTATTTTTCATGTAATTAATAATTCTTTGGCAATTCGAAGAACATTGTACATATTTTTTAAACTCTGCATTTAAATATTTTGAAGGAAGTTAATAAAAAGATTTGACTAACTTACATGGTATCACAGTCAGAAAAGAGTTTACTTGGTATTCTTGTATTATGCATTTACTGTATTTTTAAAAGTTGCCAAAATCTGGAAAAATACAGCATTATTTAGGATTTTTGTCATTTTATAATGAAAATAGCGTATGAAAAAATGTCATTTAAAATATTGCTTTATGATCCCTATTGATTCATAAGTACAAGAGTTTAATTCCTAAAGGAGATCATGCATATAACATTTTCCTTTTCTGCTGTTATCCACAATATTTCACATGCAAGATATTTGCCCATTTTCACCTCAAGGTAGAAACACACCTTTAATTATTGGTAAATGTGATATCAGCTCCCTTGACTGCCCAACGGCAATTAACCCAGAAAGATCTGCTGAAAGCATGAAGTATAGAAATACTTACAATGCAAAGAACCTGAAGTGAACAATTGTAAGGCACATTATACATTGAATTATTTAATTCACCACACAGAACTCATCCAGAGAAACACAATGTACACCTCAATTGAAACCCCTCCTTAGTGGAGAGATTTAATATTAAAGTGAGTGTGGTAGGTTAATCCATGGGAATATCAGACCTTGTCTAGCAAACCTGCCTGTGTCAAGAGCACATGCTCAGGCAGCTGGAAACATCTGGCTAAATGTGCTTCTACTCAAAGCTTGAAAAATGCAAATCAGCTTCAGGTTTGATTGCCGTGCTCCTGTGAGAGTGTGTCACCTGAGATGATGGTTATGAGCAGAAACCAGAGTCAATGACACCGAATAGTTTTTTTTTATGCCTGGCTCGTACTCTGCCATGTGACACTACAGCAGAGCTAGCCCAGGTCGGATGATGACGGGCACCAGAGGAAGGTGGTTTGCTCTATGGGGCACTAACTGAAGGCTAATTTCTGCTCTGTCATAGCTTATCTTTGGACAATTTTTTCTGTGCTTTGGATCTTCATCTCCAAAAGATTAATTCTCTAGTTATCACAGTATTGTACAGATAATTCAATTTGTGACTGCCATGCACTTCAATACTGTTGTAATGAGGTCCATATAAAATACTTCAGAGAGGTCTTTAGAGCTATCCTCTACAAAAGCTGGACAAGCAGAGATTACATGCCTCAGGCACAAGATAACCAGCAGCTTCAAGAAGAGCAAAAATATCTGCTTATTTTAGGTATTTATTTAGTTCTTATTGCTGGACAAAGGAAACAAAGAACAATCATTTTGTTCTACTCCAGAGAGAGAGAAAAAAAATGCTGAGTTCAAGAATTTATTCACTGAAAAGGTGGTCAGGCATTGGAACAGGCTGCCCAGGGAAATGGTGGAATCATCATCCCTGGAAGTGTAAAAAAAAAAAAGTAGATGTGGTATTTGGGGACACAGTTTAGTGCAGGACTGGCAGTGGTAGGCTAATGGCTGGACCTGATCTCAGAGATCTTTTCCAACCTTCAGAATTCTATGAATCTATGGCAATATTCTGCCTGGTGCAGAATATTTTACCTTTATTAAAAACACTCCTAAACATGCTGTTTGTGAGTAGAGAAGGATCCATGGGGGATGTGATGGTAGGTAGCTGTCTTGGCCACAGAGATCATTAACATGGTTGTGTTTAAAATTTTCAGTGCAATGAGAAAATAGGACAGGGGAGATCCTGAAGTCCAGTTGTCCTGGACTTCAGGACAGCAAACTTTAAGCTATTCAGGAGCTATCAGCAGACTACCCTGGGAATCTGCTTTTGAGGACTTGGAAGTCTTCAAATGCTGATCAGTCTTCAAGAAAATCCTTTTGGAAGCACAGGAGCAGGTAATTCCACTGCGTCCTTACTCAAGCAAGTGGGAAAGAAATCCAGCTTGGCTGAACAGGAAAATCCTCGTGGGGCTCAGGAAAAATAAACTGTATGATCTCAGAAGTGAGGTCAGGCTTTTCAGGAAGAATACAGAATTTCGGATACTGTCCATCACAGCATCTTTTGGATAAGTTTTCCAGCTGTAGAAAAATCAAGTACACAGTGCACTGGGTGAAGAATTGGCTGAAGGACAGAGCTCAAAGGGTTGTCACCAATGGTGTTCCTCCAGGTTTGTTTCTAGGGCCAGTCCGGTTCAATTTATTTATCAACAGTCTGGATGCAGGAGTTGGGTGCACCTTTAGCAAGTTAGCTGATGATACCAAAATGGGAAGTGTGGCTTGCTTTTTTGCGAGACAAAAGGCCTTGTAGAGGGATCTAGACAGAATGGAGAATTGGATTATGATTAACAGGATGAAATTTAAAAATTGAAATGGTGGATTCTGCACCTGGGATTGAGTAATGCCCAGCACAGGTCTGAACGGGGAG